>JAGDYQ010000004.1:13100934-13113133 GCA_021962125.1 Bulinus truncatus | reverse complement strand
TTAATGGCCTCTAGTGCGGGCTGTCCTCCCACTACAAATCAGTTCGCAACTCAGTGGGAGTCGACGGCCTTTATAAAACTCACTGTTACTTTGTAGTAGAGAATGCAGACTAAAACATTTCACAATTAATAACAGCACAGCAGCTAAAAATACAGGTTTAAGGTAATTAGCCTAAACATTGTTTATATTTTGTCATTTTCAGCTTAAAAAGTTTAATATAAAGTAATAAGCTCATAATTAAAACACCCGAATGTCTTAAATCTGGGATTGGGCTTCATTAATATTGTTGCCAGATTTTTCTGTGACTTTTTCTAGTCAAACCAAAATAAAATTGTGATCATCCGATAAAATATCTGTGAATAAATGTAATGCTTAAACTGTATCATTTTTTTGTAAAATGTATTCAGTGACCCTGCAAAAGTAGGACAAAATATTTGAAACGTTTTGAAAAAGTTAAAAGTACAACAGGCATTGAATGACTGTGGTGTTGGTATGAACGAAAATTGAAATAATTTATGTAGATGTCGGTAAGCGATTGACACACTTTGAAGGTTGAATATTTTATTCGCCATGATTAATGGCCTTGTTCTCTCCCACGTGATAGTGTAGATAGGAAGTTCTCAAGTTAATAATATTTTGTGCAGCCTACAAAGTTATATGTTGTTTCGATTCACATCTGTATACAGAAGCGAAAAATCAAAGAAAGAAAAAAAAAACTAATTTTATATGCTACCGAGTAAGCATTCATTAAATTTTCGGCAATCCAGCTCAATGTAGTGGCGTAGAGAGCTTAACTCGCGCCCGTGGCGTAGTGAGGTGGGAACTATGGGGTGGCATCATGCCCCGGGCGCTACTCACAAAGGGGCGCCTAATGGCATATTTTATATATAATATTATATGGTTTTCGAATGGGAAGGGGGCGCTAAAAAGGTATTGTGCCCCGGGCGCGAGTTAAACTCGCCACGCCCCTGTATGTGTGCGTGAGAGAGAGAGAGTGAGAGAGAGAGAGAGAGAGAGAGGCAATGCCCTGTAAGGATGAGATGAAATCCTTAGATCCTAAAAAACACTAATTGGACTGTTTTTACGGTGCACTTCTTTCATCTCCACCAGCCGATAGTGCAATGGCCATGAATGCAGCACGGGGGATATAGCCGGGACGTTCACCATGATCTCACCGGAGATCGAACCGGGAACTCTCAGATCGACAGTCGAGACCGCACGACCACGCATTAAAATCAGCTCGCAACGGACCAGTCCATTTCTGATGAGTCACAGAGTCCATACTTTTAGAACCATTGTCTTAAAATGTTTATGACATGTATGACATCTTAATTGTATACACCAGATAGGGTACACCTTATTTAGAAATAAAGAATTATTAGGTTCTTCTTACCCCACGCCATCTTGATAGATTCGGACCGAACGATTCCGGCTAAGTCCCGTTTCATCATCGCCTGCCCCTCTTGTTACATTGTATCAAAGCCACATGTGTATTCTGAGGGCAATTATTGTACCCTGACTGTGACCTTGCTAAACCAGTATGATTGTATGTCACCTGTCAAAATGAAAGGATATGTCAGATGTCCAAACGATGGATTAGAATCAAGTGCAGGGAATGATATTAATAGACAAGTTTAAGATAAACATTATACTGGTGCTTAAAACAAAATCGGATTATTTTTATTTCATATATTAATTAACAATTACAACTACAGTTATATAATAAACTAGCTGTACCCTGCAAAACATTTGCATAGAGTTATATCCCATTAGGCTTGATCGGCAGGCTAGGTTATTTTTTGGTTTCAGGCAGATCCGATTTTTTCATTATTGTATTTTAAACTGGAAAACTGTTGTATTAATTCTTTACTTTCGATTTAACGCAGCGCCCAAATCGCTATTATTATATTATATACTCTGAAAAATAGTCAAGATTTTCATGAACAATATATACCCAAGCTATCAAGTGATTTAGCTGAAGATTGAAGATTCGTTCATTGAAGATAAGTCCTTGTTGATAACTTTTTACTCTTGAGCGTTGAGTCACCACTTTGGAAAGCCCCCCTCCGACCCCCGCCCTCACTATAATTAATTATTACACGCATTATCATTTTCAAAGTCTGGTGCGTTCGGGCTCAATCTACCTAAATCCACCACTGCACACGTTCACATGTGTGGGAAGGATGGTGCAGATACTCGCATGCCGACCTGAGAGCACTGGGTTCGATCCTCGGTAAGAACCATGGAAACTTTTCCAGGGTGAAATTTGGTGGTAAAGTCTCACAAGTCGACCCAGCTTTTTAATGGTGGTTGAGGCTTATACATCACTTGTTTCATTATGGTATGAACTGAACTGGATCAGAACCGTTCTGAGAATGGTGAGAAGGAGTGACTACGTTAAAAAAAGTACATCGTGGGGAGGGGGAGAGGGAAGGGATGGGGGGGGGAGGGGAGAGTCACTGGTCTATCATACTTCATGTGAAATATTTTCTTTTAAAGATGATTTTTTGGGAGTATAAGACTGGGTGACACTGGATTTGAGCTTACAGCCCTCACAACTATCTTCAAATCATCTCCCACTTACCAGCAAAGGCCACTGAAACACACACACACACACACAAAAAAAAAAAAAACGCTGTCGATGGATGGCATGACATCTATTTCGAAAAGAAGTTCACCTCATGACACCCACCCTCCTCCACCCCACACCACCCCCCCCCCCACACACAAACACACATCAATTAAATTACCACTGTTTAAGAAAGTTTAATATAGACGGGTGGAAGTTTGGGGGGGGTGGGGGGGGGAGAGGTTGAAAACCATTTGGAGTTTATTTGTGTTAGGGGGGCGGGGTAACACATAGGTCGTCATTAAAAAAAAAGAAATCAATTTATATCACGTCCATACTACACGGAGGCGGAATTATTAGCAAATTTGGGCCCCCCCTCCCCTCCCCCCCCAGGGCACAGAAGATGGCCAAGGGAACCCTTTATTTAAAAAAAAAAAAAAATAAAGTTACCAGCGTAAAATGTACTTTTTTTTTTTCTTTTCGGTGCCACCGCCGTTAGATCCACACACAGAAAAATAAAAATACACAGATTGCGCATCGTCAATTATAATCGACTCTCTCTGAAAAGCAGCCATGTTTTTTTTTTGCTATTGTCATATGTGTAGTAATATTAGGTGCTGAACTACTAAACAGTAAAATAACACAAATGGCGTATTTTTTTTTCTTTTAGTCATTATTAACTTATTTGAGGAATTTTTAATTACCGAAGCTCTTTCCGTATGATATATGTACATGTATGTATATATATATATATATATATATATATATATATATATATATATATATATATATATATATATACAGTCGATTCCGCTTAATTGGGACACATCGGGACCGAGGCTTTTTGTCCCGATTAAGCGGCTGTCCCAATTAAACATACAAATTTACTATTGGCTTCTTGGTTTGGTTTCTTTGAGAGTTGTCCCAAATAAGCGGCTGTCCCAATTAAGTAGTGTCCCAATTAAGCGTTACCCACTGTATATATATATATATATATATATATATATATATATATATATATATATTCATTCTGTGGATCCACCTCAGCGTTGAAGTTTATCAAAACCTTCTATTAGTATTCAGTTTTATCCTTAAAATGTCTTAGATCAGTGGCTCTCAATGAGTGTTTCACGAGCTAATTTTGAAGTGAGTCGTCATAAATTATATTAATTGCTTCATCGTAAATTCTTCTATACGTTTACATTTTTTTTTCTTTATACTTTTCTTCTTTCTTAACGCTTGGGGTCGCGAAAACCAAATAAGTTTCAAAGTGGGGTCGGGGTCGCTATCCGCCAAAGTTTCAGAACCGCTGCCTTAGTTCAATATCTATTTAAAAATAAATCATTAGTTTTTTGTAAAACATTTTCAAAATTCCTTTCTTAGCTCATGTTTAAAATTCTATCTTCGTCTGAATATAAAAAAAAGTGAATTAATTGTCAATATCGCCTTTTTGTCTCTCATATTTATTCTATTTTTTTTTTTTTATTTCTCCGCCAAATTTGTACAAAGTGTAATCTATACTGTTTTATACTGTAGAACGAACTGAGCCTATTAGCACACTCAAACATTTTACAACAAATTACCACTATGTCTACAGGAACGCATACACACATGAACTCTCAATAACAGATTTCTATTGGTACACCCAAGAAATGCAGAACTGGGCTATATATTAAGCGAGCGTGTTTCCGCCATTACCTGACGAATGGGGGAATGGGAAGGGGAGGTGAGGGGTGTGTGTGTGCAAGGGGGGGGGGGGGGATCGGACGTGACCCTGGACGGGTTCTACGGATCAGCACCGGGTTTAATCCCTCCAATTCAAAGGGAGAGAATGCCGGCTAAACGGGGACTTAATGGGCAGACAATGGCAGACGATCGTATTCATCCGAACCGTGAATGGGGAAAGTTTGTTTCCCAAACTTGTTGAAGTGTTTTCAGAATAAAATAGACGCGCCGATTTTGTTCATTTCTTTCCAAGCGTTTTTTTTTTAATATGTCAAAAAAAAAAAAGTGAGAGAATAAAATTTCAGGTGTAAAAAAAATTGGCTTGTTGTAAATGTTTGAAATGAAGACGAAAACAGACTGAAAATAGATTTTTGCTCGTTCTGGAGCCTGTTTGTTTGTTCTCCGGTCGCTAACTAGTACACTAATAAGAAGACTGATAATTAGAAAGACGGGTAGGCGGATGGATAGGTAGAAGAATCTTGGATAGAAAGATCAAATTAGAATGAATATTTTTGTTTGATGAGCATCAAAGATACGAGATATGTCGTTTGGGCTGTTTTTTCGTATTAGGTCGCTAATGAATAAATTTTGAAGATTTAGGTTATATTTTTTTCTTAATGAGCAAATTATGACTGGATAATGTTCAGGTCATTTCTAAATAGATAGGTAGTTGGACAGACGGATGGAGTGACAGACATACAGACATACAGATAGATAGATAGATAGATAGATAGATAGATATGTAGGTTGGTAGCTAGGTAGGTAGGTAGGTGGATAGTTAGATAGAGAGGTAGGTAGATGGATAGGTTAATAGATAGGTATGTTGATAGGTATGTAGGTAGGTATTGAGTTTGGTAGATGGATAGGTTGATACACATGAACCTTATCTCAGCATTAACATTCTGAGTGGATATGAAATACCAAATCAAATGACAAAATATTACGACAAAGACTTACTTAAAAAAGAAGACAAAGAAGACTATTTAGATCTACGTAAAATCATTTACTGTGACACACTATCATTGAGTACACACTATCATTGAATACACACTATCATTGAGTACACACTATCATTGAGTACACACTATCATTGAGTACACACTATCATTGAATACACACTATCATTGAATACACACTATCATTGAATACACACTATCATTGAGTACACGCTATCATTGAATACACACTATCATTGAATACACACTATCATTGAATACACACTATCATTGAATACACACTATCATTGAGTACACACTATCATTCAGTACACACTATCATTGAGTACACACTATCATTGAATACACACTATCATTGAATACACACTATCATTGAATACACACTATCATTATCATTGAATACACACTATCATTGAATACACACTATCATTGAATACACACTATCATTGAGTACACACTATCATTGAATACACACTATCATTGAATACACACTATCATTGAGTACACACTATCATTGAATACACACTATCATTGAGTACACACTATCATTGAATACACACTATCATTGAATACACACTATCATTGAGTACACACTATCATTGAATACACACTATCATTGAATACACACTATCATTGAGTACACACTATCATTGAATACACACTATCATTGAATACACACTATCATTGAGTACACGCTATCATTGAATACACACTATCATTGAATACACACTATCATTGAGTACACACTATCATTGAATACACACTATCATTGAATACACACTATCATTGAGTACACACTATCATTGAATACACACTATCATTGAATACACACTATCATTGAGTACACGCTATCATTGAACACACACTATCATTGAATACACACTATCATTGAGTACACGCTATCATTGAACACACACTATCATTGAATATACACTATCATTGAGTACACGCTATCATTAAATACACACTATCATTGAATACACACAATCATTGAGTACACGCTATCATTGAATACACGCTATCATTGAATACACACTATCATTGAATACACACTATTATTAAGTACACACTATCATTGAATACACACTATCATTGAATACACACTATCATTGAGTACACGCTATCATTGAACACACACTATCATTGAATACACACTATCATTGAGTACACGCTATCATTAAATACACACTATCATTGAATACACACTATCATTGAGTACACGCTATCATTGAATACACGCTATCATTGAATACACACTATCATTGAATACACACTATCATTGAATACATACTATCATTGAATACACACTATCATTGAATACATACTATCATTGAACACTCACTATCATTGAGTACACGCTATCATTGAACACACACTATCATTGAATACACACTATAATTGAGTACACGCTATCATTGAACACACACTATCATTGAAAACACACTATCATTGAATACACACTATCATTGAATACACACTATCATTGAGTACACACTATCATTGAATACACACTACCATTGAGTACACACTATCATTGAATACACACTATCATTGAACACACACTATCATTGAGTACACGCTATCATTGAACACACACTATCATTGAATTCACACTATCATTGAGTACACGCTATCATTGAACACACACTATAATTGAATACACACTATCATTGAATACACGCTATCATTGAACACACACTATCATTGAATACACACTATCATTGAACACACACTTTCATTGAATACACACTATCATTGAGTACACACTATCATTGAATACACACTATCATTGAGTACACACTGTCATTGAACACACACTATCATTGAATACACACTATCATTGAATACACACTATCATTGAACACACACTATCATTGAGTACACGCTATCATTGAACACACACTATCATTGAATTCACACTATCATTGAGTACACGCTATCATTGAACACACACTATAATTGAATACACACTATCATTGAATACACGCTATCATTGAACACACACTATCATTGAATACACACTATCATTGAACACACACTATCATTGAATACATACTATCATTGAATACACACTATCATTGAACACACACTATCATTGAGTACACGCTATCATTGAACACACACTATCATTGAATTCACACTATCATTGAGTACACGCTATCATTGAACACACACTATAATTGAATACACACTATCATTGAATACACGCTATCATTGAACACACACTATCATTGAATACACACTATCATTGAACACACACTATCATTGAATACACACTATCATTGAGTACACACTATCATTGAATACACACTATCATTGAGTACACACTGTCATTGAACACACACTATCATTGAATACACACTATCATTGAATACACACTATCATTGAATACACACTATCATTGAACACACACTATCAATGAATACACCCATTGATTCTTAGCATTTTTTATTTATCGATTCGTAAAGTTTATGAATCGATAGCTTGGTACGTGTTCCGTACATCTGATGATAGATTGGTATGTGTTCCATACATCATACATCTTATGATAGCTTGGTACTTGTTCCATACATCATACATCTGATGATAGCTTGGTGCGTGTTCCATACATCTGACGAAAGAAAGAAAAGCCTCTTAAAATGTCATCCAGTTTCTATTACTCATTATACCGACAGAGTAGGAATACCGCAAGATTTGATTGTTCGTTTATGTTGTCTGGAAGCTGGGCGTAATTGAAATTTAATGACCTCGCACTGAAAATTGAATATTTTTTTGTCCATTGAGGTGCTGCCACTAATACACACCCGCTCTCCCATCCTTACCTCCTCCTCCGCCTGACCTAACAGACTGAAAAGGGACCAGATGACGAAGTCAACAGAAACGGACAAATCCGTTTTGTTCATGGGATGACTTCCGGCACTGCCCACTCCATTGATGACCAGACACCCGTCGACATATCTCTTGCACACAAGTGGCCAGGAAGGACAAAAAAAAAATGATCCGAAAAACGTAAACCAAACTCTTGCCTGCCAGCTGTACAAAAGATTCATCCGGGGAAAAGATTAGTATTGTTAGCTTGTCGACTGCTGGCCTTCTGCTTGGGGATCCGTTTCTGCTGCGATAAGAAATGGACAATTAAAGTTAGGGAGGGAAATTATTGGATGTTTAAATTGAGCTGGGTGTTATAGTGATGGATTTGGTAGTTGTAAAGCTGTTGTTTTTGTTTATTTGTTGGGAGAAAATGTTGAATTTTAAAGATAATTAATATAGGGCTAGTAAATTGGACATTTATTTGTTTGTTTTTTTTTTAACTCAAGGGCTTGGTACCGATTGCTGCTTAGTCCAAAATGATCGAAAATGAGTATAAATGTTGGGGTTGTAGGTATTATATCAATAGATAGTTTTAAATTGGTCTTAGTGCAAGAGCATACATGGGTAAACTACAGCCCTGTGGTGGGGGGGGGCAAAAACAGCCGCCCCCAGACTATTTGATCATCCCCGCACCATGCTCATCTCCTTCAGTTCACATTTCTGACGTTGACATTGAATTTGAATTTTTTCATATAGACACTCCATCATTCTGCTCTTGATCCAGCAAAAAAAAATGTCAAATTTAAGAACCCGCCGTGGCCCGCGATTCAAAACCTTTCGCCGCCCCTGCACCAGAAAAAAAACAACATAGTCTGCTTTTAAAGCAAATGTTTAGAATTAGTATTTACTAAAAAAAAAAAAGAATAAATTAGAAAGAAAATTCTCTGACATTATCAAATTGGACTCAGCATTTATAAGCTGCTATTATTAGAATTATTTGAAAATGTTACAGTTAAAGCTTTCAATTATGTTGAGATGTATACAGAGGAAGACACAATTGGAAGAATGGTATTTATAAAATGATCGAGGAGAAGCAGTGGCGTAGCGAGCTTAAATCGTGTCCGGGGCACAATACCTTTTTAGCGGCCCCGCCCATTCGAAAACCATATAATATTGTATGTAAAATATACCATTTGGCGCCCCTGTGTGAGTAGCGCCCGGGACATGATATTCCCCCCCTTGCCCACCCCTCACTACGCCACTGAGGAGATGTAGGTCTGAGAAAATAAAAGGATCTGACCTTTTTTTTTCTTTAAATATTAAATATAAAGATATTGCAATGAACATATCTGTACCACTTAATATTGGACCCCAGTATTTTTGGTAATAATAATTACAATAAATATTTGTACGATATAAATAATTAGCTTCGCACTTTTTATTGTATTTTAATAAATGCTTAATTCTTTTATAAAAGGTTTTTTTTTACATTGATTTTTTCTTAATCTATCACTTGAGTAAAGAGTAAACCTTAATCAGGGAGACAACCGAGAATTTAAACAGTCTCACACGAGTTATAAGCCTTGGAAAGTATAAAATGTGATTAAAAAAAAAGGTTATTTGGTTTTGCAACACACCAGTTGTTATTATCTAAAAATGCAATCAATTTAGATAATACATCGGATACAAAATACGCACACATATACTTTTAAATATACTCTTACATATCAATAATTCACTCACGCTTGAAGCTGTCATTTTTTTTTATTTGAAACTCACATTAAATTCATATATAATAATACTCATTTCCAGTGCCCGTTAAATCGAAAGTAAAGAATGAATACAACAGTATTCCAGTTTAAAATACAACCATGGAAAAAATCGGATCTGCCCGAAACCAAAAAAAATAACCTAGCACTACCGATCAAGCCGAAGGGGATATAACTCTATGCAAAGGTTTTGCAGGGTACAGCTAGTATTTAAATAATATCGTCATGATCTGTTTGATACTAATATAATATAGCAGATAAAAGCCATATCAAATAAATTACATGGACATTTGCCAATATTTGTATCTATCTATCTATCTATCTATCTATCTATCTATCTATCTATCTATCTATCTATCTATCTATCTATCTATCTATCTATCTATCTATCTATCTATCTATCTATCTATCCATCCATCTATCCATCTATCCATCTATCCATCTATCCATCCATCCATCTATCTATCTATCTATCTATCTATCTATCTATCTATCTATCTATCTATCTATCTATCTATCTATCTATCTATCTATCTATCTATCTATCTATCTATCTATCTATCTATCTATCTATCTATAAAGGTAAAATGTAACTATCTACTATATAAAAGCCATAATGTATCTGGCAACTATTTAACACTGTTTGTTTACTTTCTCCACAGACCGTCAAGGACCTGGTCAACACGACCTGCAAGTGTCATGGCGTGTCCGGGTCATGCACGGTCAAGACCTGCTGGCTGAAGCTGTCCCCTTTCAAGACGGTGGGCAACGTCCTGAAGGACAAATACGAGAAGTCGGCCAAGGTCATCCACGTCACCAACCAGGCCACGGGGGAAGTCCAGCTGAAGAAGCACGTCCAGGGCGCCTCCCAGCCGCAGCCGTCATGGGGCGTCTCCCCCCACAACCACCACCACCACCGCCAACAAGACGGCGAGGAAAGCGTGAACGACACCACCGCCGCCTCCGCCCCGCCGCCGCTCAGGAAATCGGACCTGACCCACATCGAGGACTCGCCCAACTTCTGCAGGGAAGGGAGGTTCTCCCCGGGCACCGTGGGCAGAACGTGCGTCAAGGGGAAGAACTGTGATACCATCTGCTGCGGGCGCGGCTACAACGTCCAGAAGCGGCGGGTCAAGCGGCACTGCAAGTGCGAGGTGATCTGGTGCTGCACGGTGAAGTGCAAAGAGTGCTACCACGACGAGGAGATCTTCCTGTGCAAATGATGAGGCAGCCAGCCCCTCTTTCCTATTGTTACACACACACACTCACACACGCCTCTGTATTACCTCCCCCCCTCCTCCGTTTCCCCGCATGCGCCGTAAACAAATTAAAACTACAATGAAATCTAGTTGAACCTACAACATGATTATACTAGTCGCTCTATGCGTTTGAATGTTCAAGTGAATAGTAACAAGCAATACCTCAGTCGATGAAACAGCGTTACGGAAAACTTGAACAGAGAGTATTATGGCTCGGTTTCATTGCATCAACATTGTTCTTCTATATTTGCTATATATATTGAACAGCAACAAAAACAAATCAAATGATATCTTATTCTTCTAACTTACAATGAATCGAGATATATTCAATAAGAATTCACAGTAACTAATTTGAGATTTGGTTTAAAATGTCTCACGTGTTTCACAGGTTTATTCTCTGAATTGTAATCAGATTTGATCTATAGAGCAGTGCTTCTCAAAGTGGACTGTCCGGAGGGGGGCCGTGGAATTTCGAAAAATTATAAATTTAAGCAATCTAAACCAAAAAAAAAAAATAGGGGGGCCGCGACATATTGATTGGCGTTCCAAGGGGGCCGTGACTTCAAAAAGTTTGAGAAGCACTGCTATAGAGGATGTAATTTTATTACATTAGTTTCCATATTCGATGCTATCCATATTTGATGCTGCCAGTTGGCTATATTTCGCAATTTTAATGATTAGTTTAACAAGGACGAATCCGCCCAAGGATATTCGAATATGACTGACGTTATCCTAATTGGATAGTGGAGGAGGGGAGTTAACCTACTTTCTTTTATTTTTTTTAGTGTTATCTCCCTTGTTTGTCTCCACTTGCCTCTTTCGAGTATTGATCACAAAAAATGCTATATTATATACTATAAGGAACTTGATTTAGTTTCTTTACATATTTATTGAACTACTTGTGTTGTAAATCATTTTAATATACAATTTACATAATGACAAGAAAACGATGCTGTTTTCAACGAGAATCGGATGATATTATTGAATTTGTGTTTACATTATTAAGGTCTGGAATCGGAGCCTTTCTTTTTACAGATAAGCAAAATAAGAAACGGACAATACCCCCACCTCTTTAGGGCCCCATTCCAGTATTGATTAATATAGTATATA
>JAGDYQ010000004.1:12958434-13095934 GCA_021962125.1 Bulinus truncatus | reverse complement strand
GTCTTTACTCCCCCAACGCCAGGTACTCATTTAAAGCTGGGTGGACTTGTGAGACTTAAACTAAATTTTACCAGCACCTGGAAAAATTCATAAGTTTCTCACCAAGGATCGAACCCAGAACTCTCATTCAAGCATCTACACCGATCAACCATTCGTTCCCAAGTTATCAAATTTAGTCACTTCTTATAGCCCTTATAGATTTTGCCTAAAAAGTAACCTAATTACTGCTGCAAACGCCACATCTTTAAGGACTACATTACACAACTATTAGTAGTCTTTATCTCAGTCGCACCACCTTCAACGCTTCCCTAGACGTCCACCCTTTCATCAAACTTTTGGTCATTATTCATAAACATAAAGAAAAAACAAACATTGGTCTAGTAACCTACTAATTCTAAGACCAGATAACTATCAACGGCTGTCGTTGTTGACCTCGGACTGCAACTCTCTTACGAGAGAAAATAAAAAAAAAATTATCTCGTTCACTCTGAA
Source organism: Bulinus truncatus (assembly GCA_021962125.1). Classification (NCBI taxonomy): domain Eukaryota; kingdom Metazoa; phylum Mollusca; class Gastropoda; family Planorbidae; genus Bulinus; species Bulinus truncatus. The sequence continues at coordinate 13,095,442 of JAGDYQ010000004.1, read as the reverse complement.
CTCTCCGACTCGAGATTACGTAACGCACTTACCTACCAAAATGTCACCTCGTTGAACTGAATGAAAAAAAAAGGTTCGGCTCAGTCGTTGACAGTCAAAAGTTTTATCTATCTTTTAAAGTGGGAGAAAAAAAAGGGGGGGGGGAGAGATAGTGAAAAGGTACTTAGTTTATCTGATAACACAACGGCCGCTCATTTTTTTTTTCTAAATATAAACTGGCCTATTGGCCAGTTAGTTATATGATATGTGTACCAATACACAATACAGACCGTATGTGTGCTCCGTTATATTTCTGGAATAGACAGCCAGGGTGTAGTAGTAGGGGAGACACGTGTCTTAAAAAGTTCTTGGCAGGTCGTGCCAGATATGTGTCAACGTGTGCAGATTTATATTTTTTTATTCTTCTGGCAGTTTGCGCTGACCTTGATTCGCTGTTGTTTTTGGGATTAGTTACTGCGTCAGGTAACAAAAAGAAAGATTTAAGAAAGATGTTCATTTTAGTTTTAAGATATTTTAAAAATAATGAGTTTTCTTTACCAAAGAAAGCGTTTGACTCTTTCTTACATAAACGGATATGTAAAAAGTTAGCCTAGAAAAAAAAAACTACACCAGCGTGGTAGGCCGTTGTCATAGATTAGCAAACTAAACAAACGCAAAGGGGCCCCCTCTGCTAGAGTGGTCCCTTTCACTATTAATTTTTATATCATATCTGCAAAGGGGCCCCCTCTGCTAGAGTGGCCCCTTTCACTATTAATTTATATCATATCTGTAAAGGGGCCCCCTCTGCTTGAGTGGCCCATTTCACTATTAATTTGTATCATATCTGCAAAGGGGCCCCCTCTGCTAGAGTGGCCCTTTCACTATTAATTTATATCATATCTTGATTTAAGAGGGCCCAAAGAAAGGTTATTTTGTCTAGCACCTCCAAATATATCTGGTGGTTTCTGCCTGTAGCCCCTAAATTGATCTGAAAATTTATGGATAAGGGGCCCTAGAAATCCCTATAAACGGTTCTGGTTAAAAGAAATTGACATTGAATTAGTGCGATGAAGTATGTGTGATATTAAATGTGCATTACTTCCTTAAAATGATCTTCACGTTTTTTAATTGTGTAAAGGTAAAGTTAGGTCGTCCTTTAATGCTACGCCGGTCATACAGGCAGGTGATGAATCAGAGGTGTACCAAGGGTGGGGTGGAGGGGTGGTCCCGAATTCGAATGTCCCCCGGTCCCCCGCTTGAAGGGGGCCCCCAAAAATTGTTTTTTACATTAAATATTATAAGTACATTATCTCATGTCATGGTGTCAATGTCAAAATGCAGGCGCCCCCAAAGAAGCCAAGCCCCCCCCCCGGGCCGCAAATACCTAGGTTCGGCACTGTGAAGTATAAAACTCACATGTTTCTGTAGTCGAGAAAAATTAAGGGATTGTGTGGATTGCGTTTGAATGACGTGGCAAGTGGGCTACTTACAGCGACTCTCGTACTGGCGTGGCCATTGGGCTACTTACAGTGACTCTCGTACTGGCGTGGCCATTGGGCTACTTACAGCGACTCTCGTACTGGCGTGGCGAGCGACGCTCATATTAATTAATAAGTAATTTTTTTTCACCAAAAGTCTCGTTGATTTTTTTTAACAGTTCATAACTTTTGTAGCGAATAAATTTACATTATTTCATTAATCCATAAGAAACATGATTTTTATAATAGTACAGTTATTTAGTATTTTTATCATTACTCTTTTAATATTTATCCTTAGACGGGGGGGGGAGGTTAACTAGCCAGGGGTAGCTGGGGGCGCTGCCTGTTGAAGATTGGGATTTACTTTGCAACATTAATAAAAAAAAAATTAAACAGTACGCCTCCGGGCCGCCCACAAATATTAGAAATGTAACTGAAAGTGTATGTGGTGTTATTTTCTGCTTGTTATGTATTTGTTATGCATGAACTTTTCAATTCATAATGAGTTTTTCATTATTTCAGATCAATCTTTGTAGTAAGACCAGTTCTACTATTTTTTATAACTTCATAGTTGGAGAATAAACAATGACAATGGCTGAGTATTTTGATGATTGTGAGTCATCTCAAAGATAAACACCGCATTGGATCGTTGCTATAGGGGTATTTGTTTTTTTCTGTACGTTAGCCTTCAATGTGATACCAATTGTTGTCGATAATAAGTGGGGGGCTTAGGTTAAAAACATCAACAGCAGCAACAATAAAGCTCATAAGCGCTGTACCAGGTGGCGAGAAGAAGGTCGGCTTGACCTACAATGGCGGTCAACGTGCCCATTCTGGTGGCGGTCATCCTCATGTACGTCCTTGTACTGGTCATCGGTCTGGTGGCTGCAAAGAAGACCAATAAAAGTCAGAACAGCGAGGAGGTGATGGTAGCCAACAGGAGCCTGGGATTTGGTGTGGCGTGTTTCACCCTTACAGGTAATTGTGGCGTGTTTCACCCTCACGGGTAATTGTGGCATGATTCTTTTAGGTAAACGAGGCGTGTTACAACCTCACGGGTAATTGTGGCGTGATTCTTTCAGGTAAACGAGGCGTGTTTCACCCTCACAGGTAATTATCGCGTGATTCAGGTAAACGAGGCGTGTTTCACCCTCACAGATAATTTTCGCGTGATTCTTTCAGGTAAACGAGGCATGTTTTAACCCTCACTGGTAAGCTGTGATAAAAAAAATAATGTGTCAATTGTGTATTCAATTAGTCTGATGATGTTTGACCCTGTGATGCTTTCGTTAGTTCTCTGATCGTCATATTTTAACACAGTAGCGGTCATAAGCTGAGGGTGGGACGGAAGGGGGGAACAGGAAAAAAGCCCCATTGCTTCTCCATTCTGACAGATTGACAGTACACACACCCTGTTAGTCTGCGCTGTTTTAGCTATCGCGTAAACATAATGATATTGTTATTATGTGTATAAGACCAAGCAGTGATATATTGGTAAAATAAGAAGTAAGGGAACGCATAGTGGGAGCGAAAAAAAATGTGGGAGTTGTCGGGACTTGAAAAAGTACTGGAACGTGTTCAGGTTCTGAAAAAAAGTAAGGGAACGTCGTTCCCCCTCGTTCCCTTCTCAATACACCACTTAGATTAAGTCTGACTTTGTTCCATTTCAATACCAATAGGTACTAAAGTTGGTAGTAGAATTATCACCCCCTGAATGGAGAAAAATTACTTGATTGGAGGAAGACCGTCTCATGAGATGCCCTCGCATGTTTAAGTCAATGATTGTCTTGCATAGCTAAAATGGGTGGACAGCTAATACATATGTATATATGTAGGGTATGTATATACCAGTGCATAAATAGTGCATTTTCTAAAATATAAACCGTTCTTTCTATTAATATTCTATGCAGCAACAATGGTATGTGGTGGATACATCAACGGCACGGCTGAATACGCAGCTTTCCATGGTCTACTGCAGACACAGGCTCCTTTAGGATATTGTATCGGATTTTTCATCAGTGAGTTGCATCTGGTTAGAGAGTACTTTCTATAATTAAACACTTTTGATACCATACCATTTTGAGATTTTGAATGCGGATTTGGTTAGAGAGTAGTTTCTATAATTAAACGCATTGGATACCATTATTGGATTTTGATTGCAGTCTTATGACATAAGGTTAGGGAGTCACAGTATTTAATTGATTGAGACTACACGGTAAAGTCACTGTGCTCGTTGTTCAGCATCAGTGGATAGTATTAAGTGATTATATGTGATATGTGATTGATATAGATATGACTCACACTGTAGTAAAATTAATAATTGACTTAGTCTTGTAATGAAATTGAGGGGGAGAGAATCTTTAATTTACAACAATGTTTCAAAATGTTCAGGGCCATCTTAAAGTTTAATTAGGCCCTGTCGCCTTATTAAGGTTCTATACCAGTATAGAGATCATCTTATAGATACTTTTTTTTTACTTTTCAAAGCAGTTTTTCTAGAGAGAAGGGGGTTAGGTTTGATGTATGCTGATTAGCATTCGTATCTTTTTATCGGAAGCTAGGGGTAAAAAAGGAAAATCCCTTTCATTTTGATATAAAAGTTATTTGTTGAATTGTGTACTTGTCATATAATTTGTCAATTTTTTATTGATTGGCCATTTGGGATAAATGGTATAGCATTTCATAGGTACTGACAAAAAGTCAACCTTTATATATACCTTTATAACTTTTTTTTTTAGTATTCAACGTATTTCTATTTTTTTTTAATGTTTACTTCATATACGCCAATGGAAATAAACGTAAATGACTCTCTGACCCAAGTGATAACTAGACATGTTATGGCGGATGGCTTTAATACATTGATGAGGTTAAACGCTTTGCTATTTAGTTCGCTTAAATTTTGGCCATTTTTTTCAATAACAAGCCTTAGGCCCACATTAACCATAGTCTGGCTGTGTAGTACACAGATAATGTTACTGACTAGGAATGATGGTTTGTTATTTATTTATGTCTATTTGTTTTTTTTTAAACCAAAGGCGGACTTATTTTTGCGCCCAAAATGAGGAGAGAGAAATATGTGACCATGTTCGACCCATTTCAATACAAATATGGCCGCAAGATGGGAGCCCTGCTCATTTTGCCGCACCTGGTTGGCGACGTGTTGTGGTCTGCGACTGTCTTGGCGGCTTTAGGTATTTTCAATGTTTATTTAATAAAGCTAGATGTGTGTGTAAAGTGAAAGTTGTGGTCTCGTGGAGTAACAATGTATCACCAGATAAACATCATGGATCAGTGTGGCTGAGTAACAGCCTTGGCATTGGTTAGTTAATTTTATTATTGTTGGTGGGGGGGGGGGGGGGGAGAGATAGGCACAAAAAAAAAACCACCTTTAATATTACCCATCGAAGCTTGCCTCAAGGCCAACCGACCACACGGATCCACTCGGACTCTTTCTCTCGAGTTGACCCCCACCCCCCCTCTCTGTCTGCCTCTCTCCCCATCAACATAAAGATACAATGATGCTTGAACTTGTAAATTGTGTACTTTATATTAAACCGCAGAGACCTTAGAGACAGTGTTCATCTCTGGATAGCTAGTCCTTAACAAAAAAACCTTTGTGCGTGACACGTTATTTAATTGATTTATTTTATTGATTTATTTTATTGATTTATTTTATTGATTTATTTATTTCGAACTTTGCTGCCAACTCATATTCAGAACAAATCTAACCAGGACACATATATATATATATATATATATATATATATATATATATATATACAATATATACAAATATTGTTTTTTTTTTATCGTACTGCTGTATAAATTTATCAATATAACATAACACTGACGCGTATGTTGTAGCTTAGCAGGTTAACTTTCCCCCCCCCCTTAGCTCAATACATTGTCTGAGATGCATGACCCCCCCCCCCCAGCCAGGAAATTTTGCGGCCCATAACCCATGCTTAGACAACGGGGGGAGCAGGGCGGCCTCTTCCCCCCTTTCACCCCAAAATTTTTTTTTTGCTGCAAAAAAAAAATGTTCAAAAGCTTTTTGGGAGGTGGGGAGTGGGGGGCTGAAAAAGCGTTCGGGTCGCCTTCCCGTTGTGGACGCCCCTGTTTCATTGGTTTCAGACGTAACAATTAAGTATTTCATGTTTCAGTTGACTGTAATGCCTGAATATTGTCACAGGTAACTGGTAACGGAAATTACACGTGTTATGGTCATGTTACTACATGAGATTGAAAACTTGTATCTTTAATGATGTCGCTCCACATTCCACAACTGTGTCTTTCAATGGGAACATGGACTCTTCCTTGCCCGTCATTAATGGTATCAATCCAGTTGCCACATAGTTAAAGGTATCCTCAAATGGAACAAAGGGTAACCCCCAAGTATGAGTTTCTTCATATTGTTTACAGTAATAGAACTGTCTTAGTCTTAATAACAATATTTACTGATAACAGTGAGGAAAATGATCCTATCGTAGAAGTCGAACTAAACTAAAGGCAATGAATGCATTCGGCCAACCATGGTTTAGAACAGGGTTGGCAAAAATGGTTTAAGTCAGAGTTGGGTAAAGTTAGCATGTAACAAAGGCAAAAGTGTTGGTCAAAGATGATTTAGAATAGAGTTGGCCAATGTTAATTTAGAGAAGAGTTGGCCAATGTAAATTTAGAGAAGAGTTGGCCAACGTTGATAAGAACACAGGTGGGCAAACCTGGGTTTAAAACAGGGTTGGCAAACGTTGATTTAGAAAAGGGTGGACCAACATTAATTTATAATAGAGTTGGCCAAGCTCCTTACAGTTCGTTCGCAAATTATTTTCATTTATTATTCGCATCAAAGCACCGCAGGTAGGCCTTATACGATTTAAAACCCCCGAGCACTACATCAGACGTCGCTGATAATGTCATTCTATGTCCTACAGGTGCAACCGTGTCCATCATTGCGGACATTGACTCTACACTCGCCATCATCGCGTCAGCTCTGGTCGCCATCTTGTACACTTTCCTCGGCGGCCTGTACGCTGTGGCCTACACTGACGTCATACAGTTGATACTCGTGGCTATTGGTCTGGTAAAGTCTATTTTTTTTTATTATTTCTGTCAACCTATCACCTATTCAGGCTCGTCGCAAAAGGTCGGTGTAGGGCTTGAATATTGATATGCTGCCCCTTACTAAAATGACTTAGCAGTTGAAAGATGACCCAAATTTTGAAGGTGTCCACCAGCCGTGTGTGTTATTGACATGGTTGCGCTTTGTGTATTGTAGTGAGCGACTGCAGTTTACTCAGAAACTTTATGCACTTACACCCAGCATTGCAGTTGACCTCTCAGAACGCATAGTTCAATTGTGTGTTATTGTTCTTTACACCTCCAGACTATGAAGGGATTTCAAAAGGGTAAAAGAGAAACGTCCCTTTAGTTTAACATCATATTTCTGTATAAAACAGTCCAGCGGTCCGGATTTGACCCACAGGCCGTAGTTCTCCCTCAGCAGGTATACCCCCTTACGGCCAGCGCAATGTCAACTATTAAGTTACTTTATCAATCAATCAAAGAGTCGATAAAACTTATCGCGCGTCCAGACTATCGATGTATTGTTATTGATTTATTTTTCCGAACGTCTTCTTAGGTTGTGGCTTGTCCGTTCGCCATGACCAGCGACAATGTGATGCTCCATAACGTCAGCAGCACCTGGATAGGGGATGTCCAATCTGGCACAGAATGGGTGTACATCGACGTGTTCTGTCTTCTAGTTTTTGGAGGAACCACTGTACAGGTGAGTAGCACCTTGTGAAAGGTAAAGAAAAACAAGCAATTTAAGTCTTTTCCGTTTCGGACAAAGGACATTTTAGAGCATTTTCGTGTATGCAGTGGCTACGGCTACGCCGGACGAAATCCATATTTTTTTCCGGGTTACAGCCATAGATTTTGCTCCACGCGTATAGGTTTTGATAAATAGAGAGGGGAGTAATCATGTTGAATAACTGTTACAAAAATAAATAATGATTACGCCCCTTTGATTAGCTTTTATTATTTATATTTAAAATATAAGCAAAAACGGTACTTAAAACGCCTCCTTTTTCGGCCCTCAGAGGTCAGATCGCAAAATGGACTTTTGATGTACACTTGGCAGGCCAAGACCTACAAATTGATATATACATCATGGGTCTAGGACTTATGGTTGCTGAGATATAGGGGGCTCCTTTATTAATATATCTTATATTGTAAAAAACGGTACTTAAAACGCCCCCTTTTTCGGCCTTCAAAGGTCAGATCGCGAAACGGACTTAAGATGTACACTTGGCAGGCCAAGACCTACAAAATGATATATACATCATGGGTCTAGGACAGACAGACAAAACGGGGACAATAGAGGTTTTTTTTTCGAAAATGCTCTAAAAAAAAGTACGACATATACTGATATAGGAATAACGGGACGGTGTGGGAATCGGTCAGCAAAGGGGATCGCTTCGCTGACCACAAGGGGGCGACATCTATCATACTGTCCCTAGTTATCTCACCTTGATTTTTTTTTTTAGTTGTATGTTAGTGGGCTTGGGGATGTGATCTGTTGTTTTAATAAGGTCAAACATGTTTTAGTGTCGAGTTTGACCGGTAGAGCGAGTGATTGGTCAAGGTTCACTTGACACTGTAGAGAGGGTACGTGTAGGTCATTCTGGGAAGTCCGTGAATTCATGAGAGCAGTCTTAGGCCATGGCCTTACAGTGTGGTCTCAGTGTGTGGTCTCATTGTGTAGTCTCAATGTGTGGCCTCACCGTGTGGCCTCACCGTGTGGTCTCATGGTGTGACCTCACGGTGTGGTCTTACGGGATTGTCATAACAGGGGTCGCTCGGTGGATGAGTAAAGACGTTGTTTTTTTTTTTGTTGGTAAAAGGGTGTTTCACTGAAGTTAAACTGAGATGGTTGGTGGCCTATTGTATAACAGCTTGAGGACTATTCCATTGTAAATTCATGTATTCAAGTGCATTCGTTTAGGTCATTAAATGACTTAGTCGTGTTATTATTCTGGGATTGAAACGGAACCTTAGAACCTTTTTCGGCATGGTAATGATGCGTTTTTTTTTTTCAAATTTAGGTTGCACTATCACTTTTAAACACACAAAGACATTTCGTATTTGATAATCAGACAATATGGTGATAACACACATAGATAGATATACTGCATTTGTAATATACAATATGCTGATAAAACACATTGATGTACTGTATTTGTATTAGGCAATATGCTGATAACACACATGGGTATATACTGTATTTGTATTAGACAATAAATATGCTTATAACACACATAGATTTGCTGTATTTATATTAGACAATAAATATGCTGATAACACACATGGATATACTGTATTTGTATTAGACAAAAAATATGCTGATAACACACATAGCTATACTGTATTTGTATTAGACAATATGGTGATAACACACATAGATATACTGTATTAGAATTAGACAATAAATATGCTGATAACACACATAGATATACTGTATTTGAATTAGACAATAAATATGCTGATAACACACAAAGATATACTGTATTTGAATTAGACAATAAATATGGTGATAACACACATAGATATACTGTATTAGAATTAGACAATAAATATGCTAACACACATAGATATACTGTATTAGAATTAGACAATAAATATGCTGATAACACACATAGATATACTGTATTTGTGTTAGACAATATACTGATAACACACATAGATATACTGTATTTGTAATAGACAATATGCTAACAAATGTAGACAATCATTCACAATGTGTGACTATTTTGCGCTTTAGTATGAAGTAGGTTTTTGGGTTTTCAGAAAGTTCGGTCACCTACCTATGTCTCCCGAAGTGCCTCCATAGCCATTTCACACTCGGCGTGGGCGGAGATGAGAAATAAGGAACTACATAAAAAAAGGTTTACTAGTGATGTATATAGTTCACTAGTGATGTATATAGTTCACTAGTGATGTATATAGTTCGCTAGTGATGTATCTAGTTCACTAGTGATGTATATAGTTCACTAGTGATGTATTTAAGACAAAATCTACATCTATTAGACCTTAACGATTTCTTTACTCACTTCCAGCCATTCTATCAGAGAATTCTGGCATGTAAAAGTGCTCGTGTTGCAGTCATCTCGACCTGCGTGGCGTCAGTCTTCAGTTTGCTGTTATCGGTTCCGGCGTTTATTCTAGGTGTCGTTGGATCCGCCGCTGGTAAGTTTCCCTAATGTACAACAAAATGTACACACAAAAATGTACAACAAAACACAGGAATTTAATGTTAATGTGATATACAATTCGGATGAATCTATTCCTAAATTTTTTTCGAATTCCAAAATCGTATGAGTTCAAAATAAGTTTTTTTTTTTCCCTGTATTGAATAGACTCAATAGATCACACAAAATGAATTGATCCACACTGTATTGCATTGCAATAAAATACTGTCAATTTTAAGGCTTAAGAGGATAAAACATTAATGGCGATTACTCTACGTTTTCATTATTTTTATTTTTAAAAGTAAAGATAATTAAAATTAGCTTCCGAAAAAAAATATTTCGAAATGCCCTTGAGATGACTTCACTACAGTCATAATTCATATTGGTTGCACCACAGCGAGAAATAATTACTAATAATAGTATCTCTCTAGATGCTGATATTCTAAATCACGTTATCATCCTAAAGGAAATTAATTTATTAAAATTATTTTTCACATTTCGTTTGGATTTTTGAAGTTTTACGGTAATTTACATTTTGCAAATTTAGATTTCTACCACGATACAGTTGACCGAATTCTCTCATAGTCTAGGCATGAAATAATGATATGTTGCCCTAAACTAAAATGATTTGGCAGTTAAAATGGGGAAGCTCGAAGGGCCCAAACTTTTAAGTTAGCCCCTGGCTGTCTACACTTTTAGATACAGTTGAGCTAGGCGTCTCGTAGAGACTACACATTTATTCATACACTTTTATAACTTTCGATATTTCAATATCATATTACCATTGATATATAAACTATCTATGTTATGTTAAATTTAATTTTAAATAATAATAGCGATTTGGGCGCTGCGTTAAATCGAAAGTAAAGAATTAATACAACAGTATTCCAGTTTAAAATACAATCATGAAAAAAAAAATCGGATCTGCCCGAAACCAACAAATAACCCACCCTACCGATCAAGCCTAAGGGGATATAACTCTATGCAAATATTTTGCAGGCTACATACAGCTAGTTTTAATATAAAGATCATTTACCTAAACCATCAGTTATTTTATTATGTTAGTTTTCATTGTAATTTATTCTTTTTTACAGACTGGAACAATACAGAATACAAGGGTCCTCTGCCCATCCCAGACGATCGCAAGAGTTATATACTGCCCATGGTGCTGAGCTATCTGGTCCCCCTCCCTGTGTCCATCGTCGGCCTGGGAGCTATTTCCGCTGCTTCGATGTCGTCTGCTGACTCGGGTTTCCTTTCAACTGCCACTGTGATGACGAAAAATATTTACAAGGACATTCTTAGAAATAATGTTAGTTTTTTTACAATAACATAGTCATTATTGAATAGAACATTAGTTAGTGTCTACAATAACATAGACATTGTTGAATAGAACATTAGTTAGTCTCTACAATAACATAGACATTGTTAAATAGAACATTAGTTAGTGTCTACAATAACATAGACATTATTCAACAGAACACACAAGTCATTAGAGTTATCAGGGTCACAGTCTGACATGATAGGAGCCCATACAGGTGGGGGGGGGGCATTCTGTATAAGTTAGGACTACTGGATCAAAAATATAATCCACAACGGAATCTCGTTGGTAGTTACTGTAATAAACTCTTCAGATGAATTCACTATCAAAATAAAATCACTTTTTTTTTTGTTTTTAAATACAGGCCAGTGACAGAGAACTGATGTGGATCCTCAGACTCTTCATTCTGGTGTTTGGCGCCCTGGGCACCGTCATCGCAATATACGCCACGTCCATCTATGGCCTACTAGTTTTGTGCAGGTGAGGGCAGAATGAGATTGTTATCAATGTGGTCATGAAACGACGCAGTGGCGTAGCGAGCTTAACAGGCGCCCGGGGCACAATACCTTTTTTAGCGCCCCCTATTCAAAAACCATTAAATATTATATATAAAATATACCACTGGGCGCACCTTAGTAAGTAGCGCCTGGGGCATTATGCCCCCCCCCCCTTTGCCCCCCTCACTACGCCACTGTAAAGACCCCCCCTCCCGTCTCTAAATAAATACAGACAGTTAAAGTATTGGGTGGGGAAAGATGACCGAAAGGCGCAGATCACGTGGGTGTCCACCTAAGGGGTCCCCCCCCCGGTTCGATCTCCGAGGACAAATAACGGGAATTTTTCAGGATATGATGAAAGTTCTCTCTATGTCCCCTTTGGTTCCTTTATGGATATTGCACTATCGGGCGTGACGGGATGAAAGATGGGCAGTACTAATATGGCCCCATTAGTGATTCACACGAAAAACATCTCACCCTTTCAGGGACTTACGTAAACAACATTGTATGTAACTGGCGCAAATAACAAATTTATTATTATCCTTTTTTGTAGCCACTACATAGAGGAGTTTTTATCTTTATCAACGAGAGGGCCACTTTCAGTTAACCATAAAGTATTTCTCATAATCTCTGTCACTTCAAATTAACTCTAAATAAACCGCTCCGATTGTATTATAATGAGGTAGTATATGAAAACGAAAAAGCGAGAAAATAATAAGTAAAGGGAAACTATTCATAAAAAGAAAGTTATTAATATAGTTATTCCTTTTGTCTGATTCAGGAACAACATACTTATTTAGAATATTATTTGGAAACTGGTGACTTTGTATTGAAAATTGAGAAAAACTGCTTTAAAAAATTTTAGCCATACGAATTCTCAACAGTTCTTTAAGCCTTGAGAACACAATCATAGATTACCGAGAACACAATCATAGATTTCCTCCCGAGAACACAATCATAAATTACCTGCCGAGAAGACAACCATGCATTACCTCCCGAGAATACAATCATAAATTACCTCCCGCCGAGAAGTTTCATTCCCGGTATATTTCGAGTTTTTTTTTAGGTAGATTAATAGTTTTAATAGATTATTTAATGCATTTTTAATTATATATTTATGTTGAATTGGTGACTATTTATTTGTTATTAGCCCAATCGGCTTGACGAATATGACCCTTTGTGCAACAACTCCAGTTACCTATGTGGTGTCGCCCATGGTCATTTCACTTTCAGCCATGGCGATTCCACTCTCGGCCATGACCTTTGCACTCTCAGCCAATGTTGGTTACTGGATCAAGCGCGAAGCATCTCTCCAGGGAGCATACAGAATATTATTTAAATCAATCATAAAAGTATACTCATTCAGTGGGTCTTACACTTTTGCGAATCGCGGTCAGCTCAAAGACCACTTCGGTTTACGCGACCCTATTAAAAATATTGGGCACCTTTAAAATGAGGGAGGGAAAAGTAAATTTAAAAGCGTACACAAGGGGGCCTTTTGCGCACGTCTGAAAATGGGGCTCATGGGGTGCGGCCGCCGTTTAATTAGACCCAGCGCTTACTCTATTTTTTTTTTTAGCTCAGAAACATACTTGAATGTGGATGCGTTAATTTTCACACTTGTTGTGTTCTCTCCAGTGATCTTCTGTACGTGATCCTATTCCCACAACTGGTGTGTGTTCTGTGGGTCGACCTGACCAACACGTACGGCAGTCTGTCCGGTTTCGTCGTGGCACTCGTGCTACGTATTTTATGCGGGGACCCGGTTCTGAACATTCCGGCTGTCACGAGGTATCCTTGGTATGACAGTGAAACTGAGACACAGTTATTCCCCTTTAGGTAAGTTGTCGACGTTTGAAATATTGCTGCTCCACTTCCTGTTTTTTTTTTAAAGTGTGAATTTCAAGTGTGAAGTTTAATGTCATGTGCACAGTATGTGTTATTTTAATGTAATGTTTGACTAAATGTAGACAGCTTCACAAAGTGTAAATATATAAGCCATTGAAATCTAGCTGTAAGTCCATATATGTTACCGTTAAAGTATGAAATCCGTTATTTTATAGAATACCTAGTTACAAGGCTGTACCCAGGATTTTGTTTTGGGGGTGGGGGGGGGCTGTGCGGAGAGTTTTATATAAGAAAAAATTGGAACACAATGATAAAGAAGTATATATTATAACCCCCCCCCCCCCCCGGGTACGGCCTTGCGTAGTTATTTCATGAAATAACTAATCGTGTCCGTTAAAGTGTATAATTCTCTTGTATTTCATGGTTTAACTAGTTATTTCATAGAATAACGATCTGCAGCCCGTTAAAGTGTAAAATAATCTATATCATATATCTCGCACGACAGATACATTTACCTTCCACCCCTACTGCATTTATGAACTACAAAGACAGAACTATATATCTATCAATATATCTAATCTGTCTATCATCTCTCTCGCTCTCTGTTTGTATATTTATATATCTGTATATCTCTTTCTGATTGACTGCCTGCATTTTTATGTGTGCGTCTGACGATCTTTACATCTGCCTCTTTAACTGTCTACCAGCATGTCTGTATTCTCTACTTAAGTACGATATAATTAATAATACCAGAATTAATTCCCAGAAGAGCCTTTCCGTATGTTTTCTCCCCTGCGAAAATTGATGACGTAATAATAAGTTGTTATTTTTTCCCCACACTTTGTTACAGAACTCTGTGTATGCTGATAGGATTCGTCACCCTGATCGCGGTGTCAGTCGCCACCAACTTCTTGTTCACCAACAACTACATCTCCATCAAGTACGACATTTTCAGCTGCCACCGGCGCAGGTCGCACCGGAACCGAAACTGGACTAAAGATCCACAGAGTCAGGAGGAAGTGGAAGACGCTTTGATAAAACTGCAGGATAAAAATAGCAACGGGAATGCGAAAACATAAAATTGGTGCGCAAACAAATAAACAAAAAACATCATGTGCAATTGTTTGCAGTTAAGACACAGCTTTGTCGCTCGTTAACTTTTTTTTGTGTTTATTTCAGTGAAACCTTTATAATTGCGTGATCTTGGAAGTAAAAAAAAAACAATTATTGGTTTAATAAAACAAAACAAACTGCCACTGGATAAATACAGAATTCAGAGGTGTAACTAAGGAGAGTCGTTTGGGGAGGGGCGATCCGTCAAGATTGGAAATGACTTCAGTAGGCATGGGATTGTGGTGGAATTTTCAGTCATCTCAAGGTGCCAATAATGCTAATAACTCCATTACCCTAGAGCAGGGGTGGGCAAACTTTTTTCTACGGAGGGCCACGTTGAATACTTGATTGTTATCGGCGGGCCGAATATATTTTTAGTCTACTTAAATTACAATTTACAACGTATAAAAATATGAATTAAAGATAATAATCTAGTATTTGTCATATATTTCACATTCAAACTCTAAACAAAGAAAATTAACATCGATATAGGATCGCAATATGTGCATGCATCACGGGCCGCATTATATACTCTGAAGGGCCGCATGCGGCCCGCGGGCCGTAGTTTGCCCACTCCTGCCCGAGAGTGTCATTTGTTTATCCGTAACAGATAATGGTTGGAATATATACATATTATATGTATGAGCGCATTTGTGTTATTTTGTTGTTTGCTTGTTTGATTTTTTTTTGTCATTAAAATGATTTTTATGAAATTATTACAAAGAAAAACATAATTATTTTTTTTTTTGAGCATTATTTTTATCTTCGTCTCGACACAATTCAAAGTTTCTGTTGATTTGATTCTGTATCTAAGTTTAATATCTGTTACACCTTTTAGTCGTCGCGTTGTGACGTGTATGTCTCAGAGAGAGTGACACAAAGTATGGCATGTGGCGGTGACTGATAGACTACAGACTGGTATCAACAGTACACAAAGGTCTCAGAGGTACATAATCTGTTATATCAGGTTGACACATGGATTAGGGCCTGACCTACATCAGGCCCATAGGATGATGTATTAGGCCTACATACTCTTCAAAGCTGTATTATGTTTGATGTATCTTTTTTTTAAAAAATATTACAATGTTAAATAAAATGCTACTAAATTCTGTAAAATAAAATTTAAAAAAAGTTGTTTTGTAATTGAATTATCACATTCTATTTAACAAACATGGAATTTGTGTATTGATATTATAAAATTATGTTCATTTACATTTTGGCATATATATTGCCTTAGTCAAAAAAAAAAAATTCCACCCACATCTATTGTTTAGCTGGCTGCATTATTTTATTAAATAATATGTCGGTAGCTTAGATAAATATTTGCAGGCACGCCGACGGGGGGGCAGGGGGGGTCATTGCCAGGGGCCCGCATCTGTATGGGGCCCCGGCCGCCCCGACCATGTCAATTTTTTCACGACTCATTGTTTATTAATGATGTCCTGCCCTGGGGCCCTTGTTGGCTCTTGACGCCCCTGAATATGTATAGTTTTTATTTCGGTTGGATCTTCGACATCACATAAACATCATCAAGTGACCCATATTTCCTAGGTGAAAAGAGTGAAATAATAAAATTTTATCTTTTTTTTTAGTATGAGTCTTAACAAAAAGTGGAAGTAAATTGCCACAAACGTGTATTCTAAAAAATTCAAATATTAAGACAGTCTACTAAAGCGTGGTATGCCTTCGGTCAAACCAACATTTGGTTAAAGATAGATAGATATACATAAATCCATGTTGGTGCTGTTGTTGTTTGTTTGTGTTTTTTTTTTTTTTGATAGTCTACAACAATGTATTTGTATATAATCAAAATTATTTATTTAAATAAACTTTCATTAATTTTTTAATCGACCATGTTACTTAATTATTTTTTTTTTAATTAATA
This sequence comes from Bulinus truncatus, assembly GCA_021962125.1. Classification (NCBI taxonomy): domain Eukaryota; kingdom Metazoa; phylum Mollusca; class Gastropoda; family Planorbidae; genus Bulinus; species Bulinus truncatus. Next base: position 13,079,072 of record JAGDYQ010000004.1, on the reverse strand, counting down.
TTGACGTTGCTCTATATCCGGCTTTGCCCTTGAAGTTCAGTGGCCACGTTAAACCGCCTCATTTCCGGACACCCCCATCGTCGCACACCTCTCTCCCACCCTGCCGCCATCGTCGAGAATCGTGTGTCCCAGCAGTGCCTTCTGTAACCACTCCTCCTCCCCTCCCCCTGCCCGCCCGTCACTCATGCTAAGTCCACAAAGCACGAAACTGTCAAATCTATAATAACTACACACACACACACAGTCTAGAACTTCCGCTTGCTCGGTTTCACCGTAAATGAATAAAACATCACACTGTGGGGCTCGAGATGGACGACCTAGATTCGGCATTACGTCATATGTTGAAAAAAAAAAATCCTCATGGTATCGCGAAGGAAGGTTTCGTGTCCGGAGATCGAAAGAAAAGTTCATCTAAAAAATGATCCATATTTGAAAATAAATCGGGAATTGATTAAGGTAAAAAGCAAATTACCATGTGACGTTTTGTATTTTATTGTGATTAATGACCAGGTTAAAGCGTGGAATCTATGTAAGGCAGTGCCGTAGAGAGCTTAACTCGATTAACTCGTGCCCGGGGCACAATACCTTTTTAGTGCCCCTAGTGGGGCCCCCCACCCATTCAAAAACCATATCATGTTATATGTAAAATATACCATTTGGCGCCCCTTTGTGAGTAGCGCCAGGGGCATGATTGCCCCCCCCCCTCACTACGCCACTGATGTAAGGCAGTATATGGCGATGTATTGCAGCAATTAGCAGTTTATAGCATATGGCAGTGTAGGGCAATACATAGCAGTGTGTATCAGTATTGAACAGTGTATATCAATGTATAGTGTGTGAAGTCCCTGTAAGGAGGAGATGAAATCTCTTAGATCTTATAAACCACTAAAGGGACAGTTTTTATGGTGCCCTTCTTTCATCCCCACCATAGCCGATAGTGCAATGGCTTAGAAGGCACCACGGGAGATATATCGGGGACTTTAACCATGACCTGAAAATCCATTGGTCCTCTTGGAGAACGAACCAGGTCGATAGTCGACCAATGTATAGTAGAATACAGCATTATATAACAATGTCTATCAGTATGTAGCATTGTATAGTATTATAAAGAAGTATATATAGCAGTCTGTATCATGCGTATTTATAGCAAGCAGTGAATGCTAGTAAAAAAAGATGTGTACAGTTGTGAAAAGCTGCACACAGCAGTGTATAGCAGTAAAAAAGCAGTATACAGCATTGAATATCAGTATATAGCTATGCATGGCAGTATGTATATTGTATATAGTGTTTTTAGTGAATAACAGCGTATAGCGGTATGTTCGAGTAGAGCAGTATAAGAGTTTAATCTATGCAGTGTAAAGTTGTGGTAGAAAGTGTTTGTGTGTGGGGGGGGGGCACCAACATTAGCTTATTCTTAGAGCATTCTGGGTAAATCATACAGCACTGCGTGTATGGGGGCTATGGAGACATGTATTCTGATTTGCACTTACCTAAGGGGGACGGGGGGGGGAGGAAGGGGGAAAGGGGGCTGGGAGACAGAAGGAGTGGGGAGGGAGGGAGGGAGGGAAATATAGGCTTTGCATTAAAAACAAATACGACCATTGTCCAACACTGTATTATCATTTCTATTTTTTTTTTAAATGCTGCACATTCGTATTGCCATTTCGCTCAGACATAACTTGGCGAGGATTAGCGATGATAAGAGATGAGAGAAAAAAAAATTGTAGAGAATCATGACGCACACACGGAGAAGTTTATTTGCATAATTAAAACATTAATCTAAGAATTACGTTAAAAAATGCATTCCTTCTATTTTTTTTTTTAAAGATTCGCATGGTGTGTGATTGATAGGGCCTGTGTATTATGCTATCTTGCTTTGAATTTCAACGTCAACATATAGAAAATATTATTATATTTATATTTGTATTAATAGTTATAGTTGTTATTGTAAAACAAAAATAAAAAGAATTAGAAGAGGGGGGCCTCGCAAGCCTCCGTTAAATTGGGGCCTCCCAATCCGTAAGGCCGGCCCTGGCTGACTTATTTAATGACATTATTGCACTAAAAACATTCTAAATTTAGGACGGGTGGGAGGGTTAGTCATGTCTAGGCGAGGGATTGGGGGTGGAGGTTGGGAGACAGAAAGACGGCGAATGCTAAGGGGGAAAAAAAGAATGATGGCGGGTGATGTGCAAACCTCTTTAGGAGTTGTAAACATTTATTATCTTAAGATCTCTGTGTGTGATGTCAAAGTGCAAACAGATTAGTTCAAATTTCGTCAGGATACCAGACAGGTCACAGGTAAGTCAGTAAGTCGGAAACGAATCGCTTTCTATCAGTTCAATGAATTGTTATATATATATATATATATATATGTAGAGTCAAAGGAAGATGAAGAAGTATTTATATGTATACATATATAATTATATTGCAAGAAAAAAATCATCTTTTTATTCAGTTTTTCAATCTAGTTCCAACAGCAAATATATTATTTTTATATTAATGCACATAAATATATTTAATAGAATTCTTGCATTGAGAGTAAGGGCAAGTTCTACAGAATGGACCTTTTCCCCGTAATTTTGTAGCTAATGTAAAAAGACATTGTACACATATAATTAGTGATATGCATACAACTTTGTACCTTAGTGGTTTTTATTATATTGTTGTAGGCTACATTGGCGTTGCTAGTGTAAGTGGCGCTTGAGGCCAGTGCCGCCGAGAGGGGGGGCAGGGGGGTAAATGCCCTGGGGCCCGGCGAGTTTTAGGGCTAGGACTGAGCTGGCCAATCAACTTTTGAAAATATTATTATCAGAACGAGGGGTGGGGGGTGCGTGACAGCCCTGCCCAGGGGCCCGAAATTTCTGTCGGTGGGCCTGCTTGAGGGGTTATTTGAAAATGCCGCCTCATTTCGATGTAGAAAAGTAACAAAAGTGGTGAGAATGGTGTACTGATGACGAAATGTGTTAAAAAGTTTATACCGCGGTGAATGTAATACGTGTAGTATTCATTGTGATACTGTACTAAATAAATGCTAAGTTAGGTAAGGAATATAATGTCAGGACCGTAGTAACCCATGGACACGCTGGGCACTTATTCGGAGTCCCCCTTAACTATAGAGACCCTTTCCCCCCTATTCGTCAGAGTACCATAACACCATTGGTTGCCCTAGGCCACATAATGCTTTTTACCTTTTGACGAATAAAGTTGTTTACCTTGTGGTGCATAACGCTGTTTACCTTGTGGCGCATAACGCTGTTTACATTGAGGCGCATAAATTAAATAAAAAAAACAAACCTTTCTACTTAATGAAGTTTAAATCTGCTCTAAAATTTCATAACATTCCATATCTGAGTATTCTTAAATCTTCAAAAGCGTTTCGTCTTTTCTAGTTGGAAATAACCAATTTCTTAGTAAGTACTTTATAAAACATTCATTTCATCAACACTTTTTTTTATACTTTCTATAACATATGGTTTTCACTTTCACTCAGTAAATAATTGAGCGTTTGATTATGATTGAAATGTTAACGTATATCAATGGAATGAGAAACCTATAAATGCATACACGATTACATTTATTTATTATCGATATCTTAGAATATGATTTTAATTTTAGTCTATTTTCAAGGTAAGATATTGCTTCCCCTTTTGAAACATAGTCCGGGGTGGCATTGCACATCTCTTTGATACCCGTGCTAATTATAATAATCTTATAATAATTATCCCATATTTTTCTCCTCTCTCCTCATTGTTATACCCGTAAGGTGCAATGCAGTGCCTCGAAAGTTGAGAAGAAAATAACAAAATAGGCCAAACCGACTGGTTAAATTGCCTTTTTGTTTAAATGTAGACATTTTATTTTGTTTACATTCGCTTCTGTTTCTCAATGATAATTTGTTTATTTTATTGAATGTGTTTATTTTATTGAATGTGTTTACTCTATTTTGACTCATTAGCCTGAGGCATGAAACTGTAACACTGACCTTTGAACTTTGATCTTGCGACATGATGCTGCTGTTAGTTTCAGTGGTTCTCACTGTGTGCACCACTTTCAACAGGGCTGAGCAAGGTGGCCATTAACTAGTTTATTTATTTATTTCTTATGAAAGTACTTTATTTTATTTAAGCTGTAATTATGATGTTTTTGGACTTATAGTGCGCACGCTCAATTTGCTAATAATCGTCTCTTCCGCCGACAGTGCCGTGTCAGACGGACAAAGTGTCATGTGAAACTGCTGAAAGTCAGAGTGTCGTGAACAACAGGTTCTTCTGCTGCGAGGCGGGGTTCAGTATGTTGTGGCTCAGAAGCAACACCAGTTTGCAGATGGAGTGTTTCTGTGACCGATTCTACCACGGTAACGTAGAATTTTTTTTTAATTTAGTCTGACAGTCGAACTGCTAGATAGTGTCAAGGTGCCAGATTTAAGAAATTTTAAATAAATGAGCTGCCAATTTATGTTCTCATCCGCATTTTATAATCTAATTTATTTCTGTTGATCTTTTTATTTGATTTTGGCGTGCGAGACACAAATTCTGGCGTGCCAAGTTTGATACAAGTTCCATTGCTCATTCCCATTTGTTCTGATATATTTTTTTTCCTCTCTAAAGGCTCTTAAGTTGAGTCAAAACCATGCATCCGGATACAGTGGCGTCACTAGGGGGTGCTTGGGTTGCGGTCGGCACCGGATGACACCAACCATAGTGACGCCACTGCATAGTTCTCGCTGGTGAAAGAAACCATGAAAAAGATCAATATTTATGCTTGACTTTAGGCAATAGTTATAGATAGAAAACATAATCAATTAGTTAAATTTTGAGATCATAAAAATTTGACTGGAGCAAGCAACGGCCGGAGGCTCAACTCAGGTACGAGCTCTGCTACTCTCCGCTCTATCGAATCAATGATTTTAACAAATTGTGTATTATGTCATACAAAGATTCCTTTTAATTCACTGGGGCTACATGTACTCTTCTCTCCGTCTGTCTGCTCACTTAGAACCCGCGAGATCAAAGTCGCTGTGTTTTTTCAGCATAAGTGATCTGCCATACAGACCAATTGCAAGTTAGCTACAATACTGGTTCATCCTGTGCTCCGTCAGTCTGGGGTACTCAAAAAGACTATGTTCCACGGTTTCCTCAACATTTCTTCAGAGGCGGCTTAGAGAATCAGGCATATGACCCTAACCTACCAAAGTACGCTGTAAAGTTCCCTTAAGTCCCCGAGGGCTCATCGGGGCAGAGAAGTGTAGAATTATTCTGTTTCCTCGGCATATAAAGGGATTGCATGGTTAGCACAACGTCCCGCCGCCTTTACTCCCCCAACTTTCAAGTCAGGTACCCATTAGAGCTGGGTAGACTTGGGGACTTTACACCAGGACGTGAAAAAATCCCAAACTTCTCAATGAGGTTCGAACACAGGACGACTGGCGAGCGCTCTACACCGCATGACCACCCGTCCATTAATCAACCCATGTGCATATAGAAATTACCATTCGCGTTCATTGTCTTCTTCACAGCAACTGACTGTCTCGTAGGGCGGGCACTGTGCCAGGGGGCCACGTCCATGACCTCCGACGGACTCACGGTCAAGTGCTGTAAAAACGGGGCCAAGCTGACGAGCGTCAGCAACTCCCTCTACAACGGGGTCATGCAGAACTACTGCACGTGCACCCAGTACACTAACGTGGTGGAGGTGGCAGCCAGTAAACAAGCCGCACGCAAGTAAGATTTATTCTCATATCAAGGGAGACAGCTGCTTAAGTATTTATATATTTATAATATTACATGAGTTATCTGTCATTAGTGAATTTATCTCTCTCTGCGTTGAATGGGAAATAAAGGGGGTAAATGATATCAAAGTACAAATGTCAAAGCTCTGTATAATATATTCATACATTTTAACCAATGAGATCATATTGCTATATTTCTATTAATATTTATATTCTTTACTATTTAGTATTTTCCATTTAAATTAAACGTTTTTGAGATGTAATCTATAATTAACATATAAATGAGTTGGGGAAACATTCTAGTCACATAATTATTATACAGCAGTAAGACAGTATTCATTGTTCACCGTGGATTTAGAGATCTGTGGTATGCATACACGTAGACCCATTGCTGACCTCTCCACATAATAATTATCCTTTAGATTATTAATTGAACGTTAATTTTCTTACCAGTACAGTTTTGTGTCTTATATAATGATATACGATTGTGATAAGTTATACATCATTAATTATCATGTATTGTACATATTAAGTTATTTTAAAGCATTCAGGCAAACGCATACTTAGCCGAATTGAAATGTATTTCGTTTTTATTTTTTTTTTGCAGCACGATGACAGCGCTTGAAGAAATGCAGATGTACGCCGCCATGGGGCTACTCCCCGAGGAGATGACCGCATCATTGAACCAAATGGCCAACGCCAGGAACCCTGTGACAAGCGCCCCTGGGGGGTTCGGCCAGTGGGCGACCAGCTTTGTGGAGGGGCTTATGCAAGGCGTGGTCAAGGCGCTTGGCGCCCGTAAGTTTCCAGTGAAATGGTTTAAAACTAGTGGCGGGAGACTATACGGACGTTATATCGGGTTTGATTTGGGCAATATGGAAATAGAGTCGTGTGGTCACCTAAAATGACGAGACGAGCATTCTTCGTGGTCTCTCTGGGCTGGAAAAAGAAAGTTACGTCCCCTGGACCGTAATACATTGAACATGTCCGACGTGATTAAGATTCCAACATAAGTAGGCTCCCCTGATTTTATTAAAAGGGAAATTACAATTTAAATTAAACAAAATTCAGTAAAACATTTTGTCACATTGAAATAAAATAGTTTTATATAAAAATGTAAGAATTTTTTTTCTTCATATATTACTAACTTAAATTACTTTTCAAATTTCGAATCATACTAGAAAGAACAATTAATATTCTTTAGTACTATTTATACAAATTAGTATCATTTTTATATACAAAACAGTTCATACTTTTATTTTTAGAACGAAATTTCCTACTGACTCATTACATGAATTTCCAGGTGCCTTCTTTTACGTAATAATCACTCTTTGTTTCGGAGAGTATCATAAAGTATTTTGGCATATGTTATGAACTCTCCTTCCAGGTCTGAGAGACATACCATGATCCACGGGGGATTGATCATAGGGGTTCTCTAGTCAGGAAAAATAACCCATTACTTGCGAGGGTGGTGGTACTGTGGTCAGTAAGGACTATCCGAGACCGCAGTATTCACAGCTGGCGGTGGTGACGGATGCGGTCGGCACACAACACCCTTCCACTCCGTCCCACTCAAGCACAACTGCGCAGCCTGCCATTTCGGGCTGAGGGTACAAGCACACTACACCCTCCCCTCTGTCCGAGTGGCAGGAAAAACCCCTTTCCTTGCCATTCTGGCCGATCGGCAGTACACACACCCTGCTCGTCTGGTCAGTTTGGGCAAGAATTAAAACCCATCTTTCTACTGTCCCTGCAGATGATAGCGGGCACATTCACTCCGCCGCTCTGTAGGGACGGCAGACGTGCATCAGCACCGCCAACAATGCTGGTATGGTAGGCACACTACACCCTACCATGCTGGCAATTGCGGCGTTAAAAATAAATAAATAAAAAAAATAATCACTCTTTAAATCATTAAAGAGAAATCTATAAACAATCGCAAACTTAGCTACAAGAAATATTGTTGGGGTTAAATGAAGTCCATTAGTAGTCCATTCTTATAGCGAGGTTCACGAAAAAAAAACATTTCTATGTTCAAGTAAAGATCTAAACTTTTTTTCTTTACTGATGGGTCGCGCAAACAACACAACGGGTTTCAATGCGTGAGATTTTGAGGACCACTGCTTTACATGTGGCTAGTAGAGTCTAGGTTCTCCCAAAATGTTAGACTTTAAAAATGAACATCTAGGCCCTTGCATACAATTAAATACATATATATATATATATATATATATATATATATATATATATATATATATATATATATGTATATAACAGTGTTGTCAGAATGGTGTGTTTACTCTGCCAGTTTCGGTAGCATTGTTCGGGTATCGGTTGTAGTTTATTTTTTTAATTGGGCTACTTTTATTGTTTAATTGGGCTGCTTTTATTGTTTAATTGGGCTGCTTTTATTGTTTAATTGGGCTGATTTGATTGATTATTTGGACTTCTTTTATTTTTTAATTGGGCTGCTTCAGTATTCAATATTTGCATGAACATGAAATTATCAATATAAATTTTGACAATTCTTTCAATTTTACTAAGATAGCGGTTAGGTATTCCGTTTTTTTTGTCGCGTTTCTTATTGCCTTTAAAAAAAAAACAACATCTGACTACATCGGTATATAACGTTCTACAATGTCTTTCTGTTGGTTCTCTTTTTCAGCCAATAATGCCACAAGCACAAATGGAAGACCAGGAACGAGGCGTCGCCAAAGAAACTTTAACCTAAATAATAACATCCAGTCGTTTAATGGCATCATGAATCAACAGCCATTACCCGCCTTGCCTATGCAAAACTTACAGGTAAGTTTACAGGACGTGTTGAAACATATTAACATTAAAGAGGGGAGATAAATACAAACAGGAGACTTACTAGAACAGGGTTATGCAAATTACGGCTCGCGTGCCACGCATGGTCCGTCAGGCTTTTGATACGCTCTGCACCTCCTCGCTCGTTTGCGACAGTGACATCTACTTGTCCATTTTTACTCCGTCCATTTTCTCTTGGTTTGACCCTACTGTAAATTTAAGACCCAATTGTGGTCGAAGTATATGCCCACCATTTACTTGAATGTTATATTATATTATAATATAAATTGGCTAAGCGTGACAATGTCTTTAAAAAATAATGTTTAGGGTCGAGATGAGATGTCGCAGAGCCATCTTGGCATCATTAAGTCTTTTCCTTGGCCACCCTCCCTTCCCCTCTCCCATCTCCGGGAAGGGGGAACCAGTTGGCTTAGACAATTTATGAAATGCAAATCTTCTTGTAATAAATGGCAGTATTGTGTACCTGTGGAGTACCAGGACAAATCCTTAGTGGACCCTCACATCTAGACGACTCTATCAAAAGAACCCATGTACTAGAGCCCTAAAGGGACCTCACATTTAGACGACCCTATCTAAAGACCCTTGTACTAGAGCCTTAAATGGACCCTCACTTTTAGCCGACCCTGTCTAAAGAGCCCTGTATTAGAGCCCTCAATGGACCCTCACATCTAGACGAACCTAAATATCCTTTTCGAAAGATGATTAAAAAATAGAGTTCGGATTAATAGATCAATTGAACAAATAGTCTCTAAATTACATTGTAAAACAATTATCAGTATATGTATTAGTCCTTCTTTAAATGTAGATTTTAGTTCTGCTTGCTACACGAATTCATCTGAAAAAAGTAAAATGAAATCTTTTGTTGTACTACCAGCAGGGCCGGGTTTACAGGAAGGCCTACTAGATAGGGCCCCTGCGAAATAAGGGGCCCCTAAATGTTGAGTAGTATACACAAAAATAAAAAACAACTTAGCAATATTTTTATTGCTCGAAATGGGGCCTCAAATTCGTGTTGGCCTGGGGCCCCTAAAATTGTAAATCCGGCTCTGACTACCAGAATAGGCGAAATTTGCCTGACAGTACGAATTCGTGCCCAACAGGATAATACTTAACCATGGCAGAGATTAATAATTATCAAGCATTTATTTCAGATAAAATAATGAAAACAACGTAGATGCATACAATAATTCATTCCTACAAAGACATCGATACATAATACCGGTTCTGTTTGTCTCAGGCCCACTAAAGACCTTACAACGGCCTGCCTATAATTGACACACACCAAATAAAAGCCAAATTTATAGACAGTTATTGTACATTACAGGGCCTTAAACTAGAGATATGCCCAGTGCCGCCGAGTGGGTGGACGGGGGTGGGGGCAAATGCCCAGGGGACCGGCGAGTTTTAGGGGCCCAAACTGAGCTGGCCAAACAACTTTTGAAAATATTATTATCAGCACGGAAGGGCCCGCAATAGTCCTGCCAAGGGGTCCGAAATTTCGGTCGGTGGGCCTGGATATGCCCATGGGTTGCTCTCCCAACTCTTACGGGCGACTTTGGTACAAACCTCTGTTCATGATAACTGTTTTGATCTAACACTTTCAGGCTCCTAGACAAATTCAGGGTCGTCCATCAAACAGCATGACCTACTCCAGGTTCTCAGGGCCACAAAACAACCAAGCAGCCCCGACCAGTGGGTCCATATCAGTGTGGTCTTTGAATCCTTACAGCAGAATAAGACCTGCTCCATTGAGTAACACACGAGCTGCTTCTTACAGAAACACAGGACCTTCTCCAGGCCATCGTAATAGTTTCTTTAGAAGGCGATAAAAGATGGGGCAAATGTAACGCGAATGTAGTTTTAACAATTAAGTTATAAAATTTTGCTGTGTTTTTTTTTAAATGTTCTCATGTTTGACTGAATGGACATGGGCTGGTAGTCCTCTCATAGATATATCTGCATCAATGTAAGTCACATAAGAGTCATTCCTGATGGTATTCATTGATGGTTGTATTCATTGTTTCCGATGGTCAGTAATGGTAATAGCCATTGATGGTGGTAGACTTGTATTGATGTCAGCTATTTATACTTGGTGCTGGTAGTAGCTGATAATTATAGTAATTTTTGATGGTCTTAAATGTGTGATAATGTAATAAGTAGCTAATAATATTGTTTAAACAAAAAAAAAAAAGAAACAATGAACACAAATCTGGAACAAAATCATTTTGGTATCATATTGGTAAATATTTTGTAATATCATATTGGTAAATATTTTGTAAAAGTAATTAAAAAAAAAACAGATTATCATTAAACAAACAATATAAAGAATTAAATGCATGTTATTTTACCTTTCAATTTGTTGTTGTATTTTAACATTTGTTTTATAAAGTTAGCGAAATATTGGTAAAAATAAAATTATTGTGTGAAATGTTTCTAATTACTTCAACACTGTGCAATACAATATGTCAGGGATGGCCATGGTTGTTTTCAGGAGTGGCGATGGTGTTCTTTTATCTTCTTTCTATTTAATTACTTTCTTTCCACACAACTAATGCAAATTCACAAACTCCGTTCTATTAATTAAAATCACTTTATTGAATGATCTAAAGCACTTATATCCAAGAGTGAACATCAAATATTAAATCAATTCTACACAATAAATTACTACATCAATTGTCGTTCCGTCAATACAATACTACTGTTCCTACTCATCCCTTCGTTTTTTCCTAATTAACTACCTTCTTCAAACTTAACAAAAACTAGTCTGCCCCCCTCTCTTTCTGTCGTGACCTGTATATCTCCGCGTCCCTACAACTGACCAACGCTGTCCCTTTCGCCCCGCCTTCGTCTTCCCACCTGTCTAATTACGTAATACATAACTCTGCACGCTGCTGCTATTAATCATCAGTCCTGACCTATTTTCACTGTTCGTGCAATTCGTTTGTCTACTTAATTATCTGTCTATTAATCTATCACTCAATCTATCTGTCTATCTATCTAACAATATGACTGTCTATCTATCTATGTCTATCTATCTATTTTCACTGTCCTTACACAATATAACCTTTATTTACTTGTATCTTAGTTAAAAGTCGAAGTAAAGTGTTCCGTGAACAATATGATAGGTAAGGTCTAGTGTTCCATTACTGTAAAAAAATATTAAAAATCGAGAACCCTTGTTTAATTATACTAAATATTCAAGGGACATCAGTGAATACTAAATATTCAAGGGACATCAGTGAATACTGAACTGTAACGGTTATTTAAATATTGTTTGCTGGTAATGCAAAGGAATCTGTCCAGGTGAGGAAGTTTACCCACATGACACAAGGTGTAAACAGATACTGGCCTGTCACTGTGATTGTGGTTGACCTTCTGTTGGAGTGATTGCCTGGACATTTCCCTGTTGTCTTGGCTCCGCACTTTTGTAATGTTCGCGTTTAAATTACCCTAATTAAATGCCATCCATGTGCTAGTGTGTGTGTGTGTGTGGAGCCCCTTGTGAGGTTGAGATGAAAATCTCTTAGATCATGTAAATCACTAATGGTGCGGTTTTCATGGTGCCACCTAAGCCGATAATTCAATGGCCAAGAATGCACATTTGGGAGATATAACGGGAACTTAAACTAAAGACCTGAAATATCCATTGGTTCTCACCGGAGATCGAACCAGGGACCCCCAGATCGACAGTCGAGCGCTTTACCACATGACCAAATTGTTGAATTTCTTTTTATACAGCCGATGTGAATAATAACAACCACTTAAATATGATTGTTGAAGACAGTTTCATAAGACGGAGTTGGGCTGTTTGGGGGGCCTTAGGCAAAAACTTTCAGTGATGTTAGGGGGCCCTACAAACCCGGGCCACACACCTCCGGGCTTTATATGAGAAAATACTCAAGGGGGGGGGGGCGTTTGTCGAGTGGAGCCCCAACTCTTTGTACATTAACGGCACTGTAAACGATAATTTGAGAATGAAAGTTTAAAGTTTCATTTAGAGAAGGGATGTAATCCTGATGGAAAAATCTGGTGAGTTGTATAAAACGTTGATAGGCGTGGAGCAGATTATGGGTTTAAATCTCTGCGCCCTTCAGCTATAGCACCAGTGGCAACCCCAACTATCATCTATGAAGAGTACCAGGCCGATTGACCGATTGTTACAAAATGGGCCCAGCGCCTAGCAGTTTACGTTTATATTAATAATGATAGTTGTTATTGTAAAAAAAATAGAAGAGGGGCCTAGCAAGCATCCGTTAAAATAGAGCCCCGAAATTCGTAATGCCGGCCTTGATGAGTATAAAGATAACAATATGAGGAAACTGCCCCATAATTGTTACGGATATAAGTACATGTTATCGTCACACAAACTAAACTTACACAATAGGAAATTGGAAAACCGACTGTGTTTTTGCATTTGATAAAATTCTCTTGTTAGCCTCCAAACTGTATGACAATAACTCAAGTTTCAATCTTGCCCCATTGTGTGTGAGCTTTTGTGAAACTCTCCTTAAAAAACCAACTGTTGTCCCGTTTAGTTTGAGTGTGAAACATCTTCACTAAAACAGAATTATTTCCCCCTTTGATTATACTTATGTAAACTTCACTACTGATGTACTTATTTACGAGATGAGAATTAAAAACATTAATAGTTTAACATTTAGGGTACACCGTAATGTCCCGGAAATCACAGCAGAAATGGACATAAAAACAGCACTATTTTCTTAGCGGGGTATATCGGTATGAAATATTTCATTAAACAAAACTATAACAGATCACCCATTGTTATGTATAAGACTATAATACCTTGATCTTTATATAAGACGATAATGTCTCGCTGTATATAAGACTATATAGTGTCTCGCTCTATGTAAGAGTATCTTTCGCTCTTTATAAGACTGGAGTGTCTCGTTCTATATAAGACTATAATGTCTCGCTCTATATCAGACTATAATGTCTTTTTTTATACAAGAATAAAATACCTTGAGCTATAAACGACAATAATACATTGCTCTATACAAGCCTTTAATGTCTCTTTCTATTTGAGACTATAATAATGTAAATGTAACGGGCTTGGTGAATGTAGCAGCAGTGTTGCCTGTGTAGCCAGCCATGTCATGACAACACAGGTGAACATACGTTTTACTTAAGGGAGGAGGGGTGGGGAGGGGGGGGGGCAAATGCCGCCCCGCCCCCCCCTACCCCCCCACCCCCCCGCTGCAATATTAATAAAGGAGAGACTATGTCATACCTCCATGGTTTCCCCTACCTGACGCGCATCGTGACGTCACATGACGAAGATAAATGGCTGTCCAGATTTTGTGGAAAAAAAAAGGGGGGGGGGGCGCGGGGGAGGGGAACATCCATATATGCTGTAGCAAAGCGTCGCTCTTTACTTAGTACTATTGAATAAATTAGGTCTTGTAGCGAGCGACGTTGTTCTTATGTGCATTACCGGTCTTATAGATAGGCAAACTTGATACGCACCCACTCCAGGGCCCACGTTCCCAAAGGACCCCCTCCACACACACACACACACACACACACACAAAGGACACACACACACACACCTTTTCGGTAGAGATTCTTATCAAATATGATACCGTAGGAGAATTTACACTTACATGTACTTTTTAAAACAAGTCCTGAGCTATATCGAAGTCTCTACTTAGAGCATTCCCAATTCTCTATCTATCCGCTTTACAAAATATACGAAATTTTCTACTTAGAAATATACAAATCTTATAGCAGGAAATAGTCATTCATTAGAATTAATAAATATATAGGTCTTATAGACGGAGACTGTCATTCATAAGAACTAATCAATAAAAAGGTGTTATACGAAGAAATCTGTTTCATTCAAATTAATTAATAAAGATATAGGCCTTATGAAATTCTGTAGATCCCAAAACGAGGTTAGGCGCGGAGAGATCACTCTATTCAACTCTATTGTTAAAATCGTAGTAAAATACATGAGAAAAGTTATCCTGAATATGATTAATTTTGTATCATTCTAAGACTATATTGTTGATCTGAATCCGTTGCATAGATTTCAGTTGTTTTTTTTTAAGGGAAGAAGATTATATTAGATAATTTACGTTAGGTCACCCCTCACCAACCCCTCCCCTCTTAAATTTAAATTGTAATTAACGGTGTCATTGAAAGAATAGAAATAAAACCCAGCGCGAGAGTAGAACACATGAAGTCATTTATTATAACTCCAGTATTTACCGCTGGTGTTTCCGGGTAACAGCTCATGAAATTGCTAAATACGTGCGTTTGTTTAGAAAACTAACAGGTTGACTGTATCGCACAAGCACACATAAGCTCCAAGACACACGTTCATTTAGAAATTAACAATGCACACGTACGCTCCAAGACACAGGTTCATTTAGAAATTAACAATGCACACACACACTCCTAGACACACGTTCATTTAGAAATGAACAATGCACACATAACGCTCATAGACACACGTTAATTAAGAAGTGAACAATGCAAGCACATTACGCTCCAAGACACACGTTCATTTAGAAATTAACAATGCACACGTACGCTATAAGACACACGTTCATTTAGAAATTAACAATGCACACGTACGCTCCAAGACACAGGTTCATTTAGAAATTAACAATGCACACACACGCTCCAAGACACACGTTCATTTAGAAATGAACAATGCACACATTACGCTCCTAGACACACGTTAATTAAGAAGTGAACAATGCAAGCACATTACGCTCCAAGACACACGTTCATTTAGAAAATAACAATGCACAAGTACGCTCCAAGACGCACGTTCATTTAGAAATGAACAATGCACACATTACGCTCCTAGACACACGTTAATTAAGAAATGGACAATGCACACATACGATCCAAGACACAGGTTCATTTAGAAATGAGCAATGCACACATTACGCTCCTAGACACACGTTATTTAAGAAGTGAACAATGCAAGCACATTACGCTCCAAGACGCACGTTCATTTAGAAATTAACAATGCACACGTACGGTCCAAGACACAGGTTCATTTAGAAATGGACAATGCACACATTACGCTCCAAGACACACGTTCATTTAGAAATGGACAATGCACACATACGATCCAAGACACACATTCATTTAGAAATTAACAATGCACATGTACGCTCCAAGACACAGGTTCATTTAGAAATTAACAATGCACACGTACGCTCCAAGACACAGGTTCATTTAGAAATTAACAATGCACACATACGCTCCAAGACACAATCATAGGCTTGGCGCGGCACTATCTATAGCATTGTGGGCCACTGTTTAGATGGACAATTATCTATAGCATTGTGGACCACTGTTAGATAGACAATTATCTATAGCATTATGAGCCACTGTTTAGACTTTAGATAGACAATTATCTATAGCATTATGGGCCACTGTTTAGACAGACAATTATGAAACATACATAGAAAGGTAAATCGGTAGCTATAGTTTGATGTAAAAGATAGCGCATCCTTTATTTTTTTTATTTAAATGAACCCTGTCAAGGTTGCAGGAAAACCTGCCACCATACAAGCACGGTATTTGAGTACACACTCCTAACTGGCCAGCCAAGCAGGGTGTCACTTGTCAAGCTGCCAGAAAGGCGAGGTGTTATTGGTCCTGCCATTAGTTAGAAAGTGGCGAGGTTAGCAAACGCCCTCCACTTTTACCAACGGCAGGTAAGGTTTGTGCCAGCCTTACGACCAGCAATATTTTAGACCGCTTCGATCATAACCAAAAGGCAATAAGAAGCAATCTTTGGAGAAAATGACTACAGATATGGATAATTAAATCTTTTTGAGTCATTTCCCAAAATGTCATCATGAATGCTAGCTAGTCATACAGGCAAACAGATGAATAAAAAGACTGTCACAAACTGGCGGGTAGACTGTATGATGGCCGTTGTATTGGACACTTCTGAGTCCCAAACTGAATGTGGGAGGTCATATAAGTATTTATATACAGCCTAGTGATAGACGAATGAAGAAATAACTCAATTCGAGTGTTCGCATGACAAACAAAACACTTCATTTCTATATATATATATATATATATATATATATATATATATATATATATATATATATATATATATATATATATTATTAAAATGTGTCCCCTACTTTTTTTCAAGTCATTTACACAACCTTGGAACCATTTGTTAGAGCTATCACCCCTCCTCCCTTAGATCAGTGACCTGACTTGGTTGTAGATTTGTTATATTTACTTCCCCTTCACATCTCCTCAGCTAACGGGCAATGCACTTTATTTATGTTGTCAGGAATTTTTAACTTAATATCTAGAGCTCATCTGACCCTGGGCTGACCTTAAGCAATTTAAACTCACAAAGCGACAGATTTTGGATTTAGGGTGGTGGGGGAGGGGGGGGGGCGGCGGATAGGTACGATCAGCGTTTTCAATGCGTCACTTGATGCGAGCTAGTGTTTTGATCCGCGCGCATGAAAATGGGGTGGGTGTGGTACATTCATGTAGGACAGCAGAAGGCGGGGTGGGGAGTAAAACGGCGGGGGGGGGGGGGGAGGGGGGGTTGATGCAATGCTACATGGAAGATGTCCGTTATTTACAGACCGAGACACAGAGATCGATTAATAGGGCTAGGAATGCTCTTGCGGTAAAGAGAGACGTCGACAGACGATCCCGGGTTCGATTTCCCGTGAGAACCTAAGGGACTTTTTTTTCAGGTCATGGTTGAAGTTCTCTCTATGTCTCCCTGGATGCCTCCATAGCCTTTGCACTATCGGATATGGTGAAGTTGAATGAAGGACACAAGAAAACCCGTCCCGGAGTGGTCTATAGGAATATAGAGATTTTTCATCTCATCCTGTTAGGGAATTCACAGATCAATACATAGTTGAAAAATAAATCGACAGAAACAAATAGACAGACAGACAGAAAAATACTTAGATATATATTGATTAGATTAACAGTGCTCGATTTAAGAAAAAAAAACCAGTGCCGGGGGATGAACAAAAAATACTGCGGAGCCGGGGATAAATGTCTATGGTTTCATCCCCGGCAGGGGTATATTAACTAAAGCAGAGCCGGGGATGACAGGTCTCAGCGCAAGGGATATCCCCGGCATCCCGGGCGGTAATTCGAGCACTGTAGATTACTACATGAGATTACTCCAGTGCAGAATGATACATAGTGAAAAATGAAATATACAAGTACCTATTATCGCTAACACTGAAACAAAATTGATATGTGGTAATAAACAAACAGAAAAACTTTTTTTTTTGCATTTACGAACGAATCGTGTTGCCGGAGACCCCCAACACAAAAATTAAAAAATGAAACATGTTTACAACTAATTAAAACATAAGATACAGCTTAAAACAAAAATGGTGCCGTGACGTCATTTCTTAACAAGATGGATGTCTGATAAATTATGTAAAGTAAACAGCCGCCGTAATTGAATGAGGTGTATGTGCGTGTATGTGTTTGTCTGTGAGTGTGTGTTAAGCATAGCCATTGATGGAAAAGTTCTTTAAAGTGTTAAAAATAAAATTTGAACCATAAACAATGAATGATGCGATTACGGTTTTTTTTTTGTATGTCCAATTAACGTACTCTTCAAAATAAAACAAACATATGGGAGGAAGGGGGGAGGTTACTGGAGGCTTTAGAAATCCCCTGTTGACAATAGACATGCTTGTGTCTGTGTTACTACTGTCTAAAGCCGCAGGCGCGCGGGTCACGCGCCTGGGACCCAGACATTTGAGGGGGGCCCGCAAAGAGTAATACATTTATACCCTAGTATACGTACTGATGTTTTTATTTGTTCTCAAATATAGATAACATGTATATGTATATTTTTTTTGTTTACCACCCTCTCTATTTTTTAGAGACATTAAATTACCTTCTTCACCCGTAGACTCGCCCAACCTATGTCCACTTCAGTCTGAAGTATAGTATAGTACAGTATAGTATAGTACAGTTAAGTACAGTAAACTGTATAGTATAGTATATTATTGTTTAGTTTTGTATAGTACAGTATAGTATAGTACAGTAAAGAACAGTATACTGTATATTATAGTTTAGTACATTATAGTGTAGTATATTATAGTATAGTATAGTACAGTAAAGTACAGTATACTGTACAGTATAGTGTAATGTAGTATAGTATAGTACAGTATAGTATAGCACAGTTAAGTACAGTAAACTGTATAGTATAATATATTATTGTTTAGTATAGTATAGTACAGTATAGTATAGTACAGTAAAGTACAGTATATTGTATATTATATTATAGTATAGTATAGTATTCTTCTTTAGAAATTCATATACTAAATCTATATTAGTTATAAGTTGTGTAAGGTGGACAATGAAATAAAAACAAATTAGTTTAAGTATGTACACTTCCTGTACATATGTTACACGACTTTACATTGTCGAGTTCCTCACATATTTCTTTTTCATTTCCTTTGTGTTTCCTTTAAGAAATATTAGTTTATTTACCAACGCGACAGAGGAAGCAGAGAAGCAGAAAGCAAGCTATTCATATTTTGTATATGTTTGTAAAAGTTGTGTAGGCGTCATGTATTTCTCACCTTGTTGCTAAAAATAGTTTTTAGTGTGTGTGTGTGTGTGTGTGTGTGTGTGTGTGCCATCTAAATGTGGTTATAATATGAATCTTTTTAAAATTAAAAAAAAAAAGCGGATTGGATTATGTCTTACTCTTTTACATTTTATTAATTATAGATTCTGGTCTCCTTTCTGCCTGAATAACAATGCAATGCTTCCTTTACGCGCTTGAGTATAGGGACTGTTGGATGGTGGCAATTTATATGTGAGTTTTACCTGCATTTGTTGAAGGGGCTTCAGCACATTTGGTTTAATAGGTAACCAATGAGGATATTATGACGTTCCTTCTATCAGCGTCGTCGGGGCTGCAACACAAAATGGCGACACTACAAGACAACTAGATTACTCACTCTAAGGAACCCATAGAAGGGTTTAGGGTTAGCGTAGGGGGGAGGGTACTGCGAATCGTGCAGCCGCACAGGGCGCCGAACTAGGAAAAGGGGCGCCTATAGAGCTGTGTTCAATGTTTTCGCAATTTTCACATTGGGATGAAGGCGCCAAAAAAAAATGTAACTCGCACAAACCGGCGCCCTTATTGGCTAGTATGGCCCAGCTCACACTTTCAAAGGGACCCTTTTACAAGGGAACAAAATGAAATCTGATGTTTATGAGCCTCCTAATGCTACTTTTCTCTGAAGCCCCCCACCCCCGCCCCTTTCCTCGTCAGTCAGCCTGTGAATGAATCAATCTTCCCTGCATAAAGTTTTTAACCTGGTTATTACGGAAATATCACCTGCAGTTAAAGTAAAAAACAACAGTTTACATTAGCTGAGATTGATCACCGACTTTCTCTTCCAAGCCAGTTGGTTATTATGTTGGACAGGTTTTCGTGCACATTTTATTTTTTTTACTGTGAAGGTGCTGGGTGAATGGGGGCAGTGAGAAATTTATTTTATTTTCATTGGTCGTCCAATTAGTCCTGCTGCGTCACAACATTAAATTATGTAAAGGGGGGGGGGGACAACTGATGCATAGGGGGAACAATATGTATTGAAAGGGAAGGGGGGCAAAATCTTGTAAGGGCAAATTTGACATTAAATGCATCTTTGGCTTGCTTGCTTTCAAAACAATTTTTCTTTATGACAACATTTATGATGAAACATTACAATACTATATATATATATATATATATATATATATATATATATATATATATATATATATATATATATATA
Organism: Bulinus truncatus; assembly: GCA_021962125.1. Classification (NCBI taxonomy): domain Eukaryota; kingdom Metazoa; phylum Mollusca; class Gastropoda; family Planorbidae; genus Bulinus; species Bulinus truncatus. Next base: position 13,058,711 of record JAGDYQ010000004.1, on the reverse strand, counting down.
GATAGATAGATAGATACTAAGTCACTCAATGCCGACTGCACTGTTTCTATTCACACTGACTGTTTGAGCTAAACTAAACTTTGTTTTTTTTCAGTCAGAAAAAAAAAGTAACTATATTTCATATCCTTAATTCAAATATATTTAAAAATTAAATAAAAAAAATTAATTCGACCGTGCACATTGTTCGATAGGTCTTTGTCTATTAAGACCACATTAGACACTAATTATTATTATTGTTTGTTTTATTTTAATTTACTTGCATAACATCGTTCTTACGTGATACTTCACGCAAACCCATTGCTGCATTGCTTAAAGTTAAATGGATGACTCTTTTTTTTGTTTGTAATTACAGTGTCACGGAGTGTGCAGTTGGTAATTGCTCTCCCTTTCCCCCCCCCCCCCCAAACCCTGCCTCCTCCCTACCAACTAAGGACACGACAAAGTGACAACTGGTTTAATTTCTTTTCATTTTTTTTTTTAGAAATATACCTGTGGCTATTTATGGACATCTTTTGTTTTGCAAGCAACATGATAGATTGTTTAGTGTAAAAGTAAACATTAGTAGCCGTTGGCTATATGTTTTGTTTGCAGACAAGGGGCAGGACTTCGGGCTAAACAGTTACGGTCGTCTCCCATTGTGGCCAGATTTCTCTGCTCAGGTAGGGTGAAATTTCACTTTTGTCGAGATAATAACGTTATCTAGGTCTAAAATATTTCAACTTTATTGGGCTTAAAAAAAATTATCGAATTTGTTTCAGCTTTCAAATGAATTTATTGATTTAGAAGTAAACGTTTAAGTTAAAATATAACATTTCATTGTATATGTAGCTTTACAGATTTTTATTTAAAAAAAAAAATAAATCTGAAACTAGAAGACACATATTTAGAGTTTTATTAAAGCATATTACGGTAAAGCACAATCAATAATTGAATGTGCTGGATTAACCATTCGGCTAATAAGGATAAATTCCTAAGCACTAAACATAAATCGGATCTTATTGATCAGTTTAACTCATATTTGAGATATGTTTTGTCATTTTATTTTCGCTTTAGTAGGCCCCTAAGGTCCGCAGTAACGCTTAGGTCCGCAGTAACCCTTAGGCCTTAGGTTCGCAGTAACCCTTAGGTTCGCAGTAACCCTTAGGTTCGCAGTAACCCTTAGGTTCACAGTAACCCTTAGGCCCGCAGTAACCCTTAGGCCCGCAGTAACCCTTAGGTCCGCAGTAACCCTTAGGTCCGCAGTAACCCTTAGGTTCGCAGTAACCCTTAGGTTCACAGTAACCCTTAGGCCCTCAGTAACCCTTAGGTCCGCAGTAACCCTTAGGTCCGCAGTAACCCTTAGGTCCGCAGTAACCCTTAAGCTTACAGTAATCCTTAGGTTCGCAATAACCCTTAGGTCCGCAGCAACCCTTAGGCCCACAGTAATCCTTAGGTCCGCAGTAACCCTTAGGTCCGCAGTAACCCTTAGGTCCGCAGTAACCCTTAGGTCCGCAGTAACCCTTAAGCTTACAGTAATCCTTAGGTTCGCAATAACCCTTAGGTCCGCAGCAACCCTTAGGCCCACAGTAATCCTTAGGACCGCAGTAACCCTTAGGTCCGCAGTAACCCTTAGGCCCGCAGTAACCTTCAATTCGGCCCTTCCTATGGGTCCCAGACTCAAGTTCAAAGTGAAACTTTATTTGAAAATTGTGTCAAGATTAACTTCTTAATCGTTGCATTATTTCTCTTCCAGGTCGTCGCAAAACAAACAAAAAAAACTATCGAGAACAATGTTGCTCTGTGTACTGCTCACGTTGCCTGCTTTCATTGGCTCTCTGGCCCAGCAGGGTAAGTTCAATGACCTGTACTTGTGAGTGTCACCGAACCCCCCCCCCTTCCCCGGGGATTACCTAGCAGCTAATGGAGAAAGGCGGCACTGCATTAACAAGCCCAGATTCTCCCACAGGGCTAAAACCTATTCGATGGGGGGCCCTAGTAAAAAAAAAAGTATTAAGTTTCTTCGGGGTGACCCCTTAAAATCCCCCCTTCCCCCACACTGGCATCGGGGACGTCGAAATCGAAGCCCTTCGTGAAGAGAAGAGGAAGCTAGTGACACGCACACTGTGTATTTTTGACCCACAGCGTTAAAGTGACGCTAATGAGGTTGTAGCTGTGTGGTCCTTTGTTGTTCAGTAAATAGGTTCGAGTCTAATCTGCTGAATTCATCTGTGGCCATCGTGATGACCCCCGTGGTCAGTAATGTGGTATTTATGTGATGTGTGTGTGTGTGTGTGTGTGTTTGTGTGTAAGAAATGATACGGGAAACTGCATCATTGGAGGTCACTGCATCGATAGAGAACACAGCGAGATAGTATCTCATCTTTTACAAAAAATATCATTAGAATATATATATTAGAATTATATATATATATATATATATTCGATGACATTTCTTTTTATTATTGTTATGTTTGTTTACATTGTGTTCTCTCCAGTGCCGTGCAACACAGGGAAAGCAGTGTGCGAGAGTTCTGAAAGTTTGAGCGTCGTCAGCAATGATTATTTCTGCTGCGATCAGGGCTTCAACATGCAGTGGAACAACAAAATCGTCAATGGAAGCGCCCAGACCGAATGCCTGTGCAATAGACATTATTATGGTAAGCCAGTCGACAGTTGTTTTTAAACAGGCCTATCATTTGTTAACTTAACCCTATAAAATGGTACGGTAGTAATAGATTTATGGGGCAGAGCTGTCAACTTTGTTTCCGAACAATTAACCACGAATATCTATATTTAGAGCGGCTCTTTAAAAAATAAGCTAACGAGGAAACACCTAGGGGCCCAATCGCCAAATGTTTCTTCCAATATTTGTTTCTGATAAATCTTTTGTCAAAAAAAAAATGATCAACTGAGAGAATACGAAACACCTACATCTATTATATAATTAGCATTTTTTTTGTGTATATATGTATTGCAAAAAAAAAAATATCTAGATCTGGGTATTCATTTTCAATTTGGCAGCACTAGAAAAAAATGGTTCCGCTGTATTTTTGTACCGCTGTACCCTGCAAAATCTTTGCATAGAGTTATATCCCCTTAGGCTTGATCGGTACGCTAGGTTATTTTTTGGTTTTGGGCAGATCCAATTTTTTTCATGATTGTATTATAATCGTGGAATACTGTTGTAATAATTCTTTACTTTCGATTTAACGCAGAACCCACACCGCTATTATGTATATAGATTTTGTTAAAAACAATTCTCCTTCGCCTGTTTTTAGTGTCCGACTGCATTGAGGATCAGCTGCAGTGCGAGGGCGCCACTAGCTTCACCACAGACGGCTTCACCGTGAAGTGCTGCAGGAGCGGCGAGAGCATGAACAGTGTCTACAACTCCATGATCAATGGCGTCAGGGCCGACTACTGCAAGTGCATTAAATACGTCACCGGGGCCAGCAATGGAGGCGGGGGCAGCAGGAGGCAGAGGTTAGTTATTTGACAGGCAGAGTTGTTTTAAGTATTGAGCATGCGAGTACAAATACGGAGTACTAGTACGTAATATGCAAGTACGAGTACAAGTGAACACTTTTTGTTCATTGCAAGTAAGGCTATGAGTAAAAAGTATCCCAGATGCAAAAAAAAAAAGAGTACAAGTGCATATACCCAATGTCCAAGTACGATTACCCAATGTCCGAGTGCGAATACCCAATGTCCAAGTACGATTACCCAATGTACAAGTACGAGTACCCCAGGTGCATAGTGCGAGTACAAGTACTTCTTTTTCCTTTGGCTCTACAGCCCATTTAGGGCCCTGGCCTGCCATACTACTCTTCTCCACTTTTCCCGATCCATGGTCTTCTTCCTCCACTACCTCACTCCTATGGCTTTAAAGTCTTTCTCCACTTCCTCTAACCATCTGCTTCTTGGTATGCCCTTAGGCCTTTTCTCATTGGGTGTTGCCTTATATATTGCTTTTGGAACTCTGTTGTTTTCCATTCTTTCTATGTGTCCTACCAACCTTAATCTATTCATTTTGATTTCATCTGTTATATTTGGTTCTTCGTATAGTTCGTACAGTTCTGAATTGGTTCTACTTCTCGACTCCTTTTTGTCCTTTACTGGCCCATATATTTTCCTAAATATTTTCCTTTCCCAAGTGTTTAGCCTATTTTCTACTTGTTTGCTTTGGTCCATGTTTCACTACCATATGTTACTGCTGGTCTTATCATTGTCTTGTATATGTTTTTTTTTTAGTTTTCTGGAGATCTGTATGTTTTCAGTATTTTATGCAGTGCGTAATAAATTCTGTTCCCTACTTCTAGTTTGTTTTTGATCTCTATCTTTATATCAAGTACAAGTACGCTTATTTTTAATTACAAGAATATGGGAACAAAGTACCAAAATATCAAGGTGCAAGTACGATTACTCAACGTGTAAGTACAAGTACTCTAGAGATGTACCCGAGTAGAAATCGAATACAGATACTTGGTAAAACACGTTCAAGTGGTTTCAATAATTTATTTTACTCTTTTAGCACCACTGTTTTGGTGAAAAATTATCTAGCGTTATATAAATGAAAGAGTCCATGTATTTATATACTGTGTGAATTAGTGTATAACTGGATTGACATAGCTAGACGAAGAGACAGGGGCGATAGAAGCGCCCGTGGGCTGCCCTCCCCCCTTAAAATGTCGCCCCATTCACGTGAGCTACTTAAGTGTGGCGGACTCCGCCCCTAGTTTTTACCAAAGAAACACACACGGGTGAATTACACCAATTTCGCATTGACGCCTTTGTGTAGAGACACTTACATGATAAGTTATTGTTACGTTAAATCATATCAGCTCTATATCTTTTTTGGCATAAAATGTTTAAAATCTGGCAGGTAATTGGACGAAAGTATTTAATGATAAAACAACAGTAAAATAATATATATATATATATATATATATATATATATATATATATATATATATATATATATATATATATATATATATATAGATGATAATAAGGCTGACCCAGAAAGGGATGAAGAAAATTCTGAATTCATGAAAATACTTTTGAGCGTTTGAAAGGTGTATGTTGAACTACTTTCCGTTAAGCAGTTTGACCTCGATAAGTCAGTTATATATAATAACTATGGTCATTATTTTTCAGACCTAGCAACAACAGACAGAGAAACGGAATTAACTACAGAGGTGGCCCTCTAGGCATTAGCCAAATGGCTGGCCAGTTTCTTGAAACTCTCAGCCGAGGAATCCAAGACAGCCTGGCCAGTTTAGGCAATGACCCAGGTAATTAATTTACTCATCCTCTCTCTCTCTCTCTGGACTCTCTAAGTGATAACTTCGGGCTGAGACTTAACCTCTTAGCGCCCGTGAGATAAAAAAAAAACTCGTTGTGTTCCTCAACATCTGGGAACTGTCATAAAGGCAAGCATTCTATCCGACTGGTTCACCCTGTGTTCCACCAGCCCGGGGCATTGAAAAAGCTCGTCTTCCACGGTTTCGTCAATCTCCCTACAGTGGCGGCACTGAGAGGCAACACTGGGCCTCAACCTTCATAATTACTCACCGATCGTACAACGCCCAAAACGAAACTTAGAGATGTTCCTATATAACTGTCCGCACCCCCTCCCCCCCCCCACAAGGTCGGTCTTGGACGACCGCTCAATTTGACCCCATACCATTCTGCCTGTCACCCCAATGCCCCCAACTCGAGTACCACTGATTTTGTTCCAACTCACGGATCTTGGGCCACACGCACCCTCCCGTGAGCTGCAGTGGTGCCTCGACATACAGGTGCCTTAACACTATTATCAACCGTGAGCTGCGTCAGGACATTCATCGACTTCACTACGAAATCGGACCGGTCATTCCCAAGCACGTCCATATGTCTTGGAATACACCGACGAGTCAAAACACAATGCCGGAACATTAGATAGCCTCCACCATCGGCTTCTAGCCGCTCGGTCCATTCTCCTGCCCCCTGGGCCGCCGATGTAGTCCACCTCATAATTCCCGGGAGCTACCTGTTTCGCTGTAATTCTCAAAGTGAAATTTTACCAGCATTTAGTACACTCAGGGGGGGAGGGGGCAATTATTATAAAAATCTACATCGGAGACAAATCAAAGTTAACTTATTGTACCGGTGTTTTTATTTTATTTTTGTTATCCCCTGCAGCACTGCAAAACGTTCCAAACGTTGATCTACCGTTGAATCAGCAGACCCGACCCAGACCAAGCTGGCAGTTGTTTAGTAGCTTCCCTCAGAGGATGTTCCAGGTATGTAAAAGCGTAACGATTGTTCATAACAAATGTTGTAACGCCTCTCCCCCAACATTACAGCTCAGGATGGTACAGACATATCATTACCGGGGTAGGAGGAGGAGGGGGAACTACATGTCTAGACAAGTAAACAATACACAGAACAAATGCTGGTGCAAAATAATTCATTGATAAACAGGACCAGGTGTCAGACCATTAAAATAGCCCCCTAGCAGTCGGGCCTTGATCTAGGGGCCCAGTGGTCAAGCCACGATGTAATAGGCTCAGTTGTCTATTCAAGTTACGAATATAAAGACCCAGTGGTCAGGAGAAAATATAAAGGCCTAGTGGTCAGGCCACATATAGTATGTCCAGCAATTCATTCTAGTTACCAATATAAAACTCAGTGGTCAGGCCACATATAGTATGTCCAGTAGTTTATTCTAGTTACCAATATAAAGGCCCAGTGGTCAGGCCACATATAGTATGCCCAGTAGTTTATTCTAGTTACCAATATAAAGGCCCAGTGGTCAGGCCACATATAGTGTGCCCAGTAGTTTATTCTAGTTACCAATATAAAGGCCCAGTGGTCAGGCCACATATAGTATGCCCAGTAGTTTATTCTAGTTACCAATATAAAGGCCCAGTGGTCAGGCCACATATAGTATGTCCAGTAGTTTATTCTAGTTACCAATATAAAGGCCCAGTGGTCAGGCCACATATAGTATGCCCAGTAGTTTATTCTAGTTACCAATATAAAGGCCCAGTGGTCAGGCCACATATAGTATGCCCAGTAGTTTATTCTAGTTACCAATATAAAGGCCCAGTGGTCAGGCCACATATAGTATGTCCAGTACTTTATTCTAGTTACCAATATAAAGGCCCAGTGGTCAGGCCACATATAGTATGCCCAGTAGTTTATTCTAGTTACCAATATAAAGGCCCAGTGGTCAGGCCACATATAGTATGTCCAGTACTTTATTCTAGTTACCAATATAAAGGCCCAGTGGTCAGGCCACATATAGTATGCCCAGTACTTTATTCTAGTTACCAATATAAAGGCCCAGTGGTCAGGCCATATATAGTATGTCCAGTAGTTTATTCTAGTTACCAATATAAAGGCCCAGTGGTCAGGCCACATATAGTATGTCCAGTAGTTTATTCTAGTTACCAATATAAAGACTCAGTGGTCAGGCCACATACAGTATGTCCAGTAGTTTATTCTAGTTACCAATATAAAGGCCCAGTGGTCAGGACACATATAGTATGTCCAGTAGTCTCTTCTAGTTACCAATACAAAGACCCAGTAGTTAAGAGATAATATATAGGCCGAACAGTCGGGCCACAATATTCAGGCCCAGCCATGGGTGTATTCATGGGGGTGGGGGGCGCAAATGCCCCCTCCCCTTCATTTAGAAAAAATGTCATAAGATAAGAGGGGGGCATTTGCTCCCCCCCCTCCCTTACATTTAAAAAAAAATGTCTTAAAGTTCTTAATTGCCCCCCCTCCCGGAAAAATTCCTAGCGACGCCCATGGGCCCAGCCCTAACAAATAAGACCCACCAGTCAGTTGATAAAGTCACAAAAATGCTAAGACCGATTGCAAGAGCACTGTATAACAAAGTTTATTTAAATACAAATTCAGCAGAACATTTGTACAGTTTCCAGAATCATAGTAGCGATGCATGATTCAATAAAATGATAAGGCAAAGTACCAGCATTAAATATTATTTTGTTTAGAAGAAAAAATTTATTTAAATATATGATAGCATTTTCAATGAGAAATCTGAATACCTGATTCAAATCACTAACCAACACCCTCCCTTAAATTTCGCAAACAACATTTAAATTATATGCATGTATTTGTTGTTTATATCCGTCTTTTACAAATTAGTATAATCTTCAAAACAAGTCAACCTAACACAGGTACTTAAAACCTTCATCTGAGATAATGATTTTTACTGGCTCTAGAAGTATTAGGACCTCATTAACCCCTTAGGCCCTAACATCCACTCTATGTGGAAGGATATTCTATAGAGAAAAATAAAACTTAATAAATTCATCCCGCCTACTAGCTGCTGACCCATAATAACATGATCGCAAACTCGGTAATCATCTTGATTGGTTAAACAATCTTAATTATGTACATAATTACAAAAAAAAAATAATAATTTTAATGCATACATTACAAGGGGTAGTAATAGATGTACCATAAAATTCAATGTACATAAAAGAGATTTTATTAAGATTTATCAATCAACATTAACATCCTACTAAAGTAAGCATAACTAATAATATCATGCGAGGGGACCATAATGGTTGTTTTTTTCTGGAGAGTTACCTACATCTGTATTTTAATTTTGAATACAAGTTAAAAAAAACAAAAAATGTACATCACATACAATGAGGTCAGAAAAACTAATGATTGAAACAGAGTATTATTTTATTTTTATATAAATATTCACAAAGTATTTTTATAGCAAAAGATACAAACTTATTTTATAAGCGAGCTAAGTTAGGTAAATTTGTACATTGCTGAGCATGTGAGTGTTTTGAATATCCATTTTGTTATTTCAGAGGTGGGCACTTAAGTGAGGGGGGGGGGAACAACAGCCACAAGTCTATTTTTATTAATGATAAGAAAGTCTGACATTCTCAAAATTTGTTTGGATAATAATAATGATGTAATTAGCAAATGAATTAAAAATTATCACACTAAAATATGAAAGCATTATAATTTTTCTTAACATCGATTGCTCTAAAGAAGAAAAAAAAATTAAATCACAGTGCTGGAAAAACTAAGGGAGCAAACTGCAAATTTACCTTTGATTCACAATTATTGACAGAGTTAATCTGATAACAGTGCACTTCAGTGCAAACAATGAAAATACATGTATAGCCAGCCATACACACTTAATGAGCAAAATAAAAATCTATATCAGTATAAACACCTGGATATAACAAGCTTTTATTTTAGCTCATGCATTAAATTGACAAAATTATTTCAGCGCATAGATGCAGATCTAATTGACACAAATATTCAGCGCATGCGTTAAATGTACTCGAACCGTAGTGGACACAAATTCTATTTAAGCGCATACATCTAATTGATACAATTGTTTCAGCTCCTACTTCTATAGTACACAAACAGTAATTGACACAACTTTTATTTCAGCACATACATCTAATTGACAAAACTTCCATTTCAGCTCATACATCTAACTGACACAACTTCTATTTCAGCCCATACATCTAATTGACAAAACTTCCATTTCAGCTCTTACATCTAATTGACAAAACTTCCATTTCAGCTCATACATCTAATTGACAAAACCTCCATTTCAGCTCACACATCTAACTGACACAACTTCCATTTCAGCTCATACATCTAATTGACAAAACTTCCATTTCAGCTCATACATCTAACTGACACAACTTCTATTTCAGCTCTTACATCTAATTGACAAAACTTCCATTTCAGCTCATGCATCTAATTGACAAAACCTCCATTTCAGCTCATACATCTAACTGATACAACTTCCATTTCAGCTCTTACATTTAATTGACAAAACTTCCATTTCAGCTCATACATCTAATTGACAAAACTTCCATTTCAGCTCATACATCTAATTGACAAAACTTCCATTTCAGCTCATACATCTAATTGACCAAACCTCCATTTCAGCTCACACATCTAACTGACACAACTTCCATTTCAGCTCATACATCTAATTGACAAAACTTCCATTTCAGCTCATACATCTAACTGACACAACTTCTATTTCAGCTCTTACATCTAATTGACAAAACTTCCATTTCAGCTCATGCATCTAATTGACAAAACCTCCATTTCAGCTCATACATCTAACTGATACAACTTCCATTTCAGCTCTTACATTTAATTGACAAAACTTCCATTTCAGCTCATACATCTAATTGACAAAACTTCCATTTCAGCTCATACATCTAATTGACAAAACCTCCATTTCAGCTCACACATCTAACTGACACAACTTCCATTTCAGCTCATACATCTAATTGACAAAACTTCCATTTCAGCTCATACATCTAACTGACACAACTTCTATTTCAGCTCTTACATCTAATTGACAAAACTTCCATTTCAGCTCATGCATCTAATTGACAAAACCTCCATTTCAGCTCATACATCTAACTGATACAACTTCCATTTCAGCTCTTACATTTAATTGACAAAACTTCCATTTCAGCTCATACATCTAATTGACAAAACTTCCATTTCAGCTCATACATCTCATTGACAAAACTTCCATTTCAGCTCATACATCTAATTGACCAAACCTCCATTTCAGCTCACACATCTAACTGACACAACTTCCATTTCAGCTCATACATCTAATTGACAAAACTTCCATTTCAGCTCATACATCTAACTGACACAACTTCTATTTCAGCTCTTACATCTAATTGACAAAACTTCCATTTCAGCTCATGCATCTAATTGACAAAACCTCCATTTCAGCTCATACATCTAACTGATACAACTTCCATTTCAGCTCTTACATTTAATTGACAAAACTTCCATTTCAGCTCATACATCTAATTGACAATACTTCCATTTCAGCTCATACATCTAATTGACAAAACTTCCATTTCAGCTCATACATCTAATTGACAAAACTTCCATTTCAGCTCATGCAGCCCAGGAGGCTACCGCAAGGTATCAGAGGAGTCGCCAACGTATTCGATCGAGTCGGTCAAAACCCTGGCGTCATGCAGTTTGTGGACCCGAACTGGTGGTTAAATCAGGACTGGAGGGGTGTGTACCGCAATGACAGCCCACAACGCCAGCGTACCGGAGATAGCACAACAGTCAGCCCGGTTACTGTCAAAAGTACCACATCAGCCCAGGCTGTTCTTTAAAAATAATTATCGATGGAACACAGACAAGTGACTCTTTAGAACAGCATTGCTAGGTTCAAATAATATACAAAAATTTTTTCTTTTTGACTAAAATCAATTTAAAACTGAATATCTTTCAAAAATTTTTTTTAAATCTCAATATTACTTGTAAATAATTGCAGGAAAAAAACATAATTTACAAAGAGCAAAATCTTTGATACCAAGATTAAAAAAAAAAAAGGAAAAAAAAAAACCAACGAGAAATATTTGACCAATGTTATTCTAATATCTCGAGGACTGTTTGTTCCATGTGTCATTACTAAAAAGAATTTGTTCATCACTAATATTGTAATTCACACAAAAAAATTATTTTTTAGCCTAAATAAATAAAAAAAGATCATTCAAACTGTAAACTAAAAGTCATTGCATGTATAAAAGTGTTGAAAGAATGTTGAAAATAAAAAGTCATCTGAAGTGATTTCATAGTAATAAAAAAAAAATGTACAAAATAAAAGGAGTAAGCGTTTGTTTTAAAGAATGATACTAATAAACAGCATGCATTAAAAAGGATCAACTTCAAGAAGATTCACTTTGTTCTCCATAACTTCTTTTCCTGGCCTCTGGTATATTCCTCCATTTGTCCTTTAACTGCTGGCTGGAACGGAGACTTTTCATGGCACATTTTATCTGTAGCCAACGACCTATTTGGAAATTAGAAAAAAAAAAAAAAATTTGTAACCATAACGTAATAGGGGCTCAGAGGTCTATTGCATTGTTAAAAACCAATGATAAACATGAACTAAATTGAAAACAAAAATGCGTCCTTTGTTGGCTAACGATGGTATGGTTTGTAGAACACTCAGGTGTTGCTCAAAGGTACATGTCTCCACCCTGGTGAGCCAGGATTTTTATCAGGAGTCACCAGGACCAGCCATTTAAAAAACGGGTGTCTGACTGGATGGGGAAGCCAAAGGAAACAGGTCTCGTTCTAGCCTCCCAGCCCCGCAATATGTCACGGCTACAGAGAAAGTTGAATACTACACTTCGTTTGCCAACAATACCTTAAGACAATCTTCACATGCATATAAATTTATTATTTAATTAATTAATTTAATTTTTTTATTACATGAGGGAAAAAAAAAGTTCTTAAAAAAATATATTTCAAACTAAAAATACATTAAATCCATAAAAGTAAATTACATTTGACTAACTTTCCAGCCCCGGGCCAACCCAATCTAACCTTCTCCAATTTTCAAAGTATGTCTGATAAGCTCATCCTCCTCCTTTCCCGTCCACCTCCCTGCCAGTCCCTTTGTATGTGATGGCGGCTTGGCCTTCTATATTTAGACAAAATAAATTCAATGAAATAATTATAAGAAGCTATTTTATTATTCGTTGTTCATAACATTAGTCAACAACATAAAAACTGAAATTAAAAATAAAAAAAAGCAGCAGAAGCACAGTTTAGCAGCAGAAGTACAGTTTTAGCAGCAGAAGTACAGTTTAGCAGCAGAACAATTATGAGCTGCAGCTAGGAAAGAACCAACAGTGGGGGTAAAAAAATTATTTTTCTGTAAATTTTTAACTATTCAACACTTGTTTTTTAATGGTTTGTTTAAAAAGCAGCTTATTTAAAGCCTGGACTTACAAAGAAACAAAACAATCTCACCCCGTACATTGAAATATGTCTGCGTACACTTCTTCCTACTTACATCTATCCAGATTAATAATGTCAAATGTTGGTGTTAGAAAGGGAGACTCTAATGCTAAGCAGTCTTCATCAGTCACAGCTTATTGGTTCATAGGTGATGTGGGGAAACAATGGGGGAAAAAAAATCTTGCAGAAGTTCTTTGTTTCATAAGTCATACTTTCTCAGTAAAAATCAGGCAAAGAATAGATAATATTTTTTTTTTTTGGTTTTATAATTAGGTTTAAAAAAGTTTCCTTAGCCCTAACAAGCTATATGAAGTGTAGAATTCACAGGTTTCTATAACCTCGGCTTATGAAGGGATTGTGTGGTTAGCACAACGCCCTGTCGCCTTTACTTCCCCAACTTAAAGTCAGGTACCCATTTAAAGCTGGGTGGACTTGTGGGACGACTTTGTACCAAATTTCACCTGGAAAAATTCCATGGGCCTCACAGAGGATCGAATCCAGGACTCTCAGGTCGACAGTCGAGTATCTACACCACTTGGCCATCCGTCCCATTTTTAATTAGGTTATGTGATGTAATTGTTTAAGTATCTATTGATGATTAAAAATTATATTACGTTTTTTTTTTTACTAATACAGTGAAATGTCGCTATAACGAAATTCACGGGGACTCGGAATTCGTTCGTAATACTGAAAATTTGTTACACTGAAATAAGGGGGGGGGGGGCACGACATTTTCTATTTTTAATACACACCGTCAACGTCATTGAACTAAGGGACATAACCCATTTATTTGTGCACCAGTTATTCAACATGACTTACTTCCCTTGATTTAAAAGACACCTGTGCAATGTGCTCATTACGGCTCTCTTACTCATATTGTCTCATTTATTAAATAATTAATTTTTTTTTTAAAATATTTTTTTAACTGGATTCAATTTTATTATAAGAAAAGGTCAAATAATACAACACAAAAGATCGTTCTAAAATATTCCCCAAAACCAGGATGCAGTATTCTGTCCGTCAAGTTTTTACCCCAAACTATACGTCGCCATTATTCTAAACAATATTGTTAATAGCCATATTCGCAAAATGCGACCCTAAGCATTAATCAAGCCCCTACCCAAAACAATGACATTGCTTTTTACTAAAACTGTCAAGTTACTTTTTAATCATTTTTTTCAACTGCAGTCTGGTTGATGTTCGAAAGAACATTGCCTGGCTGGGTAGTTGGGAAATGCTACCCTTAATTACTTGCTTATAACCACCATGCACATCAAATCCATTATGTCTTTCCCATACCTCCCAAAAAAGTATCTTGCTTCTTCATCATTACCGCACCCTCCCTCGCACACAAACATAACACTGGTTTATTGATTTTTTAGAGCATTTTCGAAAAAAAATGCTCTATTGTCCCCGTTTTGTCTGTCTGTCTGTCCGTCATCACCCTAGATCTCAACAACCATAAGTCCTAGACCCATGATGTATATATCATTTTGTAGGTCTTGGCCTGCCAAGAAAGGACTTTTTTCCATTTCGCGATCTGACCTCTCAGGGCCGTAAAAGGGGCCTTTGTACCGTTTTTTACTATATAAGCTATATTAATAAAGGAGCGCTATATCTCAGCAACTATAAGTCTTAGACCCATGATGTATATATCATTTTGTAGGTCTTGGCCTGCCATGTGTACATCAAAAGTTCATTTCGCGATAGGACCTCTGAGGGCCGGGCTTCAGGGCTCATAAGGGGCTTATATATTATATATACACCTTGTACGTTCAATAGCCCGTTCATTTGGTGCGAAATACTGCAGCACGTAGTTTCACCAAGATTTATTAAGAAACTCATCAAATGAAATAGTAAGCTTGTGTTCTGAGTTTAATTGAAAGTATCAGAGCTATGCAACAATTGATGGAGTTTTCGGACGATTAAATGACTATAATTTCGAATGTTTTCAATTATGAGTCCTATTTCAGTAACCACAAACCACTTGTAGTTAGATTTAAGAGAAAATAATTTTTTTTCAAATATAAAGAAACGTCTTTATAAATTTTTTTTACAGAAATATGCATTACTTAATTGAATTTATAAACATTTCCAAAATTTACAAATATTTACTGAAAGATAGCATACGTACTGACACATAACATGAAAATGCGCTAACACGTCCTGTGTCCAGAATGGAACAGGCTTAATTGCTTGTTTATTAATCCTACATACTAGTGTTATTTTAGTCCAAGATCATATTTTAGTTTCAGTTTTGATTTCGTTTTTTCTGTAATAATTTTAGTTTTCGTCTAGTTTTAGTCTTACTGCTAGTTTTAGTTGTAGTTCTCGTTGACGAAATGTCAACATTTTCGTTAACGAAGGTTTTAGTTTTAGTTTTCGTGAACGAAAGCAACACTATGTTTTAGTTTCAGTTTTTATTTCGTTTTTTCTGTAATAATTTCAGTTTTTGTCTAGTTTTAGTCTTGCTACTAATTTTAGTTTTAGTTCTCGTTGACGAAAAGTCAACATTTTCGTCAACGAAGGTTTTAGTTTTAGTCAACGAAAACAACACTACTACATACGTCACTACTGTGACGTTCTCTACGTGCAGGTGGCTGACATCTTATCTCTCTCCACCCCCTCCCCTTTCTACCATTGCTAAAATGCTTCTCCTCTCACCCATCCCCGTTCGTAACAGCCACAGCCGCTCCACTCCCCCCCCGTTCAGTTCGTTGTTACGTAATTGTGTCGCCGCCACTCTCGCTCTCTCCACCCCCTCCCCACCGTCCCAAGTCGACGCTTGACTCCGTACTGCACGTGGTGGAATTAATTTTTACCATTGTCACCAGTAGAGGTTGAAGGTTACATAACATCTTACTCCTCTCACACTCCCCCCTCCCATTATCTAGTAAATGTGAATGTCGTTGAGCTCAAGTTGACTTGTGTTTTAGAAATTTACCGAATAAAAAAAAAATTTTTTTTGGCAAGGGAGGAATTTTATATCTGCAAAGGGGCTGTTTTTTTCGCAATACTGAAAATAAGAAATTCGTTACAACTAGGGGTGTGCCGGATCCGTTTTTTCCAACCGGATCCGGATTTTCTTATGCGAAATCCGGATATTGGTACTTTGCAGCAGGCTTGCGGAGCCGGAGCCGAGGAGCCGGGAGCCGCTACTTTTTGTTGGAGCCGGAGCTGAAAAAATTTGGCGGCTCCACGGCTCCCAAATGCTTTTTTTTACAGCAGAATTTTTTTTTTTATGCTTTAAAATTCCAAATTTGTTTGATTGTTTGCCTCATACAATTTGAAATGTTATTTTTATGAACGCCACAACAGTAACAGCGTTATAATTATAGCGTGCACGCACATCACAAGAAATCTTTAACGGGGAATCGTTTTGTGTTCGTTTAAAATCTTGTTTACCCTCCGAATTATTTAAATATCATGTTATTTTGTTATATACAAAGTTAAAACAGTTTTATTTTATAGAATAATTGTATCAATCATTTAAAATAAATTTTTACTAAGACGACAAATAGAACGCGTCATTTCGTATTATTATTTGACCGCGAATCAGGCCGTAGCGTGTGTGGGGGCCAGGGCGGGGGGCTTAGCCCCACCTTGAGTTTTGTCTGGCCCCCTCTGCTTATTTGCTCTACTCAGTAAAATGTATTACCTGCCTCCCACCCCCGCTATTGTCTGGCCCCTGTTGTAGAATGCTTGGCCCCTGCTGTTGAATTTTCACGCTACGAGGCAGCCGCGAAATTGTAATAGACTAAAAACAAAATGGTCGCTTTCTGTATTTAACAATTTTATTATAAACAGAATATCTGAAATAGAGAGTAGATAAATTTATAAGGCTGTGGCTATACGGACCCGGGTCCAAATAAAATCCGATTGTTATTCGGACCCGTGGCAAATATGCACTAAGCTTAGCTATATTTAAACTTTATTTGATGGAACCCGAAAAAATAATAATACAGAGTCCGCTTAGTGGAACCCTAGACACTGAGTAACGATTAAATCATACAATTCAAACAATTATAAAAAAAAAACAATAATAAAGTTTATGTATAGCTAAGCTAAGTGCATATTTGCCAGGGCCCGAATAACAATCAGACTTTACTGGGACGGGGTTCGAATAAAAGTCGGAGTTTATTGGTACCCGGGTCCGAATAGTCACTTCGAATTTATAAATAATAAATATAAATACTGAAGTCTTTAAAATATTTTAAATAATATATCATTTTACTATTTGCTAATTTGATCATTGAAATAACTTTTTATTACTTATGAAAATGGCGACTAGTGTAACCTCGGTCGAAAATAATGATATGATTCTGGATGCACTGAAATGGTTTGTTTTTAGTAAAACCGACATGCGCATATTTTTTAAGTTCTTGACTATGGGGCAGCCCCGTAGCGTGAAAATTCTACAGCAGGGGCCAGGCAATAGCAGGGGGCAGGTAATACATTTTACTAAGTAGAACAAATAAGCAGAGGTGTCGGACAAAACGCAGGGGGGGCCCGGCCCCCCCTTACCCCCCCCCCCGCACGCTACGGGCCTGCTATGGAGGTAAACGCGACAAAATTTGCATAACTTTTTATCAGCGGCATGTTTGCGTGGCGCAATTACAAAAATGTTTGTCTCGTGTGATACTATCTTAATAGGGAGCTGGAGCCGTCAAATTTATGGGAGCCGGAGCCGGAAAAAAAATTGGCGGCTCCGCAAACCTGCTTTGCAGATACCGGCAAATCTGAGGGTTTGGATGCCTTCTGAACAGTTGGCCTAAATGGCTAAATGGCATTGGCTGATTAGAAGTTGGAAGTGAAGGACTTTGAAATAAATTAGAAAATAGAAATTATTCAGAAATCACTGAAATCAGAATATAACGCAGATTGATAATAAGTTATTATCTATATGTAACTAAACTCGCTGTTAAGTTCTAACTCGATGTAAGGTCAAAGGAAAACAACTTTACTATTAGTCTATTACTTTCATTACTTTGGCACTTGCCACTTAGCAGTGTAATTAGAGCATTTTCTAAAAAAAATGCTCTATTGTCCCCGTTTTGTCTGTCTGTCCGACGTAATCACACTAGATCTCAACAACCATAAGTCCTAGACCCATGATGTATATATCATTTTGTAGGTCTTGGCCTACCAAGAAAGGACTTTTTTCCATTTCGTGATCTGATCTCTGAGGGCCGTAAAAGGGGGTTTAGTACCGTTTTTGCTATATAAGCTATATTAATAAAAAGCGCCTATATCTCAACAACCATAAGTCCTAGACCCATGATGTATATATCATTTTGTAGGTCTTGGCCTGCCAAGTGTACATCAAAAGTCCATTTCGCGATAGGACCTCTGAGGGCCGGGCTTCAGGGCTCCTAAGGGGCTTATATATTATATATACACCTTGTACGTTCAATAACCCATTCATTTGGTGCGAAATACTGCAGCACGTAGTTTCACCAAGATTTATTAAGAAACTCATCAAATGAAATAGTAAGCTTGTGTTCTGAGTTTAATTGAAAGTATCAGAGCTATGCAACAATTGACGAAGTTTTCGGACGATTAAATGACTACAATTTCGAATGTTTTCAATTATGAGTCCTATTTCAGTAACCACAAACCACTTGTAGTTAGATTTAAGAGAAAATAATTTTTTTTCAAATATAAAGAAACGTCTTTATAATATTTTTTTACAGATATATGCATTACACAATTGAATTTATAAACATTTCCAAAATTTACAAATATTTACTGAAAGCTAACATACATACTGATACATAACAAGAAAATGCGCTAACACGTCCTGTGTCCAGAATGGAACAGGCTTAATTGCTTATTTTATTTAGTGCACTAATTGTTTTGAATCTGAGGAGAAAGTCAGACTCATCATCTGAGTTCATCTCGTCTAGTCATTGGCTCATTGGATGATGGATGCTTATTGTTATTGTTCAAATGTTCATAGTTTATGATGTGTATTGAAATGGATAGTTAATTGGAAAAAAACAAATAAGAAGATTGAATTGAATTGAGAACAATAGTTCTGTATTTCTGTACTTTACAAGTTTGAAAATTGAAATACAAATTTTAATGAATTCAATTGGCATTTGACAAAGCCATTATTCAAGCCTAAAGAAGTAAGAATAAGATGTTGATAACTAACTAATGACTATTAGTTTGTTAACAGTGTTAAGTTACTCCAAGTCCACAGCCAAATAATGTACACATTCCAGTGATGCCACACAATCACAGCTGAGCGCCACGGGCCGCGGCTACGTCATACCGTCGTTTAAACCAAAGAACACAGATCATAGCGCAAGCGAGAATCGCCAAAGATGGCTTGGTGACATAGAGATCACCAAAGACCTTTAAATTTATACTAGACCGCATACGTAATGTTAATTTTTACTCAAAAATGATATGTATTTTTAACAATTGAGTGAACGATAATATAAATCAAAATATGAATTAAAATTACGGTAAATTTTTTTAAAGCATATTTGACTTTTAATTCCTTGTTTAAATAGAATTATAATAACCTTTATTACAAAATAGAATTAAAAATATAAAAAAATTGGGAAGGAATTGCTTTTAATGGAAGACGTTACATTAGGTTAGATTACCAACTCAGTGACTTGTTATATTAATTAGTGTTAGAGAATTAGTGTTTCTTCACGGAAATTTCAGAATGGAAAAATATTCTATTTTTCATTTTACAATATTTAATAATTATATTTGAACTATTTTTTCAACAGGTTATGCATTTTAATTTAATAACAAAGATAACATCTTTTCCATCTCTCAGAGAAATCTAGATAACTTAAATGTTGAATTTATCAAAAACCATTCATTTCTGTTATTTATTTTGTTATGAAGGTGGCGGGCTGGTGGCCAGGCGCTTGGGCAGTATAGTTGCTTATTATTTCTGTTACAATGTCTTTGGTGATTGCGGTTAAGATGACGTCACGAATAATAATTACTCATCCCATCCCCGCACTATCATGTATGGGATTGGGCCGATTGGCCACTATTAGCGGTGCTGACTCTAGCCTCTGGTATGTTCAAAACATTAAACAAGCTCAAAGCTCGAAACAATCGATTAATGTATCGTGATCGTGTGGAATTCGGGAAAGAGAATTACTTTTATTTCAGGTTATGATATGGTGAGTCACAAAATCTGGCAAATTCAGAAATCCGGTATTTTTCGGATTCCGGTTACTCCGGATACATGTAAATCCGGCAGAACCGGGTTTCACCGGATAGTGCAAAATCCTGCGGAACCGGATTCCGGCACACCCCTAGTTACAACGACACTTTTTAACAGATGGTATATAAACGAAGGGGAAGGGGCAAAAAAAAATTCGCTGTACTGAATAATTCGTTACACTGACGTTCGTAATAACGAGATTTCACTGTACCAGTAAATATTTTACTGTTTTTTTTTATGGTTGATGTTTCATAAAGATTAAATACTTAAAATGTTGTGTACATTTTTTTAAAATTGTTTTTTTTTTTTGGAGAAATCAGCATTTGACAACCAGTTTTTTTTCAAAAAGGTAAGTCAAATCATCCATGAACTAGTAAGTTTTAAAAAAAAAAGTTGAACATGGGAAAAACAAAAAGATCTAATTATTTATTGTAGCTCAGAACAATAAGTTTCAGAACATACAGTGGGGATGTTATGGGGGGAGGGATGGGGAAGGGCCTGCAATGCAGCTATTAAAACTTAAAAGAACACATTTCCGAACCATCTTTGCTATATATGTGATGTTTTCTACATCAGAGAGAAATACCATAACAGTTTTGACATTCTGACACAGAGAGTTAAGAAGAACTATTAGTTGAGGAGGGATCCCTAAAAAAAAAAAAACATTTCGCAAACACCACTGAGTGAAGACCAGAAACCACCTGAATGTGTTTTCAAGTCTCTAGAGTTTATTACATATCAATTATTTTAGTGAAGTCATGAATCTTAAAATAAACAAAAAGGTGGGAGAGGTCACCCTGTACATTACATTTTTTTTTTCATTTGTGTACAAAAATATTAAAGAAAATTTTTTTTACACCGCTATTTTTTTTAATGTATTGTGATTCACTCAACAAATAAATACACTGCACATCAAAGATTCATATATTGTATCAGACGATAAATGTACTGCACATCAAAGATTCATACATTGTATCAGATGATAAATGTACTGCACATCAAAGATTCATACAATGTAGCAGACGATAAAGTGATTTTTTCTGATTCCCATTATACCAAAACAAATATGTAACATTAATGATTAAAAAAAAAAACATTTTAACAAACGGAACAGTGTAAGGGCTACTCACAGATTTCTTGAATCCCACCAAACTGGATCTGAGATCCAATGGTTTTATGGATTTTGAAAAAACTGATTCGGACACGTCAGTTGAGTTATCACTGTCAGCTATTCAAAACAGAAAATACAAACAAAAATAAAAAAATAATTTTAAATGCGTGTTTACTTTTATCAAAATGCACTAAAAAGTAAAAAAAAAACAACAAAACTGATACAAATATGTGTTTAAATTATTGTTACTAAAATTACAAGCGTGGGTGCCCATCTAAACCACTGGATTAACCTTTCCATATTTATTTGCTATTTATCAATCAATGTAAAGACGTATTAAAGTCCAGTACTATTGTATTCCAGTTAGAAATGCAATAAAAGACATAACTTTCCAGAATATTAAAACATCATGTGGAAGTTCAATGGGACCCACTCATTTATTTCTTGGTCGAGATTTTTTTCCCCCCCATCATTCCTTCATATTAGTTTAAAAAGAAAACGGCACTCACATAAGTGTGCCATTTGTGATTGTGAATGAATACAGTTTGATGGGACTGTTCTCACTTTGGAGAAAAAAAAAAAACAACAATCGTCTCAAATGACTCAGTCCAGCTTTCATAAAAGTATTTGTCTCCTTTCTGCTCAATGTATTTTATTGGGATAAAAAAAAAAGTTAACCCTGATATTTCTTGTTGATTTTCTCATTATGAATATGAGGCTTTGAAAAGGATGCTAAAAACACTTAAGATAAGTTCAGGTAAACTTCTAAATTACCTCCAATATTAAACAAAACAGATGCTAATCTGTTATGCCTTTTTTCTAAAAAAAAAATAGCAAAGGCGCGAGCACAGAATATTGGAAAGTGAATAAAGACTGATTATTACATCGAGGCACAAGATTAAGTACAAGTAGAGAAAAAAAAAAATATGGATGAAAGTGACTTACATAACTGAAACAGTGACTTCTTTTGGAGTTTAGTTTTAGAACCTGGACTTTGTCTATTAGAGGCAGGATCTCTTAAAGAGTTAGAAAATGGACTACGTCGATTCAGGTCTGGCTCTTTTGAAGATGTGCATGGTCTTTTACTGGGTGTATGTGAATCTGGACTTGAGACGGATTCTCTTGGTGATATAATATGTCTTTTCCTGAGACGTTTAGAAAATGGATGATTTTGCTTTGAAAATGGCTCTCTGGAAGATACATTGGGGTGACTATGCAAATTGGAAGACACATCTGAACAATCGGAATGATTTAAAGATCTGTTTGGACTAGTGAGTGAGGAGACAATGGATGAAATTGTAGCATCTGGCAACAAGACATCTGTCTGTGTTCGAACATCATTTGTAAAACTTTTTATTTGCAAACCAACATTTTTTGTAGATAATTTTGTTTGTACTCTGATGTTGTTTGTTGGTAGATTAGAGAAATTAGTGTTTACTCCAGTATGGTTTAATTGTCGAGTTAAAAAGTTACACACCTGAGGAACAGAAATATAAGAACAATTTCTTTTCAAACTGTCAACTAGCAAAATGGATAAATGTTATCGATGGGAAGATATATTAGAATTCATTAACTTAAAAATAATTTATTTCTAATTTCTATGTAATGCAAAAAGGTCCCGTCATAGTTGCCTTTTTTTTTTTTTGCTAGCTTTAGTGGTATAGTCCTTTAATATTTTATTTCATGCAATGCATACAATCATTTAGAATAGCATACACTTTTTAAGAGATCTTTAGCTTGATGTGAACTTAATTGTATAAACCAAGATTGAAGAAATCAAGATGCTGGAAAATGAGGTGATAGGCGGTAATGAGTTGAAATAGTAGGTAACTAACTTTCTCGAAAGACATCTTTCAAATGTGTATCTGTATTTTTTTCGTCTATTTTTTTTGGAAAAATCCGCCAAAATGAAAAAAAAACTTGATGTTGTGCAGGAATAAATTTTTTTTTTCTCAAATACCTCTTGATCAGACTGAACTTTCTTTCTAATTTTAGCCACTGCAGCATCCAGATTTATTTTGGGGTCACCACCACATTCTAGGATTCTTTTATCCAGATAAGGCACTGAAAAAAGACTGAGACACAAAAAAAAAAATAAAAACCGCAAAAGAGGGGATTAAAGAAATGCTGACAGTCCTTGGCTTATGTAAACCAAGTATGGAGATAAACAGCTATATGATAAGATACTGGGGGAATTTACCTTTCTAGCATATTTTTTTCGATCTCAAATGCTTACGAATCACTTACCATGGATTGGCTGTCAATCTTCTAAATGCTGTTTCCACAAACTGATCTTTATAAGTTTGCAATATCTGAAGAAGAGAAAATATGGAATAAAAATATCCTGATTCCGCCTCATCTTATAACTTACAAATAACAAAAGTGACATCAGTTCTCTAAGAATAAAACTCTTTCAAGGTAAGTTACAAAAACTCTCATAGTTTTATAGAAACAGAACAATAACTCACAGACAGAACAGATGGGTTTTTTAATAACTCACAGACAGAACAGATGGGTTTTTCAATTCTTCGTACAATTTCACAACGACTTCTAGAATCATCTCGACAATGTTTTGGGATGTGAGAGCAGACTGAGGAATATTTTATTTTAGCTGCAGTTAAATTAAAAATACATTATTGCATTAAGAAAAACACGCTACTGAGAGATGTCCTATTGTAATAGAAATATTTACTTAGTTTTATAAATACTGTACAAAATGTAAAATATATTTTACCATGCTGCAGCTTAAATATTTCAGAAATTAGACGAGATGTTACAAAGTTATTACCTTCTTTCTCTTGCTAAAATGATTCAATTTGTTTAGTTTCTCAATGCTTTCTGATATAAGTGCATCTTGCTCATCTTTACTCAGGGTAGCAGTATTTGCAACCATCTTTAGATGCTGAGAACAGAAAAAAATGTTTTTTGAAACAGTGCTCACAGTGAATTTAATTTTTGAAAGTTTTAAATTATGCCAATAGCATTATCCATAATTTCAATCAGTTTTTTTTTATAGCCTCTGCGTTAAAACAGATAAGTTCCCAGCTTTAAATCAATGGATATTAAAAAATATTTACTGCCTTTGAGTTATTGAATAGCAGAATTTTCTAATATCATAAAAAAATAATTGCTAATGTTATAAAGTAATATGATTATTTCCCCCTTTATTTTTAATTTAACTTCAGCCATTATATTGAGCCATGGAATCTTCAATGCCAAAAAAAAAGAAATGGTTAAGAAATACTAAAAAGCACTCACAAACTCCAGAACTGCAACTAGACAAGGCTTCAAGCTTCCTCTATTAGTTTTACTTTCCACTTGATACAGATCTTCTATGGCACTGATCAGCTGTTGCCAATTTTCAAAAATTCTGTCTTCATCACCAGCCGAAGAATTTTCAAGCTCCACACAGTTTTTTATCTGGACAATGGTCATAAGAATATTGGCCTTAATTTTGTTAACCTCATTTTTCTCCAGTGAACCCAGAACAATAGCTTTAAAAAAACGACAATAAAACAAATTACCAGCAGAAATCATAAGCAAAAATACATAAAAAAAGGACCTTAATTTAAGGTGCACAAATAGTAATTTTATTTAAAAATCACATACACACACACATATTTGCAATATATAGGTATTTGAAATACATTCAGGATTTTAATTATTTTTAACAAAAATAAAAAATTTTTAAAATCAACATAAAGATTAAGTAAAATATATGTCACATGCATTATCATCTATACATAATCACAAATAAGTGGTAAAAATTTGAACCTTCTTTCTTAAATGAAACTCAAGATAAGCAAGTTGGAAGTTTAACATCTTGTCATATTTTATTATTTTTATAATTAAAGCATGAAATTTATTTTTTAAGATCTCTAAATGAGTGTATGCATACTATTATATTTCTACAAAATTTAGTGCTTCTAGCTGGAATAGTTTTTAAGTTATAAGGTATAATATCTTTAATTTTGGCTTAAGGCTAATTTAGCAACATGTCATGACTGCTGAAATTTTTTTTTTCAAACAACATATACAAAAATATATAAGTATACATATCTTGCATTATACTACACATAATCACAAACAGGTGGTGAAAATATGAACCTTCTGTTTTTGAAGGCTATCATTATCAAGTAAAAAATAAGTGACTAAGAAAATCATAACTTGGCTTCTAATTAAGATATAATCATAAATGAGGTATTGTTGGAATGTACACAGTAAGATCGATTCATCTATACTAGTTTTAGTTTGATACAACAATTTTAAATTTTTTATTAAAGTACTTAACTTTGTGATTTGATATTTTAAGCTTGTTTTTTTAGCTTATTCTCTACTTAGCCTACTACTAGTAGTACTAGACTCTAGAGTAAGCATTTTGCATGGCAAGTTTTTCACTTCAGATCCTCATAAAAAAGCTCATCTAAGTAAACTAAAATGCTAATAAACGTGTATTTATTAACTAATAAAGTAGGATAACTTTTTTTTATTATAAAATAGCAGTGGCTACGGTTTGGTCCGACCGAACCCGTATTTTTTTTACTTCGGGTACCAGCCATAGATAATATTGCTCCACACCCTAACCCTATCCCTGAAAAAAAATATATATGCCATGTTCCTTATATCCTAATATAATGGTTTTGGCTGTAACCGTAGCCACTGCGTTATAAAAATTATTAACTGACTGCAAAGAAGTTTATATCAATTCAATGGAAAGCTTTTATTTTTTAAAGCTCTTTCCAATGATACATGCAAAATTTACTCTATATTATAGACTATTGTCACTAAAAGACGTATAATTAGCCTATTTTTTTTTAATAATCTTTACTTCACTATTAGTATATATCGATATCACCAAGACGTTGAAGACTAAGTTTTAGGTCTTAAAATGAGATCAAATAGAGTATAGAGTAATATTTCATGGAAGGAGACGACATTATAAATTATTACCCGTGCACTTATCTACAATTTCTGTTACATTCTGCCATTTTTTACTTAAAGCATTAATAATTGCAGCATTAACAGAGTAATCGAAATAAATTTGATGAATAATTTCAAATCCATCTGTGTACGAATTAACCAGATCCATCTTTTTTATTTATTAGAAGGCAAAAAAAAAAATAGAACGCTCCAAATGGCATAAACTATATTCGCTTTTTTTTCTTGTGATAGTCACTTGTAATTAAATTATTTTTTTAAAGCAACATTTTTATTACGCTATATTACTGTATTAACTACATCTCTTAAAGGTCAGAAACCTGAACTAAATTTAATGCATCTAAATAAAAGGAAAAGTTGCCTCAAAATTTGCCTATAATTCATAAGTCCAGTGACCAGTGGTCCACTTTAGGTCAGAAGCATCTAGATTTTAGTATGTTCTTGTGTAATTTTTATAAACTTCTAAATCTTATTTTCAGTTTTACTTCCTGTTTGAAAAAAAAAATAATCTGAGTGTATTTTTTTAATCAGTTATTTAACATTAATCTTAAAAAAATCATTTCTATTGACAATTACATTTACTGAAGACAATTTATGTAAAAAAAAAAATTGAGTATGGACTTTGAAAAATATTTGAGAGTATCGCTGCACATTTGTCCCGCTATGCAATCAAGAAATTAAAATTGTGATTTGAGAGTATCGCTGCACATTTGTCCCGCTATGCAATCAAGAAATTAAAATTGTGATTTGAGAGTATCGCTGTACATTTGTCCCGCTATGCAATCAAGAAATTAAAATTGTGATTTGAGAGTATCGCAGTACATTTGTCCCACTATAAAATCAATAAAATATATTTAAAAAAAGCTGCTTAAAAAACTGATTCTAAATCTACAGCCTAGTCCAACCACCCCTTCAAGGCTTGGGGCCCCTGAAAAACGTATATCTATATCGCGACGACCCAGGCCTGGCGATGAGCAGGCACGCCGAGAGAAGGAGGGGCAGGGGACCCGCATCTGTAAGGGGGCCCGGCCGCCCCGACCATGTCAATTTTTTCCACGACTTATTGTTTATTAAGAGGCCCGCAATGATGTCCTGTCCTTGGGCCAGTGTTGGCCTCTCAGCGTCACTGGCGGTGAGTCAGCAGTTAATGTGACATACAAGGTATATTGTCTAGTCTCAGTCATGCGAGATGTGTTCTACGTCTGTGAGAAATGTTATAGGCGAGTTTGACATTTTAGCAGACTTACTTTATTAAGTCAGATCCGCCCCAAGGAAGGAAAGTTTTTGCACCCCCTAATCAAAGGCTCCGGGCTAAAATGACTTAGAACTTAGGCTAGACCCTTGTAGTTTAAAAAAAAAGCTGAATAAAAAGATTTGATTAGTAATAAAAATACAATAATGGACATTTTTTTACTTTTCACATATCTCAGTTGACGTTAATGATTAACTCTCATCCTAAACTCCCATGTTTTTTAAAACGTAGAACACATTCTAAATCAATGGTGGCACAGAGGACATCATAAACTAAAAAAAAAAAAAACCAAAAAACTTTGATTTCATTGTCTGTTAGAATATTCAGCGTTAACGTCAATAACTGCGGCCCTTCTCTTGTCGAGCAGATGGGGACGCTATTAAAGGTCGGAGGACACTAAGGTGCTCGAGGGGAAAACGTTTGAAAACCACTGATCTAATGTATTGAGATATGTAACACGAAAGTGTTGAAAACAACGACCGAAGTCGTGACCTAATCGATCTATTTTAGTTTTTGTTTTTGTTACATAGGTTTGAGATTGAACTTTTGAATTTGTTTTTGTTACATAGGTTTGAGATTAAACTTTTGAATTTGTTTTTGTTACATAGGTTTGAGATTAAACTTATGAATCGTCTAAGTGCAGGACAGTAAAAAAATATTATTTAAATAAAAATTCATAACGCTGCGTAAATCAACCGTTAGAGTGAACAAAAACACAGGTTGAAATGGATTGTAAAAAAAAATTGCATATTTGCAAAAAATAAAATGTAATACTAAAATGAAATTATTGATTCACCTGCAGGTATTAGTAATTGAATTTATATTTGGATACTTGTTCCTAGAAATTTCGTTTATAAGTTAGTGATAAATATCAAGAGTTCTATGATGTAAACAAGAATTGACTTCTGGCATCACAGATTGGTTGAGTTATTGCTCCTTACAGGAGTTATATCCATGGCTATAGGATATTAAAATTAGGTAGGCCTAATTTCTTCAATTTCTAGCAATTTCTTTTTCTTTCTGTTTGAAATAACCTGTATAATGTTTGGAGCTAAAAGTTATTTATTTCGTTTTTTTTAAAAGTAGGTTGATTTTATTTTACACAAAAATTACTCACTGTTTAAAATAGGCTCGAACACACCAATATATTCCGCCCTCTATCTGCAGCAAAAAAAAAAAAAAATAAATAATAAAAAGCTAATCGAGTTATAGTACGGCTCCAACAATGGATCAATCCATTTTATTAGTTTGAAATGGGGAAAAAATACTCTTTAAACCAGTTTGGAATATGAAGGAATAATCTCAGGTTAAGAGCTGGCTAATCACGCGGAAAAAAACGTCACGTCCTTTGGCACAGTGGTTGTACGGATAGTCGAAAATGACAGCACAACAACAATGTTGTTGTTTTTTTTTTGTAGGTGGGGGGGGGGAATCATTCATTTTATATAAATTATAAAAAATAGAAAAAAATAAATAAAAAAAACTTGAAACCTGAATGATTTGGAATTCGAACAATTTAATACGGAATGAAATCGTATTCTGAGGTAGCACGACAATAAACATCTCCCCCCCCCCTAACACCGCCCGGGATGAACCGCCCCATCCCTCCCACCATTAACAGCACAATTTCAAATCCTACCCCCATCCCCCCTCCTCCTCTATTCCGTGGTGGCTAATGGTTCGATACACTGAATACAAAAAATTCTATCAGACGATTCTTATGATGCAGAGCTTACACATACAGATTATATGTTTATGAATAATGGAGTCTGTAGGATTATATGTTTATGAATAATGGAGTCTGTAGGATTATATGTTTATGAATAATGGAGTCTGTAGGATTATATGTTTATGAATAATGGGGTCTGTAGGTTATAGAAAGAAAAAAAAACCCAATCATATTTGATGGAAGGCCGGCCACACCACTCCGAAGCTGTTGCCATCTTTGTACCTGTATAAACTTGAGATTTTCAGCCAAACAGCATAGAGTTACACCATAGAGTGGCCAGGTCTTGATCTTAAACTTGAAGTTAGGTTTACGGTGGATGCGTATGTGTCTTGTAATATATACATAAGTAAACTAATAAGTCTATCTATCTATCTATCTATCTATCTATCTATCTATCTATCTATCTATCTATCTATCTATCTATCTATCTATCTATCTATCTATCTATCTATCTATCTATCTATCTATCTATCTATCTATCTATCTATCTATCTATCTATCTATCTATCTATCTATCTATCTATCTATCTATCTATCTATCTATCTATCTATCTATCTATTTATCTATCTATCTATCTATCTATCTATCTATCTATCTATCTATCCATCCACCCACCCACCCACCCATCCATCCATCTAATCAATTTTTTTTTATAAATTAAAAATAGGTTCAAAATATATCAACATTTCATGATAACAAACTATTCAGCATAAATCCAAAATCGTATATTAAATATCTGATCAAATAATAATTGTTAAATGATAAGGGGATAAATAAGCAATGTGGTTAAGTTCCTGCTGATCAGCTGAAAGGTGCTGGATTGCATCCCATGCAAATAAGAAAGGGACATGGTTCGGTTAAGGATGAGTGAACTTAGCTAAACAATGGGTTCATTAGAATACTTTACTTACAGAAACCGATACGGGACGGATGTTCGTGTGATAAGGCACTCGACTGTCGACCAGAGGGTCTCAGGTTCGATCTGCAGAAAGGACCGATGGACTCAGTAACGTAATACAAACTATTTAAAAATAATAATTTTAAAAAAATGTAATAATTGTGAAAATTAATAATGCGATTATTTAACAGATTGATGGGTAACATAAAAAAAAAAAAAACAAATAGGAAAAACAAATATGGGTGGGGGTGTTAATTGTATTTATAGGACAGCGGTGGCGCACTTTTGGGGGCCGCGCGCCTAATTTGAACAACAAAAAAAAAAACAACCACTTATTTATAGCAATGTGCCTACACTACAATTAAAATGAAAGGAATTGATATTTTTAATCTTATTCCGACTGGTGAGGTTCTGCGTGCCGTATGTGGTTCGCCACCACTTCTATTGGAGTATTCACTACTTCGTACATATGTCCGCGGATCACGAAATATCACCTGTCATTCAAAAGATGGAGAAATCTATTCATCTCGAAAATACCAACGAATAATATCTTTCCGAATAATGGATTTCATTGGTTAAAAAATAAAAGAATGAATCATTCCTGTCGTCTTACACAACCAATCGGGAAGCTGTTTCTGTCTTTTGATGTTAGTAGTAGTAGGCAAACCGTCCATCTCGAAAGATGATGGTAGCGCTCTGGTTAGTCATCTAGTCGTTTTTTTTTTTGTTTTTTTTTTTGATAGCAGGTTCTTGAGTGACTCAGCAGACCGATCCTGGACTGGCAGACTCTTCCGCAGTGGCCACAAGTGAAGCTGGGTGGGGGACCGAGGGCCTGTTTCTGTCGTGCGGTCTTCCTTCTCTGTCTTTTGGACTCCTGCTGTTGGTTCCTTACTTATTCACCATTAAGGATGCCTTTGTGGACAGCCTGACGCCACCCACTCCGGTCGTCGGCGAGCTGTTCCCAATTGTCGAGGCTGATGCCGGTCAGTTTGAGGTCGCGTTTGCAGACATCCTTGAATCGCAGTTGCGGGCGACCAGCGGGGCGATGCCCGGTGGCGAGCTCTCCATATAGGATGTCCTTTGGTATGCGTCCATCTTGCATTCGATGCACATGACCCAGCCAGCGTAGACGTCTTTGGCACAGAAGGAGATGCATGCTCAGTGAGCTGGCTTGTTTGAGTACGGCAGTGTTGGTGATTTTGTCCTGCCATCTGATGCCAAGGATGCGACGGAGACAGCGGAGGTGGAAGCTCTCGAG
Organism: Bulinus truncatus; assembly: GCA_021962125.1. Taxonomy (NCBI): domain Eukaryota; kingdom Metazoa; phylum Mollusca; class Gastropoda; family Planorbidae; genus Bulinus; species Bulinus truncatus. Next base: position 13,027,540 of record JAGDYQ010000004.1, on the reverse strand, counting down.
TCGATTTTCCTGTTTGGTATAGGTAGTCCAGGTTTCGCTGCCATATAAAAGAGTGCTGAGAATACATGCTTGGTATACCTTGAGCTTGGTGTTCAGTGTCAAATGTTTGTTAGTCCATACTCGTTTGCTTAGTCTGGCCATGACACTGGTTGCTTTGGCAAGCCTTTTGTCGATCTCGTCATCCAGGGACAGACTGCTGGTGATGGTGGAGCCCAAATATGTGAATTTGTCAGTGACCTCCAGAACTTCGTTGTCGATGGTGATTGAGGGTTGAGCTGGGATGCCTTGACCCATGATGTTGGTTTTCTTGATACTGATGGTCAGTCCGAATTCTATGCATGCTTGAGCTAAGCGATCCATCAGGAGCTGTAGGTGTTCCTCTGTGTGTGCTGTCAGGGCTGCGTCATCAGCGAACAGCATGTCTCTGATAAGGATAGTGCGGATCTTGGTTTTTGTTCTTAGGCGGGCCATGTTCAGCAGCTTCCCATCACTTCTGGTATGTAGGTAGACACCTTCTGTAGAGTCTTTAAATGCAAAATTCAGCATCATAGAGAAAAATATGCCGAATAGTGTAGGCGCTAGAACACAGCCCTGTTTGACTCCGCTTTTGATTGTAAAGGGTTCTGAAGTGTCCCCATCGTAGCTGACGACTCCCTGCATATTATCATGAAAGGAGGTTATAATGTTGAGCAACTGAGGTGGACATCCGATCTTCTTCAGTAACAGGAACAGGCCGCTTCTGCTTACTAAGTCAAACGCCTTGGTTAGGTCGATGAAGGCGATGTACAGCGGCATCTGCTGTTCTCTGCACTTCTCCTGGAGCTGACGCACTGAGAATATCATGTCGACAGTGGATCTCTTGTCGGAAGCCGCATTGTGATTCGGGGTACACGCGGTTTGCGAGAACCTGAAGACGGTTGAGGACCACGCGTGCAAAGGCTTTGCCTACAATGCTCAGCAATGAAATACCCCTGTAGTTGTTACAGTCACTGCGATCCCCCCTTATTCTTGTACAGGGTGACTATATTGGCGTTGCGCATGTCTTGCGGAACTCTGCCTTCCTTCCAACATAGGCAGAGGAGCTCATGGAGTGGCTCTAGTAGGGCAGGTTTTCCGCATTTGATGATTTCAGGCGGGATGCCATCCTCACCCGGCGATTTACCACTGTTCAGGGCATCAATGGCTTTACTGAGTTCATCCATGGTAGGTTCAGCATCCAGCTCCTTCAGGACGGTCAAGTCTTCTGTATCGTCCAATGCTCTCTGTGTGACAGAGTTTTCACTGGAGTACAAATCTAGATAGTGTTCCACCCACCTGCCCATTTGCTTGCTTTTGTCAGTGATGATATCCCCTGATTTGGATTTCAAGGGTGCAGTCTTCTTTGATGATTTGCCAGTTGCTTGCTTGATGCCCTCATACATCCTCCTTATGTTGCCAGTCTCCGACGCTTGCTGGATGCTATATGCCAGTTGAAGCCAGTAGTCATTTGCGCAGCTTCGGGCAGTCTGCTGGGCCTTTCTCCGAGCAGCCTTCAGCTCCAGAAGATTGTGCTTACTTGGGTCGCGTTTGTAGCTTATCAGTGCTTTTCTCTTGGCATCAATGACGGGCTCTAGTTCAACAGCGTTTGCCTCAAACCAGTCGGTATTCTTGTGTTCCTTTGTACCATACGTCAGAGCAGCAGCTCTGTAGATAGTGTTCCGGAGCGGATTCCACATATCTTCTGCATTCGACTCTTGGTTGCAGCTTTGCAGTTCCCCCAGCCTTGCTATGAACTCCTGGTTTTTGGCTTGGTTGGTGGTTTGACTAGTGTTGATTTTTGGCTGGCATTTCTTTTTGGAGTGATGGAGTCTCTTGGGGCGCAGCTTTATCTTGGAGGCAATGAGGGAGTGGTCTGTATCGCAATCGGCGCTATGGTAGGCTCTGGTGTTACGAACGTTATTCAGAGAGTCGCGCCTGGTGATGATCAGGTCCAACTGGTGCCAGTGATTTGATCTTGGATGTCTCCAGGACGCCTTGTGACATGCCTTGTTCTGAAAGTAGGTGTTTGTCACGCATAGGCCGTGATAGCAGCAGAGTTCGAGTAATCTCTGGCCGTTTTCGTTCATTTTCCCTATGCCATGGTGACCCAGCACACTTGACCAAGAGTCATGGTCAGAACCAACACGAGCGTTAAAATCCCCCAGAAGGTAGAGGTGTTCCGAAGCAGGGACTGCGGCAATTGCGCTGTTTAATGTTTGATGTTAACACAAATAAAAAGGTGAACTCCGTACTGATTAGCTTCTGTTTTGGTGATATCAGCTAATAGTATTGTACTAGTACTGGTGCATATTTATTTGTCTTGAAATATATTCGTAAGTAAAGGAATTAGTATGCATTTAAAATATATATTTGTAGGATTTAATAGTATCATTGCGAAAAAAATGAATTTGGTCTATCTATCTATCTATCTATCTATCTATCTATCTATCTATCTATCTATCTATCTATCTATCTATCTATCTATCTATCTATCTATCTATCTATCTATCTATCTATCTATCTATCTATCTATCTATCTATCTATCTATCTATCTATCTATCTATCTATCTATCTATCTATCTATCTATCTATCTATCTATCTATCTATCTATCTATCTATCTATCTATCTATCTATCTATCTATCTATCTATCTATCTATCTATCTATCTAGTTTGTATGTCTTTCTGTCTATCTAAGTGTCTGCTTGTCTGTCAATCTACATATATCTACACACTCATTTGTATATTGAAATATTTTTTTATGTCTTTCTATTCTCGTCTTTTCCAGAACCCTTTCTTCTGGCCGATAATTAACGAACAAAAGGACATCGTCCCAGTGGCGTAGCGAGGTTTACTCGCGCCGGGGGCACATTACCCTTTTTAGCGCCCCCGCCCATTCGAAAACTATATAATATTATATGTAAAATATACCATTTGGCGCCCCTTTGTGAATAGCAAGGGAGGCATGATGCCCCCGCTTGCCCTCCTCGCTACGCCACTGTATAGTCCACAGCGCATTACATAAGTTCTTTGTTAAATTCTAGTAATAGAATTCAGTAATTATAAGCTAGTTTTTTAAATAAATGTATGACATAAAGTAATGAATAAAAAAAAAAAATCACAATTTTATGTGATAGAGAAAGCTTTCTTTGGCACCATAATAATAAAACAATTTTCTAGATCCTTTGTTACGAAATCAAACAAATATTCCCATGTAACAATATTTGTTTTTTATCGATTGTGATTTTCAAATTATAATATATAGAGCAATTTTTTCAACAGATGTACCTTCAGTTTGGATATTTGATTAAATTAATGTGAAGGGATTCCCAAGTTACGTGAAATAAAGGCTCAAGACATGGCGAAAGATGTTAAATCTTTCCGTGAGTAAATTTCGTTTTTCATTGTTCTATTATATGTTTTACTTCATTACTTAAGTTGACATCACAAACTATAATTTATCAACGAAAATATTGATTTCTGTTGGTGAGACGATGAATATGTTTGATGTTAAATTGACAAGTATTACACATGACCAGTGAGTTTCAGCGAAATGCGTGGTTCTCAAGTTGGGATAATGGTATGTCAAGACACAAATATATGGAGTCTCTTAGAGCAGCTGTCCAAAAATGAACGCTGGTGGGGGGGGGGGCTTCGGAGAGTCTAACAGGCACTAATTGCCTAAATTCGCACAATGCATAGTTCGATAGGTGCGTACTTTGGGAGGTTTTGGTCTGACAGGTGCGTACTTTGGAAGGTTTTGGTCTGACAGGTGCGTACTTTGGGAGGTTTTGGTCTGACAGCTGCGTACTTTGGGAGGTTTTGGTCTGACAGGTGCGTACTTTGGGAGGTTTTGGTCTGAAAGGTGCGTACTTTGGGAGGTTTTTGGTCGGTTAGGTGCGTACTTTGGGAGGTTTTGGTCTGACAGGTGCGTACTTTGGGAGGTTGTGGTCTGACAGGTGCGTACTTTGGAAGGTTTTGGTCTGACAGGTGCGTACTTTGGGAGGTTTTGGTCTGACAGGTGCGTACTTTGGGAGGTTGTGGTCTGACAGGTGCGTACTTTGGGAGGTTTTGGTCTGACAGGTGCGTACTTTGGGATGTTTTGGTGTGACAGGTGCGTACTTTGGGAGGTTTTGGTCTGACAGGTGCGTACTTTGGGAGGTTTCGGTCTGACAGGTGCGTACTTTGGGAGGTTGTGGTCTGACAGGTGCGTGCTTTTGGAGGTTGTGGTCTGACAGGTGCGCACTTTGGGAGGTTTTGGTTTAACAGGTGCGTACTTTGGGAGGTTTCGGTCTGATAGGTGCGTACTTTGGGAGGTTTTGGTCTGACAGCTGCGTACTTTGGGAGGTTGTGACCTTTGTCGATTCCCATTGCATCCGCCGTGGTTAAGTGAACAAAATTGCGTATCACTTGGTTTTACTGCGTTACGGTCGGGTAGTTAGCCAGCTATATGTTAACCATGTCGTTTCCACAAAATTTGAGGAACATCATAGTCTTCTTGACTAAATATCAGGTAGCAGATAAACTAAGAGTTTAAAAGACGGCATCGGATATGGTAGATACGTTTATAGGAAGTAAGGCATGAAGTGAGGCCGGGGGGGGGTGGAACTTATCTGGGGCCCTTGTTGGATCATATAAATATTTCAGTCTCAAGTCTGTCCGCTGTAGATCGAACGTAAGAAAACTGTTTTCTGTTCTAATCTAAAGTGGCCTCTTGCCTGCGCCTCGATACGGTAAATAGCTCCATATAATTACATTACCCTACTCCGATAACCTCAATTTCGAACACGGCATGGTTTTTTTTAAGGTTCAGCCAGTAAATAAAATAAAAGCAATAATTAAATGTTTGCTGAACGTATTAAGTCATTTGTCTGTGGTTGGGTTAAATTGTGTATAAGCAGAAATTATATACCAAAATAAGTTGTATTTACGCACAAAACTTTTCACAGCAAGTTTGTGTCCAACTAGTGGGCTGGGACCCGAACTTTCGAAACAATCGGTCTCAAAGAGAAATGATCTATTTTAACGAGGTGTAAATCCCATTTTTGTAAAAAAAAAAAAAACAAATAGTTACGTGCAGAAATTTTCTATGCATTCTTGGACACCACGGCATCGTGATTTTAGTTGCCAATGTTGCCAGATTGGCGGGTTCCTTATTGAATTATGGCGGTTTTTTGTTAAAATAAAATCTGGCAACACTCTGATTAGCAGAATAAGTATCAAATAAGCAGAGAAACCAGAAATGAGTTTTTATAGTGCTTATAGAATTATTTGCATTCAATTATCAAGTTAATGAAAAAGCTAATCTAATCAGGTTATTTGTTCCAGTCATAAATCCTCTATTTTATTTATAACCATGATAACAATAAAACATTAATATTTAAAGTAAGATTATATACTATATATATATATATATATATATATTATATATATATATATATATATATATATATTAGGGTGGCTCACTTTATATTGGAAAAAAATAAAGTTGATTTTTTTATCATGATCATTTTAGTTTTCTGGTTCACTGTGATTTAAAACATGTATATACCAAATTTACAGTGTTGAGCGTTGGGTAGTACTTAAGTACTTTTGTACTTAAGTGCGTACTTAAGTACTTTTGAGGTACTTATGTACTTGAACTTAAGTACATATTTTTTGTACTTGAAAAAAAGTATTTTAAGAACTATTTAATAAGTACTTGTACTTAAGCTTGTGCGTTTTCTCACGTACTTTTATAAGTACTTTATGAAAATCATAATTCCTGAAAGCGCAAACGCTTTCAATTTTTCTTTGTTTCATAATTTCATTGTTTCATAATTAATTTCGTTGTTCCATAAGGCGATATATAAATGGATTTGATTGATTGATTGATAGGAACGATTTTCAAATGATTTTTTATTATGACGAACGTTAAGACTGATTTCATTATGTAGCTGAAATAAAATTTATACTGACGCTTTAAAAAAATCATTGAACGCCATCTGAAAGAAGACACTTTGATATACATTACCTACATATATCCTCGACTTATACTCTAGGAATGATTTTCAAATAATTTTTGAATATGACAAAAGTTAAGACTGATTTCATTATGTAGCTTGTTTACTTAAAAAATAAAATTTATACATACGCTTTCAGAAAATCGATAAACGTTATCTTGAAGAGGACACTTTGACCTAAATTAACTATATATGTATCTTCGACTTATACCTTAGAAATGATTTTTTAAATGATTTTCGAAAATGAAGAAAAATAAGATTGACTTTCTGATGTAAATTAAGCAGTTTAAATAAACAATTTTTTTAAACCTTTGATAATTTAAAAAAAAATATTCACAATGACATATGATGATGATCAAGGAGAAACAAATAAGAAACAGAAGACTTAAAAGCAAAAGACTATTCATGATAAAACTGTTAACAAAAATACATCTGATAAATTAATTATGGAATATATTGTGAAAGATATGAAGCCATTTTCAACTGTGGGTAGTCCTGCCTTTCGCGCCCTTGTAACACACAAGTTGCATCCATGATTGTGGAAATTCATTCACTATATGACTTGGATGTTTCGAAAAATGCACATGTCGTTACTGATAATGGTTCGAATTGTATCATAGCATTTCGTATCTTTTCTACACCTGATGAAAAAGATGAAGATGATAGTAATTCTGATGATGACAGTAAACAAGTTCATACAAAAAGCATCAGCAATTTACTATCAAAAGATGACTCAGATGAATTTGATCCTGAACAGCATGTGGTTTATCTACCACAACATTCAAGTTGTTTATCGCATACTTTAAATTTGATAGCAACAAATGATGCCTCAAAAGCACTTACCACAGATAACCAGTATAAAAAGTTGTACAGAAGTTTAACTAGGAAATGTTCGTCATTTAGCAACCTAATTCACAAAAGCCCAAAAAATGCTGAAATAGTTTTAGAAATAGTTGGTCATACACATGGGCGTAGCTAGGAATTTTTCTAGGGGGGGGCCCAAAAATTGTCCAAGGGGGAGGGGCAAATAACAACTTAATGACATTTTTTTTAAATGTAAGGGGTGGGGGAGCAAATGCCCCCCTTGCCCCCCACCCCATGAATACGCCCATGGTCATACATTTCCAAAACCGAGTGCTACAAGATGGAATTCGGAGTATGATTAATTAAAATGCATTTTTTCTCGAAAAGATAAAATCAATTCAATCATTAAAAGGCTACAATTGCCAAAATTTCCTCAAATCTAAAAAGATTTTTTGGGAGAATGGCTTTCTGTTATGAGCCCGATTGCCACATCTCTTGACAAAATGCAATGAGAAAGCAATGCTGAAGCCTGTTTGGGAGCTGTTCTGCCAACTATCGAACAAAAATTAAACTCAATAACACCTAAATATACAAAAAGCCTCATTGAAGCGCTCAAAGTTGGAGTTAGAAATCGTTATGTCAATATTATGAGCTTGAATGGCTCTGAAGCAAGACCGTTCATATTAGCTGCTACCAGCCATCCATTTTTTAAATAATTGAGATGTATCCCATGAGAAAAACGACAAGAAATAGAAGCGCAGTTTCTCAAGGAACTTGAAAAAATTGATACAAAGGCAAGTGAACAGCTTCTCTTCAATATGCAAGATTCGACCAAAGCAGATGATTTTTACTCATTTGAGAGCGAAACAACTAATCCTTCAGCAATGAACATGATAGTCAAAAGCGTGCAGTATTTGAAGGATCCAAGTTGTGAATTGGCAATACTTCACAAATACCCTATTGTGAAGGATTTATTCATCAAATATAACACAACCCTACCCAGTTCAGCTGCAGTAGAAAGATTGTTTAGTGCTGCTAGGCAAATTTTGCTGCCAAGACGAAATAGATTGTCTGATGATAATTTTGAACTATTATTATTACTTAACAAAAATAATCAACAATTGTTATGAACATTAGTGTTCATTTTTATTTCATCAAATATATTAGTAATTTTGATTTGTTATAAATATTAAAAAAATCAAGAATTGTTTAAAATATTTTTTAATAGACCAGTAGATACATTAGATTAGATGGAGTACTTTTAAATATACTTCTACTTGTACTTGAACTTTTGTTATTCGGCGTAACCTATTGGAATAATTGTGTGAATTAACTGTAAGGATGAGATGAGATCTCTATAAACCATTATCGGGACAGCTTTTAAAGTGCCCTTCTTTCATCCCCACCATAGCCGATAGTGCAATGGTCATGAAGGCACCACGGGTGATATAGCGGTGACGTTAGCCATGACCTGAAATATCCATTGGTTCTCATGGGAGAATGAACCAGTGACCCTCAGGTCTATTGGTATAAGCATCTGTCATAAGAAAATGTATGGGAAGCAGAAGAGCATTAAAGAAGAGCAGCGATGACGAGGTCACAAACTCATTAATGTCACATTATGAAGTGCTGAAGGATCATTTGTGCTGCGGATGCACCATTCTTCTCCATGAATAGCCTCAAGCAAGCAGCAAAGCTGTTTTTCTCATCCACTGAGACACGTTAAAAAAAGAGAACCACAGGAATGAGTTCTGCACTAAGGTACAAGAGATGTCAGCCAATCGTTTTCAATGCAGTCTGAGAAATGAAGGGAGAAACATTCTCATAATCAATAAGAAGCTTAATGAAATCCAGATCATTAAGAGGTGCGTATGCTAGAATGGGACACTGGATCCAAGCTTAAATGTAAACCGAGGATGCAAAGATACCCAATTCTGCAATTGATCTGTCTTCATTCTTAGTCAGATTGAATTGATGACGGAAGAGATAAATCTTTATGATGCAGATTATTTTAGACATCAACCTTACATGGTGATAAGCTCCTGGAACACGAAAACGCACCCCAGGGGGGGGGGATTCCTAACAGGAAGATAAGGTTCAGAGTCAGAAGTTCTTTGTAATCTTCACGTGGAAAATATCTTGAGTTGTCTTTCATTTGGAGGATATTTGAACAAAATGTGTTGACTTCATCTTTTAATGGCTTGAGATTTTGCTACATTCAAACATCGTGGCATGTACTAAATTCTGCCTGTCTTAATTTTGGCCAAAACGTCTTAAAGCGCTTGAATAGCAGCACATCCAGTCCAGTTGTACTACCCCTAAATGTCTAATTGAAGACGGCTGTGTTCGTAAACACACCATTGGCCAGTAGGCTCAATTAGGGGAAGTACCTAGCTCAATAAACATTGGCATTTCCACTGGGCAGTATGCAAGCAAAGAAATAGTTCATGAAAAAATAGTGCAAACTGACTGCCAGATTGCTGTGTTTGTAAACATATCATTGGCCAGTAGGCTCAATTAGGGGAAGTACCTAGCTCAATAAACATTGGCATTTCCACTGTGCAGTATACAAGCAAAGAAAATGTTCATGAAAAAATAGTACAAACTGACTGACTGAATTAGGGGAAGTACCTAGCTCAATAAACAAGTGTTGTGTCAACTTCTATGCCAGTTAAATGAACAGCACTTTTCGACCTAGTTGTCATAACTAAATGAATGATATTTATATAGCCGCAACATTTGATCTTATAACACTTGATTTCTATAACTAAATTAAAATGAACTGATGAAGGTGGCTGTTTGTATGAAAATCAAAACTTCTAGAGTTTTCTAGAATATATATATATATATATATATATATATATATATATATATATATATATATATATATATATATATATATATTACTTGCCCGTTTAGATATATGACGTCATTAGTACGACAATTTCCGGGCGCTATTTAGGATTTTAATATAACAATTTTTTTATTTTTAAATAATTTGGATGTTATATGATGTTCTCACTTCTTTTTGCCCACCCTATATATATATATATATATATATATATATATATATATATATATATATATATTACAATAAATTATTTTTTTTTGTTTTCAGTTTGTGGCTTTAATGTTTTAAGACGAATAGCAAAATTATTTGCAATACTCACAGTCGTCTACTTGTGCTGCATTTTTTTGGAGATCAAAATTTTAAGCCCAATTGTGTTATACAAGATGAAACATTCTAAATCAATCAATGTATATGGTACATTTGTAGGGGAATCTCAAACAAAGTATTTGTCAGTCTCAGTAGAAGATGAACTTCTTTGTAAGTTTATGGAAATCAACCCTTACAAGCCAGCGATTCTCAAATTGTCTGGATTGGATAAAAAGACTATAGAGTGTCAAAGTGACACGCCTGATCTGACCTATATTAAAGGAAGCAGACTCGAAATCAACCAGGCAAAAGCGAAAGATGTCACTAGCTTTAAAGGTTGTAGGTACAGAGATATTATCAGGCATCCTGAGAGTGATCATCGGGTGGAGTTTGGAAACTGGAGTGAGTATTTCATCTCTGGTATTCAGCTTCCGGGCGACACAGAATTCATTCTAGCAGTTTGCGAAAACAACCAATCAACGGTCGTTTCTAAACAGTATCACGCTCTTGTGCCGAGATATGAAAAAATCATTGAGCTAGACTTATTGAAACAAAAGAAACGACAGGTGGAGTCGAGTCCTAAAGAAACTCTGAATGTCATAATGGTTGGCCTGGATGGTGTGTCCAGACATCAGATGATGAGGGGCATGAACAAAACGTACACTTTTCTTATGGAAGAGCTGCACTCGTTTGATTTGACCATGTACACACAAGTTGGTATAAACACATTTCCCAATTATCTGCCCCTATTTTCTGGATACAGTTTGGATGAAATCAATCAATGGTGGTCGATATCCAATCATCTTGATCCACTGGATACTGTCTGGAGGGAATATGGAAACGCTGGGTACCGCACTTTGTATACGGAGGATTGGCCATCCCTCGGGGCGTTTCATTTTTCCAGGCAAGGGTTTTTGTTTCCACCGACTACCTATTACAGTCACCCTATTTGTGTTGCCATGGAGGAAGACGAAGAATTATGGAAACAAGATTTGCACTGTGCTGGAAAACAACCGGAAGTAAATTTTCACCTAGACTATGTTAACCGTTTTCTGGACACTTTTAGGGACGCCCCGAAATTCGCCGTTACTTTCTTCACCAAACTGACCCACAAAGACATGACCGAAAACAAAAGAGTAGACGACCACATCTACAACTTTTACAAAAACTTACAAGAGAAAGGACACCTCAACAACACCTTACTGATAACATTTTCTGATCACGGGCCTCGTTGGGGCGCCATACGAGCCACAGTCCATGGCATATTAGAGAGTCGCGCTCCCTACGCCGTCCTGTCATTCCCGAAGTGGTTTCTAGACAAGTACCCCGATGTCGCTCAAAACCTGAGAATCAATTCCAAACGTTTGACCACCCATTTTGATGTACACGTTACACTTCGAGATCTTCTTTATTTCAAAGCCAGTGGGAAGATTCCTTTAATACCAAGAGAACATGGGATAAGTTTATTTAGCGAAGTTCCTAAAAACAGAACTTGTCCAGACATTCCTATACCAATGGAATTCTGTTTATGCAATCAGGAAACAGTAGAAGAAGTGCCAATCAATTCCAGTATTTCTAATGGTCTGGCTGGTTTGGTAGTTGGAGCGATCAATGATAAAAGAAACTCAAGCTTATGTGCAGGACTAAAACTGAGAGCCATTCTACAAACGTTTGCTATCAAGCTGCCTAGCTTGGGCTCCGACGACAAACGTCTATATAAGGTCAAATTTCAAACCGTGCCAGGTAACGCTGTCTATGAAGGCACGGTCCAAACCAAAGCCTGTACTGACAAAGAGCTGATTGGCTATTTCGATCAGTTGAAGTCAGGCAACACTAGCAATCCACTTAAAGTTACAGTCGGGGCATCGATTGACAGATTCACCCTGTACAAAGGTCAAGCAGACTGCGAGCCTGACGCTTCAAAGAAGCCTTATTGTTATTGTCTACATCTTATAAAATAATGACTAGTGTGATATTATAACCAGATTTAATCTGAACGACGTATTTTTCTGAATCGGAGAGTTTGTGGTTATTTATTTGACTGTGACTATTATTATCCAAATCCAAAAGTAGTATGGTTTTGATACCGTTACATATTTCCCACTGACGGCGGTTTCTAATCCAATCCTTTGCACACCGTATCTAAAGATCTTGGCATTGGGAGGTCACCTCTGACGTCTTATTCTTTTTTCCATGGAACAACCAAATAATTCAGCTGATTAATGTCTGAAGATTCTTATCGCTGACTAGCTAATACACGAGCAAACTACGCTTCCCCCTTACACCCCCAACGGGTTTTAGTCGTGGAGAAAAAAAAACCCACAAATAAAATGAAGGATGCAGTGCTATTACTAGGTCTTTGAAGGACTTTAGTCAGAGACTTTCAGAAATGATTTTTGGGAAAGCATCGGTAAAATTACCTGTTTTTGGGCTTTTATAGCATGAGATTAGATAATTGGTTAAACGATGGGGCCCCTTTGACTTAAGAGGGAGGGGGGCCTAGGTACTTGCAATTTGTCTGTTGATAAAAAGGGCTCAGATGTATATTCATTATGGTATTAGTACTGGGCATTAATTACGAGAGCAAGGCCTTTTGAGGCAATATACATGCACAATCACCCATACATACATACTAGGGTGGTTCATTTAGATACTGCAAAAAATGAAATGTGCTATAGAGCAAGACACCCTCCCAATTTTTTACATCTGCTAATAGACATGTTTTGGGAAAGTTTTAGCTTTAAATTCCAACTCTTTTGCAAATTAACCATCTAGCTTAAACATATAGCTATTGGCATTTGTCACAATTAAAAGGTCAAGATGTGCTGCTCCAACAAAAAAACTTACAAATTTAACCTACTCAAAATTAAATCACGAAAGCATGTATTATCAGTCAATGTTATTTTTATTCTGACATTAAGGCATGAACAGCAGACTTTTTGGTGACTTGTGTTTGAACAGCCTTGCGGTTTGCATCCACAAGTTGCAATAAGAGTTGTTTTTTTCTTCTTCGTCTTTAGTAAGCAGTGTGTTGTATTCTTCAAAAAGCTTCACCGCTTCCTTTGCAGTGTCGTTCACAAATCGTAATGACTTGAATCGTGTCTGGCCATATCGATACTGCTCAAGTGCATGTTACTCTTGTGATAGCAAAGCAAGAAATGCACTGTCAATGTGATAACAACAAAGAAGGTTCCCATTCTGGTCGTTGCAAAGTCACCTAAACATACATCTGGTTTCTTTAGAATTGATGGATCTCCATGCACTTTTCGTTTGCCAGTTTCACTGGTGATTCCCTGCACGATTCCCATCATTGCAGCTGCTGTCAGAGGATCTGAGAGCAGTGCTAATCCAACAAGCTCTTCTGAAATGAAGTTCACGACCTAGCTTGTTTTCTAGGCCAACTTTAACTCCATTTATTCTGCCGGTATTGACCGAGGTTGTGTCAATGCACATAACCTGAACCTTCTCAACCAGCTGCCACTCCACCAACAATTTGTGAACAGCTTTTGCTTCATTCTCACCATTTCTAGAGCTCACCTTTGGTACACCTAACAGTTTGTCCATCCCATCACCTGAAACTAAAACTGGTAGCTTGTCAACTGAGCCCTCCCCAAATATTGCTGGAAATATCTTTGCGTCCAAATGGATTACTAATAGGCTAGTTGGCTCAAAATTATCTTACGTTGCTTTAGAAATATCACGCATAGCACTTGTCTGCGCTCGTTGAATAGTGCTACGTGAAATAGAAAGTGCATTTGGATCGTGACCAAGGGCTGCAGCAATATGAATAAGTAGTCAAACAGCTTAACGATCAGATTTTTTAGTACGTTCAAAGGCACTTGTTACACTTGGATTGAACAAATGGTCTTGAGAGGTTTTGTTTATATGAGTTATCTTGTTTTGCTGTTTACCTGATTTGCTAATTTTGGTCGGTATATACTCATCATCATATTCAGTTTTATCCTTAAGAACACTTCTTGCAAATGCACAGTCATCGTCAACAGGAAGTTATGGCAGAATAGTTAAACAGCCAACCCTAAGTAAGTAAAATTTAACACAAAAAACATGATACAGTAAGTAAATATGCAAAATGTAAATTACATGAAAGTTCGGCAATTTTCGATGAAATTGTGAAAATCTATGGTCGTTGAGCATCACCTTGCCGTTGGCACAAGAGTCTGAAACTCTGCCCTAATTAAAAGTTTAATATAAGGAAAAAAGTTAGAGGGTGTCTTGCTCTGTAGGTGAAAGTTGAGTTTTTAGAGCCACCCTAATACATACATGCATATATACATATATATATATATATATATATAAGTCTTTGTGAATAGCATATTAATAAAGTATTTAAAAATTTGTAAAATGATTAAGTAAAATAAAAACAAATAAAATGTGTACGAAAACAAAAGTGTTTGAAATTCTTATTTATTTAGTTGAGGGTCAATTCATGAATTAAATCTTTGGTTTGTTTATGGCGATATTTACTTACAAACCGAAAAAACATTGATACAGAATACACTTTTAATTAAGATGTACTAAAAAAAAAGGGATACAAACAAACAAACAATAGACCGTTGACCATACAAATCTCTATACTTATAAGACGCATTTGTTGTCTGTCTGTCTGTCTGTCTGTTCCCTTATAACTCAAGATCCAGACAAACAAATAACGTGAAATTTGTTACACATACACATAATTACATGGGGAAGGTTATAGGACAGATTTCGTTTCATATCGATGGGTAGTTTAATTGTAATTAATTTTTTTTTTATTTTAGTATTTTACTTTATTAAAGTAATCTCGACGGCGCCATAAATAAAATTCCTCTGTGACGTCATTTCCCTATGATCGAATAGAACTTGCGCGCTGGTGCTGTATTGTGCCTTTGTGATGCAAAGAATTGTTGATGTTTTTTCATGCTCTCTGATGTGTACAGTTTGAGGAAGGTAAAGGAATGAAGAAGGATTTTAGAAGAAGTTTGAAACCATAATAATAAGTATATATATATATAGAGAGAGGGGGGGAGAGAGATAAAGAGAGAGAGATAAAGAGAGAGAGATAAAGAGAGAGAGAGAGGGGGCAGGGGAGAGAGAGAGGAAAGGAGGGTAGGAGGGAGGGGCGGGAGGGGAGAGAGGAGGGAGGGGGTGGGACAGGGGGAGGAAAGGAGGGGGAGAGAGGGAGATGGGAGAGGGAGTAGGGGGAGAGGGAGCAGGGGAGAGAGGGAGAGGGAGATAGAAAGGGAGGGAGAGAGGGGGTAGGGAGGGAGAGAGAGGGGTGGGAGGGAGAGAGGGAGGGAGATAAAAAGTGAGGGGGGCAGGGGGGAGAGAGAGGGAATGAGGGAGGAAGGGGGAGAGAGGGGGAGGGAGAGAGAGAGGTGGAAAGGGGAGGGAGGAAGTAAGGAGGGGGGAGAGGGGTTAGGGAGGAAGAGAGAGGGGAGGGAAGAAGAGATGGAGAGGATGGGAGAAATGGGAGGAAGAGATAAAGAGAACGAGGGGGCAGGGAGGGAGAGAGAGGGAAGGAGGAGGGAGGAGGATGGACGGGGGGAGAGGGGAGAGAGGGAGATGGGAGAGGGACGGAGAGAGATTTGAGAGAGGGAGGGAGGGAGAAAGGGAGGGAGGGAGGGAAAGGGAGAGAGAGGGAGGGAGGGAGGGAGAGAGAGAGGAAGGGAGAGAGGGGGTAGGGAGAAAACAGAAGGTAAACAGAAAACCTTATTTTAAACCCGGGCAAAGCCGGGTACTTGCAACTAGTATTTTTATAATTTATAATGACTAAAAAAATAGAAAAAAGCGGGTGCACCCATATTCATTTTAAATTGAATTCAATTATCATTGTCCAAGTTTGTCAATCAATGTAGTTTAAAACCATTTGACTTTCAGTGCACTTTTTAAAATTAAATAAATATTACCTGAAGTATAGGTTATTTAATGTAACAATGAATTAAGACGGAAGACGTAATAAGGGCTGAAAATACCTTTTTTGATGTTATAGATTGAATATTTTATAAACTACAATACACACTAAATCTGCTTGTTGTCAACATAATCTCGTACCAGCGGTAACATCCATTTTGTACTTCACTACTTACAAACTGGGTATGTTTTTTTTGGCAAATTTTATGAAATTTAAAGCAAGTAGATTTATTCTTTTATTGAAAAAGTTTGTTTCTATAATTGTAGTACTTGCTGCACCATGCTCTATCGTGCTTCGCCTTATTGAAACTACAGGACTTGGTTTTGTTTACCATACTAGGTACTTCCCCTTATTGAAACTACAGGACTTGGCTTTGTTTACCATACTAGGTACTTCCCCTTATTGAAACTACAGGACTTGGCTTTGTTTACTATACTAGGTAGTTCCACTTATTGAAACTACTGGACTTCTCTTTGTTTACTGTACTAGGTAGTTCCCCTGTTTGAATTGGCTGGTGAAAGCTTTATTTACAAAAAGTCACCTGGTAGTACATGGCCTACTTGTAGAAGACTGGTCAACTCAGCTCCTGTTTACTATACTAGGTAGTTTCCCCTTATTGAAAACTGCTGGTTATTCAATGTGCCAGTGCTCCTCCGACCCGTTTACAATGCCTTTTTCAAAACAGCTAGCCTGTACTTTGTTTGTACTTTAAATAGCCTTTAATCTTTTACATTTTATTATAATGTTATATTCTTTTTCAAACTGCTTGCCAATACTTTGGCTATATAATTACTAAAAATTATCTTTGTCTGGCCGCGGAGTTGGGTGTGCTGCCTATAGTAAAAAAAATGTTATGATGAAAAGTGGAAGACCTGTTGCTCTGCAGTGGGCCCCCACCCATGTCTGTCAAGTAAACACAGAAATCTATTGGCACATGCTTTTGTGACAATACATTTCACCTCTCGAAACAAATTGTTCAAAGAAGGTTTGATACCTTCAAACAGTTTGTTCAAAGATGGTTTGATACCTTCAAAATTTTGTTCAAATATGGTTTGATACCTTGCGACAGTTTGTTCAAAGATGGTTTGATACCTTGCAACAGTTTTTTCATAGATGGTTTGATACCTTGAAGCAGTTTGTTCATAGATGGTTTGATACCTTGAAACAGTTCGTTCAAAGATGGTTTGATACCTTGCAACAGTTTGTTCAAATATGGTTTAGCACCTTGGTTTCTCTAATTTGTTTTCTTAGGACATGGCACATACCAATGTCGACCCTGGTAAAATATATTTATGTTATTATATCTATTATACCATTGGCTGAAACTCACTTAAGGGCCTCTGGCTCAATGCTGCCGCCAAGTAATCTTGGGCTCCCTGTCAATCTCGACCACGTCGGCTACGTCGAAACCTTAAAAGCATTGGCCCCTCCCATGTTATCGGGTCCGGGAAAAAATATGATCTGTTTTGATCTATTATACCAATAGACCTGAGGGTCACTGGTTCATTCTCCCATGAGAACCAATGGATATTTCAGGTCATGGCTAACGTCACCGCTATATCACCCGTGGTGCCTTCATGACCATTGCACTATCGGCTATGGTGGGGATGAAAGAAGGGCACTTTAAAAACTGTCCCGATAATGGTTTATAGAGATCTCATCTCATCCTTATAGTTAATTCACACAATTATTCCAATAGGTTACGCCGAATAACATGCAACTGAACACATGTTACATGTTTGATGTTTTATAAAAATATGAAGTATTTCTAAGAAACAAAATCTGGGATGGAAAAGAGAAAAAACAGCTGCGCATTCAATCTGGATTATAGGAAAACCAAACCACATGTGGTTCAATATCGTCCGTGTAATTCTAACCCGGTATAATGTGCCTTGAAGAGCAATATTCACAAGAAAAACCTCCAGACATTGACAACCTTAGATGATTTACTTAAGTCATCCTATTATAATAGATTTCTTTTCAAACGTGGCCTATATTAAAAATGGTCAAACTAGAATCAGTTTCTTTAAATACATCTTTATTTCATTTTATAATCCACCCCAATAAAATATTTCCAAGTCTGAGAAATAATAACTGATTTATTAAAATTTTCATAAATTTGCAGAGAAAAGACTCTATAAGCCCTTAATGTATCTATTTGAAAAGTCATTATATATATATATATATATATATATATATATATATATATATATATATATATATATATCTGAGATATACAGAATGGTCCAATACCAGAAGCCTGTCTTACATAAAAAAAAAAACCAATAACAACAAAACAACACAGGCATGGGTTTAGTAATGTTTTCGATTTCCAAGCCATAAGACAATTGGATTGATCGACTTCAAAAGATCAACTTTTGTTGCTCCATTGAGTACTGAAAGCAGCCAAGTAGATGTTTAACAGTTAACCACGCAGCTCAAATTGTGTAACATAAACTGAATGAGCTTGTTCTGATTTTCAGTGGCTTTGGAAGGGTACTGCAGGTGGTGTGGCGCCGAACAGGGCGCCGAAATAGTAATTGAAATAACCAAGTCAATTAATGAAAGCATTCTGGACAATACAAGTTAATTAATGAAAGCCACCTTCTGGACAATACAGGTCAATTAATGAAAGCCGCCTTCTGGACAATACAAGTCAGTTAATGAAAGCCACCTTCTGGACAATACAAGTCAATTAATGAAAGCCATCTTCTGGACAATACAAGTCAATTAATGAAAGCCACCTTCTGGACAATACAGGTCAATTAATGAAAGCCGCCTTCTGGACAATACAAGTCGGTTAATGAAAGCCACCTTCTGGACAATACAAGTCAGTTAACTAAGCCACCTTCTGGACAATACAAGTCAATTAATGAAAACCACCTGGCCGTTGTGCTAAACAAACGATCCCTTTAAATGCCGAGGCTACTGAAACAGATGAATCCTACACTTCATCTACCCCGATGATCCCTTTGGGGCTTAAGGTAAATTAACTTTTAATTCCTAACATGACAAAATTAAAACTTCAAAAAATTAATGACTCGGTATATTGAAAAAAATTAAGTTATGATTTAAAACAAAAATATTCTTTCTAAAAGTCATTGATTTATAAAATTGACCAAATAAAGTAATGCAGTTGGTATTTAAGATCGGGCACCCACGCTTTTTTTTTCCCCAGTCATTCTCAATAAACATGATGTATACCATCTTAAGACTTAATACATTATAATGAAAGTTTTTTTCAAATTTATTTTTTCAAATAAACTAGTAATCTTACTCTATCAGGCCTATCTGAGCTAAAGTATGTTAGATAAGTCTACTTGTCACAGTTAGTTGAATTAACTTTATGACTCCCGTTGTGACGGAATGTTTGATTCACCGGATAAAATATAAATAAAATGTTAATCTTTCAAGAGATCATAAGACCTTGACGAATTTCTTTTTTTTTTTTAAATCCGGATTTAAATGTCTTCCCCAAATACTTAGAATACGTACTTGTGAGTGGATCAATGGATTAAACACACAGCATGGCGTATTTTGAGTTACAGATAATCCAGCCAATAAAAACGCATGATTGGCTTTTTATTTTTGAAGATAAATATAGATTAAGGTTAGCCTTGAATGACGTCGTAGAGAAATCATCGCGTGCTGTGTTTTTTTTTTTACGAAACAGTTAAACTAATAGTTATATCACCGAATGAGCATACAGTGACGTTGCGAGGGGTGGGCAAGGGGGGTATCATGCCTCGGGCGCTACTAACATAGGGGCGCCAAATGGTATATTTTAAAATATAATATTATATTGTTTTCGAATGAAGGTGGGGGCGCTAAAAAGGTATTGTGCCCCTGGCGCGAATTAAGCTACTGTGAACATATTATATCTTTTATTTGTCTTGTGTTGATATATCATGCTATGACTGTTTGAGTATCTATTTAAATGTGTTGACATTAAACCAATTGATGTGAAGAGGGCGAGACGGCAGCGTGATATCTATCTATCATGCCTGGACTATTTGACCATCTATTTTAATGTCTTCTCTGGTGTCATCCCCGTAGCGTGAAAATTCTACAGGAGGGTCCAGGCATTCTACAGCAGGGACCAGGCAATAGCAGGGGGGGGGGCAGGTAATACATTTTACTAAGTAGAGCAAATAAGCACAGGGGGCCAGACAAAATGCAGGGGGGGCCCGTCCCCTGCCCCCCCCGCCCGCTACGGGCCTGTCTGGTGTCGACAATAAACCATTTGCTGTAAAGGGGGCGAGACGGAAGTGTGATATATATCTATCTACCTATCATGCCTGGACTATTTGACCATCTATTTTAATGTCTTCTCTGGTGTTGACATTAAACCAATTGATGTAAAGAGGGTTGAGATGGCAGCGTGATACGGTGCTCGATTGGCCGCATGATAGTCATATGTGTTCCAGCCCCAGTAAACAAGGGGGAGTATCTCGGGTCAGCTAGACGTCGTTGTGAACGATACAGAGACTTAAACAATAGATTTTGAGGGCTCCGAGGTTCGTGGGCTGTTGTACATGTGGTGAGCAATGGAGCGAGCGCCCCCCTACCCCCGCCCACACGAAAAAAATATAAAAAAGCGATAAATGACGCCTCAAATTACTCATATTTTTTTAAAACACCTGGCTCAGAAGGGGGAGGGAAGTTGGCGGTAAAGATTGACACAGTGTACCGAGTTGTCCCTTCCCCCCCTCCTCCCTGTCCTCAAGTCGAGGGCGCCGTGTGTAGTAATCAGTGTGACACTGGTGTGGCCAGTTGGCTATTAATTCGTATTTATATTTAAACAGTGAAGCATATAGACAGAGAGAATAGGGAGGGGATGAGAGACAAGCAGAGAGAATAGGGAGAGGAAGAGAGACAGAGAGAATAGGGAGGGGAATAGAGACAAACAGGGAGAAAAGGGAGGAGAAGACAGAGAGAATAGGGAGGGGAAGAGAGACAAATAGAGAGAATAGGGAGGGGAAAAAGACAAACAGAGAGAATAGGGAGAGGAAGAGAGACAAATAGAGAGAATAGGGAGGAAAAGACAGACAGAGAGAATAGGGAGAAAAAGAGAGACAAACAGAGAGAATGGGAGGGGAATAGAGACAAATAGAGAGAATAGGGAGGAGAAGACAGACAGAGAGAATAGGGAGGAGAAGACAGAGAGAATAGGGAGGAGAAGACAGACAGAGAGAATAGGGAGGAGAAGACAGACAGAGAGAATAGGGAGGAGAAAACAGACAGAGAGAATAGGGAAGAGAAGACAGAGAGAATAGGGAGGAGAAGACAGACAGAGAGAATAGGGGGACATAAATAGTTGAGAGAAAATTACGTTGAGTTAACGAGGGCTCACAACACTGAATTATAATTTAATTATCCAGAAACATGTTTCGAAAAAAGATAATAAAAGAAAAATAATAAAATAATCTCTACGGGCTTGATGGATTACATTAACAAACAGTAAAAACAGAAAATGCATCATATTAAATATTGGAAATAAATTAAAGTCAGTATTACGTGACACTCAATGGTAAAATAACATCTCATATTCTAACCACGATTTGGTGGGGGGGGGGGGGCATGTAATTTTTTCAATTTGTAAATTGAACTGGCTTCCACATATGATTTAAATAGCTGTGTAAACTATAGCGCTTTGTTTGTTTTTTTTTAAAAGTGAAGAGTTAACACTCAAAGTGCAACAGCTTTTTTTTTTTTGCATCCGGTAATGTGGAACTATTACGTATTTTTTTTTTTTTAAGTCAAAGGCCTTGTAAGTAACCAAATTAAAAAAAAAAGGTTTTAGTGCTTAAATAATGCACCTTTTATTCCATTGATTATCTATCTATCTATACATTGGTTTAGCTCCCTAGTTAGCTACCTTTCTAACTGTGTGTCTATCTATCTATCTATCTATCTATCTTTCTATCTATCTATCTATCTATCTATCTATCTATCTATCTATCTATCTATCTATCTATCTATCTATCTATCTATCTATCTATCTATCTATCTATCTATCTATCTATCTATCTATCTATCTATCTATCTATCTATCTATCTCTCTATCTATCTATCTATCCTTCTACCTATCTATCTATCTTTCTATTTGTCTGTAGGTCAATCTGTCTGTCTGTCTATCTATATATTTATCTGTCTTTCGAACTATTTATGTATTTTTGTTTATATGTCTGTCTTTCTGTCTTTTTTTTTAAACCTGTATTTTATGTTAAATAAATGGCACAAAACCGTAATACAGCAAACCCATGTCATTACTAACCATGGAGATAAATTACAGACTTTTTCCAATATTCAGTAACGATATGTATTAATTCACATAGAACATAGTATTCCCATTTAAGATTCAGTGCATATCTTAACATTGTATTTATTGTTCCTTTATTTTTTTTTTAATAGAAATTTCCATTTGATGAGAAAAGATTTTACTTGAGTACTTGTTTAACAATCTCATATTAAAAAGGATTAACATCATGGCTGACCCACGCATTACTTGTGGTATGTTGTTAATGAATTACTTTGTTCAATGCAGTGTGAAACTATTCTAACATGTTTACCTTGCGTTTATTTTTAACATTGTATCTTATATTGATTCATTTCCAAATAAGCGTTCATTAAGATTGTTATTGTTTGGAAAGCTGGGAAAGAATCCCAGCATTGGGTGAACGAAGAAACTCATATATTTTTTTTTAATCTTTAGTCTATGCCCGTTGTTTGTTTTCTTTTCAATGGACAGCTCACTTGATAAATGGGAATTACCGCTTGAGTGGTTCAATGGTCAGTCCATCCGCGTATAGCACCATCTGTCATGCGTTCAAATACATCCGCAAATCAGAAAAAAAAGTTTTCTTGTTAGACTAAAAAAAGTTTTGGGTTTGGGGTGAGTGTGGGTGGCGGAGGATCTTTGTTGTCTTGGCCTAGGGCATGAACTTTGCAGTAAATAGAACAGTTTCTACTTTGGCAACGACAAAACATGTGCTAATTATTGCCCTGACAATGCCGTGCTAATTCTTGCTATGACAATTATTTTCTAATTCCGCTTTGACAATAACGTGCTTATTCTTGCTATGACAACTATTTGCTAATTCCTGCTATGACAATTATGTGTTAATTCCTGCTATGACAAGTATGTGCTAAAGCCAAACGGATGCATTCACTGAACGACCAACCAGGGACAGTGTCTAGCTGGCTACTATACCATCAACCATTGAATTAGCTGGCTACTATACCATCAACCAGTGAATTAGCTGGCTACTATACCATCAACCATTGAATTAGCTGGCTAATATACCATCAACCAGTGAATTAGCTGGCTACTATACCATCAACCAGGGAGGAATTAGCTGGTTACACTAACATAATTTATGAGTATCTGTATCACCCGAAAAGGCCCCTCCCAAAGGCCTAAAATAGGCTCTGCTTAGAGGCCCGTGCAATTAAACAAGTGAGTATGATGGTCAAAGACAATTACAGAAGTACACGATCATATTTCTAAATGGGAGGCTACTTCTGTAGTCAATGTGTTGTATATAATCTCTTGTGATGCATAAAGTAGTTATAGTAAAATAAACTAGAATACAATATCTAATCTATGTTGTCGTCGTACTATTCCGTGTGACACATTGATTTTAAATGTAATGTTAAATAATATTTTATTTTCTCACTATTATTAAGTAAATATCTCAGAATTCTTAATGTCTTCTTTTCGTTTTTTTTTCAGCTGGAACCAGCACGTTCTCAAAAAGCGCCACACTGGTGTTCGCTATTCTTACTGTATCCTGTTTGGGATTCCTAGGTCTGGAACTATTTGTTTCTCATCAGATGGTGTTGAATAGGGTCACTGTCACAGATATGCGTGACTTTGGTGGTTGGATTGCCGTAGTCAATCTGTCTAATTCTGTACATGAATCAGCTGCTGAAGAAGAAGTTCTCTGCAATTTTATGGAGCTGGACCCTTTTAAACCTTCCATAATGAAATTAGCAGGATTAGAAAAGGAGCCTATTGAATGTGAAGGAGGAATGCCAGATTTGACATATATTGATGGGGAATGGTTGAAAGTTGATGCAAATAAGTTAACGGGTGTGGCTGGTTTCAAGTCCTGTACGTACAGTAACATTACAAGGCACCCAGAAAGCGACCATCGTGCGACAATCGGAAGCTGGAGCGTAGAGTTTAACTTACAATTAAAACTTCCCGAATCCACCGAATTTATCGTGGTAGTTTGCGTGAACGAAACATCGCACAACGTTTCCAAACAGTATCACGCGCTAGTGCCGAGGCATTCAACACTTATAGAGCTAGACTTATTGAGACAGAAAAAACGACAAGTGGAGTCAAGACCTGAAGAAACTCTGAATGTCATTATGGTTGGCCTGGATGGTGTTTCCAGGCATCAGATGATGAGGGGCATGAACAAAACGTACACTTTTCTTATGGAAGAGCTCCACTCGTTTGATATGACCATGTACACTCAGCTGGGAATAAATACTTTCCCTAACTTTGTACCCCTCTTTACTGGATCCAGTGAGGGTCAGGTCAAATCATGGTGGCATAGGTCCAAGCATCTGGATGCGCTGGATACAATCTGGAAAGATTACATTAACGCCGGTTACCGCACTTTGTTTACGGAAGATTATCCATCCATTGGCGGCTTTCATTTCGCTAAAGAAGGGTTTCTCTTTCCACCGACTACCTACTACAGCCATCCCATCTGCGTTGCCATGGAGAATGACAAGGAGGTGTGGCGATCCGGCAGGCACTGTGCTGGCAATCAAGCTGAAGTAGATTTCCACTTCAACTACATTAAGCGATTCCTGGAGACGTTTAAAGACTCCCCGACGTTCGCGTTCACCTTTTTCACCAAATTAACTCACGACGACATGACCAATAACAAAAAGGTTGACGCCCACACCTTCAAGTTTTATAAAAACTTACAAGAGAGAGGACACCTCAACAACACTTTATTGATAACGTTTTCTGACCACGGACCACGCTGGGGCCCCATACGGGCCTCAATTCACGGAATCGTAGAAAGTCGGGCCCCGTACGCCGTTCTATCTTTTCCGAAGTGGTTTCTGGATAAGTATCCGGATATTGCACAAAACTTGAGAACCAACACTCGACGTTTGACAACACATTTCGACGTACATTCTACACTTAGAGATCTTCTGTATTTCAAAGCCAAGGGTAACGTCACTTTGGTGCCAAGAAAATATGGATTAAGTTTGTTTAGCGACATTCCTAAAAACAGAACTTGTTCGGATGTTCCTATTCCGATGGAGTTTTGCTTGTGCAATCAGGAAACGGTTGAAAAAATGTCAGTTAACTCCACTATTTCCGAAGCTCTGGGTAAAATTGTCGTTCGTGCAGTCAATGATAAAAGGACCACTGACATATGCACTGAATTAAAACTGAAAAACACTTTACAAGCATTTATTATCAAGCTGCCCAGTCTTGGTAGTAGCAATAAACGCCTCTTTAAGGTCAAAGTTCAGACCCAGCCCGGCGATGCCGTTTACGAAGGAACGGTCAGAAGCAAGCTGTGTGAAGACAAAGATTTGGTTGACTACGTGGAACAGTTGAAATCAGGAAACAAAAGCAATCCTCTTGAAGTAACTGTCGGGGACTCGATAGACCGGTTGACCTTATACAAAGGTCAGGCTGACTGTGAACCGGATGCAGCCAAGAAGCCTTACTGTTACTGTCTAGATCTTATAGAAAATTAGAATTTAAAACACGTTTTGTAAATATTATGAGAAACCATGATACAATTTTTTAGAGCATTTTCGAAAAAAAATGCTCTATTGTCCCCGTTTTGTCTGTCTGTCTGTCTGTCTGTCTGTCCGTCATCACTCTAGATCTCAGCAACCATAAGTCCTAGACCCATGATGTATATATCATTTTGTAGGTCTTGGCCTGCCTACAAATGACTTTGGTCCATTTTGCGATCTGACCTCTAAGGGCCGAAAAAGGAGGCGTAATGAGTACCGTTTTTTACTATAAAGGCTATATTAACAAAGGAGCGCCCTATATCTAAGCAACCATAAGTCCTAAACCCATGATGTATATATCATTTTGTAGGTCTTGGCCTGCCAAGTGTACATCAAATGTTCATTTCGCGATCTGACCTCTGAGGGCCGTAAAAGGGGGCGTTTTAAGTACCGTTTTTGCTTATATTTTAAATATAAATAATAAAAGCTAATCAAAGGAGTGTAATCATTTTTTATTTTTGTAACAGTTATTCAACATGATTACTTCCCTCTCTATTTATTGTAACCGTAGCCACTGCTTACATGAAAATGCTCTAAAATGTCCTTTGTCCGAAACGGGAAAGACTTAAATTGCTTGTTTATAATGGCTTCATTCAAAAGCTCTAATTTCGCTCTAAACTTAATTTGGGCTGTTTAATTCGGTGACTCTAATTTTGTGATTGTGGAATCAATCCAGAGCTTTGAACCAGCCACGATATGGCGTGTTTGTCTGGCCACTGAGTGTTAATATCTGGTCACATGTGTAAAGTCATGCCTCAGATGGGTTTGAGACTGAAAAAACAAATTAGTTTTACACTTGAATGACTAATTGTCTACTAAATGACTAATTGCCAACGCTGAAAATCTAAAAGAGGACATTAGTTCATTGTCACAGATCCCATGAGCACAGCGACGTAGCCAGCATTAGTTCCCGCAGGGCCTCCTTTTTCCCCCACCAGACTACGCCACTGGATGCATGTCTCCCTAAAACAAAGATAGCCTAATACATATCACACGCTGTGTATCATTAAAAATTCAATGAAATGATTTCTCTGGAGCACGTAGCTGCTTCAGTAACATGTTCAATATTTTAACAATGTATACATTGCAGTACAACAGCCCGCGGACCGCCGATGGCAGACCCAAATAAAAAAAAAAAATCTCGAAACTATTCGTGACCGAGAAACCTCATTTTCTTTTTCTTTACAAACTCCAAATATAATTTCTGCCCTCCCCCCCCCCACCACCCACCCCTCCGCCCCCTCCCCCAATTTTTTAAATCAGTTAGCTGAACTCCGATAGTGGGTCAATATTTGACCTTTTTGTGTGTGTGTGTGTGTGTGGTAAAGCATGTGAGGGGAAATTCTTTAAAAAAAATTTCATGATTATAATCCACCAAGTAAAGTCGATGTCTGCTGTGTCATGATGTTGCATCTATTATTCATATTATATACTGATTTATTTTCACGTATTACGTCACGCCTTGGGGGGGGGAGGGGGGAAAGGCTGTGGGGGTGGCATTTGTGCGAAGTGTGACACAAAATGACAAAGGATGGTGAAAAAAAAAAGAATAAGAATTACGCGCTGGGGGAGCGGGGTGTGGGTGGGTGGAGGGTGAGGGGAAAAGAGGAGTTGAAAAAAAGCGGGGGAGGGGGGTGGAATAAAAATTGAGAAAAAAACAAAACAGAATGTAATTAATGATGTCCACGTAATTCGACTGACTGCTGTCTATGTGATGTAGCTTGTTGTTTGTCTATGTGATGTAGCTGGTTGTTTGTCTGTCTATGTGATGTAGCTTGTTGTTTGTCTGTGTATGTGATGTAGCTTGTTGTCTGTCTGTGTATGTGATGTAGCTTGTTGTCTGTCTGTGTATGTGATGTAGCTTGTTGTTTGTCTGTCTATGTGATGTACCTTGTTGTTTGGCTATTTATTTTATATGGTTGACTATTTTATGTTACTTGTTCTTTGTCTGTCTGAGTGTTATATAACTTGATGTTTGTCTGTCTATGTGATGTAACTTGCTGTCTGTCTGTCTCTATGACGTAAGTTGGTGTTAAGATATTCACTCTAAACTCTTCGTCTACAACACCTTTTTCTATTTGTTATATCTAAAAAATAAAATTCAATGTTTTATTTTGTGTCAGTCAATGTATTCAGGGTTTTTTTTTCTGGGAATTTCATGGCAGTATATTCATGTAAAGTCTTAATTTAAAAACTGATAAAAATAGTCATTAGTTGTGTTGTATAATATTAAAAAAAATACATGTCTTTCGTTAGTTGTTAAAAAAAAACAGACCGAACTAGTGGCGTATATGGGGGGGGGGGGGGCACTTTTTATTACTTTTTAGCGGGGCGGCAAAAATTTATAGATTAAATTGAAATACCTAAATGAGAGGGCGGCTAAATCGTCTTCCGCCCTGGGCGGCCGATACTCACGCTACGACGCTGGACCAAACATAATTTAAATTCTTGAATCCTATAAGAATGCAATAATTACATCAAACTAAACATCGAATATAATAATAGCGATTTGGGTTCTGCATTAAATCGAAAGTAAAGAATTAATACAGCAGTATTCCAGTTTAAAAATACAATCATGAAAAAATCGGATCTGCCCGAAACCAAAAAATAACCCAGCCTATCGATCAAGCCTAAGGGGATATAACTCTTTGCAAAAGTTTTGCAGGGTACAGCCAGTCTTAGAGATTGTTCATTGTTTCTTTTTCCTTCTAAAAGTTCAAAATTGTACAGTTTTTTTTTTAAGATTAGTTTTTGTTGAACTTTTTTTTTATTTCATAAAATACAATGAATAAAAATGTAAAGAGCATTCACATGTAACCGAAATGAACTGCTGGAATAAACTGATATTGGATAAAACATGTGTAAAATAATCTAATTTACTCTTAATTTTTTTATGTATACATATGCCTTTTTTTTCCTTTTATAATCTTTTTTCGCTCATTCAATATTGAAATTAAAAAGAAATAAAAATGAAAATCCCATTAAATTGTTTTTCAAAAAATAGGCCTACAATATTGTTAAAATAATTCCAATAAATAGGCCAACAATCATATAAAAAATTCCCATAAGCACGTAACTTTCACAAACCCAGTGAAAGGTCGCAGCTCACATATTTTATCATATTGTTCATTATTATTTAATCTCCGACACTAAAAGCATTAACGGGTATAGGATCGATAGCCATACTCTTTTTAATCCCCAACTCCGTGAAACATTTCAATGTTTCACAAAAATCAAACTCAATACATTTTTTAAGCATTGGTTTCTCTTTGCGTGTGTGTGGTTGTGTGTGTGTGTGTGCGCGCGCGAAGATTAACTTGTGACTTCGGACGTCAATCGCAAGGTTAGTAGGGATATGGGGGAGGGGTCAACTCAATAAAATGTGTGTACGAGAGAGCGCTATATTTTTATTGGTTACCATTTGTGTGCTCTAGCATCTGATTGGTTGCTTTATCTATTCACTCCGTGGCTGAAAACAACATATGTTACAACATTACGCGAAGAGCTAGATATTGAGCTAGATTGTCTTTTATGAAGTTATTTGACGATTGTACGTTGACACGTGGTGACACAACGAGACCCGTAAACATCACAGTTTCAGATAGTACGTCATATATATATATATATATATATATATATATATATATATATATATATATATATATATATATCTACGAGCCATAGGCAGAGACTTCGACAGATATTTGAAGCCCAAGACAAAGTAATCTGTCAGGGCCCTAGACAGAGACTTCCACAGGTATTTGAAGCCCGAGACAAAGTAATCTGTCGGGGCCCTAGACAAAGACTTACACAGATATTTGAAGCCCAACACAAAGTAATCTGTCAGGGCCCTAGACAGAGACTTTCACAGATATTTGGAGCCCAAGGCAAAGTAATCTGTCAGGGCCCTAGACAGAGACTTTCACAGATATTTGAAGCCCAAGGCAAAGTAATCTGTCGGGGGCCCTAGACAAAGACTTACACAGATATTTGAAGCCCAAGGCAAAGTAATATGTCAGGGCCCTAGACAAAGACTTCGACAGATATTTGAAGTAATCTGTCGGGGCCCTAGACAGAGACTTCCAGAGATATTTGAAGCCCAAGGCAAAGTAATCTGTCGGGGGCCCTAGACAAAGACTTCCAGAGATATTTGAAGCCCACGGCAAAGTAATCTGTCGGGGGCTCTAGACAAAGACTGCCACAGATATTTGAAGCCCAAGACAAAGTAATCTGTCAGGGCCCTAGACAAAGACTTACACAGATATTTGAAGCCCAAGACAAAGTAATCTGTCAGGGCCCTAGACAAAGACTTCCACAGATATTTGAAGCCCAAGACAAAGTAAACTTTCGGGGCCCTAGACAGAGACTTCTACAGATATTGTGGGACCGAGGCAAAGTAGCTTGTCGGGGCCATAGTTAAAGGTACATGTCGGGGACATAGTTAAAGGTACATGTCGGGGCCATAGTTAAAGGTACATGTCGGGGCCATAGTTAAAGGTACATGTCGGGGCCATAGTTAAAGGTACATGTCGGGGCCATAGTTAAAGGTACATGTCGGGGCCATAGTTAAAGGTACATGTCGGGGCCATAGTTAAAGGTACATGTCGGGGCCCTCTTAGATAGAGATGTAATAGGAATCAATTCTTGAAGCCCCCCCCACTCCCCTCAGCAGATGACTACTTGGGCTATCTATAAGACTGCCTTGCAACATAGAGGAAGTATAGAGGCCATTTGTAACATAGTTGTGATCGTGACAAGTTTCGTGGAGGCTAGGGTTTGATTCGCAGTGTGACCTCGGTAACCTTAGTCCACCGTGGTGTTTTCCCCGTCTCTGTACTTCCCCCCATCCGTAGTGTAAATCTATAAATAACACAAAGAAACATTTTGCCAAAACTGTTTGAATAGCGGGTCATTCCATGTCAACTCAACCAGTGGTGCTCACCCGACCCCCTCAGATCTTCCTGAAATTTTCAGGGCTTGTGGTACATTCAAAGTTGAGTGATTCCTGAAAAGTTTAGGCCATTTGGTCATAAACTTTCTGAGATATGATTTTTTAAATTTTAGGGGTAGTCGCGAGTGCGCGTGACATTTACCTTTTCGCGATATTTGAACGTGAATATTTCAAAAACTAAAAGAGGTATCAGGCTGAAATTTTCAGTATTTACTCATTGTTTTGTCATAAGTTGAATGAAGTATTTATCTTAAGTGTAGCTTGCACACAGAATGCCCTAAAAATTTCCAAACATTGCACTTCAGACAGTTTTCATCAATATTTGACTCGGTATAGCCAAGAACCTATAAGACATGAAATGATGTTTGTTATACAATTAGTAAGTACCATATATGTGTTTATTTTTTTGATAGAGAATTCCTGTTAATCAATAATAGTGTACTCATGGTGGGCTCCTTTAAGCATCATGGTCATCCCTTTTTGCACTTATTGCGACCCTCAGATGACCATGTGGACAGTAATTCACACTTTTCATATTTTGCACACTTGTTAACCTTGGCAAGTACTAGATATGGTGAAAATTTCATGTTGGTGTCTTAAAGCCTTCTTGGTGAAAAATTGCATGAAATTGCATGATTATACACTATTATTGAATATTGCGTAGAAAATATTTCAAAAACTAAACGAGGTATCAGGCTGTAATTTTCAGTATTTACTCATTGTTTTGTCCTGAGTTGAATGATGTATTTATCTGAAGTATAGCTTGCACACAGAATGCCCTAAAAAATTCCAAACATTGCACTTCAGACAGTTTTCATCATTATTTGACCACGCACGCTACGGGCCTCATTAACGTGTATTATGATAAATCAGCATAGCAATGAAATGTCAATCAAATTTTATGAAAAATACAGTTAGTTTTAAGTACAAAATCAAATTACAGATTGTTTTTATCAACCATACAAGCAACCATGCAAGGCGGATATCAGCGTATGCTCATTATGCTGCCGATGCAGTTAACTGATGGTATCTTAACTATGTACACACAGTCCTACTATCAAACTGTTTCTTGCAATTGGCAAAATGCACATCAAGCAGAGTGGAACTTTTTTGCTATGGAAAAAGTCCTTGTGATGGTATTGGTGGCACAGTAAAGAGGCTAGTAGCAAGAGCAAGTTTGCAGGCAACTCTGAAACATTAAAAACTAACGCTACATCAGATGTACTATTGGGCAACCAAAAAAACGTTCCAGGAATTCATTTCTTTTTTGCAGCAAATGATGACGTTAAGGTGCATCGTAGCTGTTTGTTTGAACGATTTGCTTCAATTCAAGCCGTTCGTGGTACACGATCACACCACCGGTTTGTGGCATTTAGTGAAAACAAACTCAAGATATTCAGGTTGTCATGTGATAACTGTGATACGGTCGTCAATGTGTCAAAAGAACCTGATCTGGTAGTTGAACCGGCACCAAGCATAGCAGATCTGTTTCCAGGACAGTTTGTGGCTGTTGTTTATGACATTGATTCGTTTATTGGGTGCATATCAGAACACTCTGTTGAACATCTTGGTCAAGATCATGAACAGAACACCTACAAACAGATTAACTTGGCCAAGTCCTGACGATATCTGCTGGATAACATTCACTAATGTACAATCTTCCACCGCCAGTGTTGTCTGGCAGCTCATCAAGACAGTATTGCTATGATGATGTGCATTTTGCCAATTGCAAGAAACAGTTTGATAGTAGGACTGTGTGTATATAGATAAGATACCATAAGATACTCTTCAAGTATCGATATCAGTAAAACGAAAATGGGCTAGAGCTCTGTAAGTATCGATATCAGTAAAACTATTTATAGACAAGGGTTCTGTAAGTATCGATTTAAGTACAACTATTTATAGACAAGGGTTCTGTAAGTATCGATCTCAGTATAACGAACTATGGGCTAGGGCTCTGCGTGTATCGATATCACGAACACTATTTATATACTAGGGTAAGCCGGCAAATACATTGTTCACATTCACATGTACGAATTCACCATGCAAAGAAGGGACGGGTGCAGGCCCGTAGCTTGCGCGGGGGGGCAGGCAGGGGGGACCGGGCCCCCTGCGTTTTGTCTGCCCCCCCTGCTTATTTGTTCTACTTAGTAAAATGTATTACCATCCCCCTGCTATGGCCTGGCCCCTCCTGTAGAATTTTCACGCTACGGGGCTGGACGGGTGTAGAACACTCGAGTGTGAACCAAAAGCTCCCGGTTCCAATGCCAGTGGGAAATTCGATTGTTTTTTTTTTTACAGGTGCTGCTGAAAAATCCCACGCCCTACCTGCTTTAAATGGGTACCTAGCATTTGCTTGGGGGTGGGGGGGTGGGGAAGCATTTGTTTGGGGGGGGGATTACAAGCGGCTTGGGGTGTTGTGCAAGTCACAGAATTCCCTCGATATGTTACTTAAACAGAATTCTACGCTTCAACAGCTCCGATCAACCTTTAGAGGCTTAAGTTGGAAGTTACTCACTTACATCACACAAAGATACTCCATGGTTAGAATAAAAAAAAGCAAAAATGCATTTATCCTTGAATAAGAAATCTTTTTTTTTTTATTTTGAAAACCTGTTTGTGAAATATTTGATCTGACTTTAAAACATCACATCGTGTAGTATTAGCTGCCTATAATGGACAAAGTTCTAATAAGCTTCAACATTTTCGTCATCAGAATAGTATGACTATAATCAAAGTATTATGACTATTACACACAATTAGGCACATCACATTTGACCTGGATTAACTGTGGTTACATGATTTATCAACTCGTCCGGTTAGCTGCCCAGCAATGGTTAAAAGTTTGTGTTTCTTTAATTGAAGAAAATAGTTACTGTAATTATATTTTCAAATAAGCAATCAAACAAAATAACAGGCTGACATCTTCGGTAAAAATAAATGGTATGCGAAGTTGAACATGTGCAGACTTTATGGTCAGTATCTGGTATCTTCCAGCAACTTTTTTTTTTTTTTTATTTCATTGTTTATTTTTTACATTCAGCACCTCATTTCCGCGGTTAAACGGATACATAATTTACCGCGACGGAGGATAAATGAGCACCCCCCCCCCCCCCGTTACCGCAAGTTTAGGTAAGACATCATTAAATTATCGAAATATTTTTTTTGTTCTAAAATGGGCGGATGGACTATAATTTTAATATTTCAGTTCCCCCCCCCCTCCACGGTCAAAGTTGACTAGATCCGCCCCTGAACATGATTACGACCAAACATTACTGTTTTAAAAATTACTGGAGCTGTCTAGACATTAAATAGTAGTGTACAACCACCATTGCGCTCGTACTGCTTAATATATTTCACTAAATAAAAGAACAAAACGTCATATGAGAAATTAAAATAATCCGGTTGGATAAAAGAAATAAGAAAAATTTTAATTTATCTGTCGCATGCCTCTCTTCTAAACCCATCTGTAGTAAATAGTAGTGCAGGCTGATGTAATAATTACTGGGTCCCCCCCCCCTCCGCTATTGCAAGTTGTCATCTGGGATCAGAAAAAACAACACGTTAGCTGTGACTCTGTGACCCAGCCCTCGTCTCCCAGCGCACTATAGTGTTTTTTTCTCTACCCCCCCCCCCCCTCATTTTCCACTGGTGTTGTCTGTGATCGGGAATTCCACAATCTATAAATAGACCTGCGTCTTGCGCGTCGTTCTCGAAGTTGCTTTATATCATATATAATATTATTCATTTCCAGTGTAGGTTAAATCGAAAGCGGAAAACAAGAATTCAAAATGGCGTCATCCCCTGTGTCTCGATTCAATTTTTCTTTTTGATATTATCTACAGTTTTCAATGGTTTCTGTGCTTTTAATTATGAAATGTAAACGTCCCCAATATCAAAAATTAATAATTAGCATATAATATCATTCAAATCATTGTAGTTTTTATTACAACAACATTTTAACATCGTCAGACGTGAACAATAGTAATAATCGAAAATCTCCGACGTCGGCGACGATAAGACTATTGACCGCGTTTTCGTATCTAATTTCGTAAATAAAGTCAATATAACATTTAAAAAAAAAATCTGCAAAGTTCTATACTAATTAAGTTCTCAGCTTTTATAATATTTATTTTTTTTTAAATAAATACGGCTTTGAATTATTTCTTAATTACAAAATAACAATATAGGCCTAAAAAAACTAGGTCAAAAGGCAATGAAAACATAACAAAGCAATATTTTTCTTAAAGTACATTAAAATTGCATCTTAATTTGGTTGGCGCGGTGGCATGATGGTTATGCAGCTTGGATATTGTTCTCTTTTATGCAGACTCTCCGGGTTCGATTTCTCCCAGTGACATTTAATTTTATTGTTTTTTTGTTTCAGAATGTATCCTTTTAGTTGATTTAATGAAAAGTAACTAATTAGATCTCTTTGACATTTTTTTAAAAATGAAATAATTTATCTTTTAGGATGTTGTAAGAAAAAGAATCAACAACTAATTAGATTTTTAATTACTTCATAACTTAAAAAAAATTAACACAGAGGCGTAACTAGGGTTTGGGGGGGGGTCCAAAATTTAAAGTCCCACAGGGCTCCTGCTTTAGGGGAGCCCCCAAAATTATTTTTACATTAAATATTAAGTACATAATCTCATGTCATGGTATCGAATGTCAAAATTTAGGGCCCCCAAATCCTTGGTTCGGCAATGGCTTTACAAGTCTATCTTCCTGCAAAGGCTTTGCGGGGTACAGCTAGTATATATATACTAGCCATCCCGCGTCGTAACAAACGCCGCCTTAGCAACTAATATAATTACTGTAATTATATTTTTAGAGCATTTTCGAAAAAAAAAATGCTCTATTGTCCCCGTTTTGTCTGTCTGTCTGTCTGTCAGTCCGTCATCACCCTAGATCTCAACAACAATAAGTCCTAGACCTATGATGTATATATCATTTTGTAGGTCTTGGCCTGCCATGTGTGCAGCAAAAGTCCATTTTGCGATCTGACCTCTGAGGGCCGAAAAAGGGGGCGTATTAGATACCGTTTTTTACTATATAAGCTATATTAACATTAAATTATTGAAATATTTTTTTTGTTCTAAGACGGGCGGACGGACTATAATTTAACATTTCAGTTTTGTCCCCCCCCCCTCCAACCCGTCAAAGTTGTCTAGATCCGCCCCTGAACATGATTACGACAAAACAATACTGTTTTAAAAATTACTGGAGCTGTCTCGACATAAAATAGTATTGTACAACCACCATTGCACTCTTTTTGCTTAATATATTTCACTAAATAAAAGAACAAAACGTCATATAATCTATACAGGCTGGTGCAACACCGCGAGCATTAAATTGCGAGTTGTCACGCGTCTTCTATAAATAGTCTTGCAGGCTGATGTAATTACTGGAGCGATTGCTGCGATCCAGCCCCCCCCCCCTCCCCCAAAGTCCCCATACTACAGTGTTTTTTTTTCGGGCTCCCGAGATGTCATCTGTGATCGGGAATTCCAAGTGGTAGCTTGCTTGCTGTGACGTATTTCCGGCGGGAATGGCTAGAAATGTGTGCGATTTTCTTTATGGGGCAGAGTACAGCTTAGGGGGAGGAAGGCGGGAGGAAGTTTGGCTAATTGGCTTGTCTCTCCCCCCCTCCCCCGCTAACTTATTGGGTGGCTTTAGTTTGCATGTGCGCGTGTGTTTGTTTTATAATGAGTTTAAGCGGTTTTTTGCATTCAACACATTTAGAAACACCTGCAAGCTACGACTAGCGAGGCCAATGAGAAAATGAAAGCTGTGAAGATAGGACGAGAAATAAATTCAGCCGTTCAGTTGTGCGGTGGGGGGATGCAATCTTTAGGACTATCCCGGCGTAAACCAGGACGTCTGGTAAATCAACAGATCTCAACCTTTTTTTTTCGCAACCTGTAACCCAATGGATGCGAAAGTATGTCCGAGAGTAAACGTAATCCCAGCAAATAGGTAAACCTTCTTCGAGCTCTTGGTCGTTTTAAACGAAAAATATATGTCGTTGTGTACCCCCTGCGTAACATTTCCCGTACCCCCGCCCCTTGGGGTACGCGTACCATCGATTGAGATCCTCGGTAATAAGTAACCGGACTTTGTAGATTCAAATATACAATGATTAAAAACAGGAGGCAACGTGATCATATAGGTAAGTTAACATGTTTGAAGCTGGACTTGTGCACCCCCCACAACAAGGCAATCGTATTCAAGGATATATATATATATATATATATATATATATATATATATATATATATATATTCCGCTTAATTGTGACACCGCTTAATTGGGACAACCGCTTATTTGGGACAAATCTCAAAGAAACCAAACCAAGAAGCCAATAGTAAATTTGTATGTTTAATTGGGACAGCCGCTTAATCGGGACAAAATGCCTCGGTCCCGATGTGTACCAATTTAGCGAAAATCGACTGTGTTTATTTTTTTTCCAAAGCAAATATGAATAGATTTCAACGTTATTTCAAAAGCTTGACATTAATATCCTGGAGTGGCTTTTTTTTTTTTGAAGTACTAACCGAGTGACATATGAAGGGAATGTTTTTAACATTAATGAGGAAAAAAAAACACAACAAACTCCCATGACTATTTTATAATGGCCTCGAATAGCTATGGTTCAAATGGGTTCAAAACACCTGGGCCTATCAGAGATAGCAAAATCTAACTTGAAATAAAAAAAAAATTAAAGAGAATAAAAAAAATGACAAATCAAGAGGAGGGTGCTAAATAATGGTTGCACCCAGTCGACAGTTTGGCTAGGAGGGTATGATCCTTGGAGGATTAGCGGTTGCCAGATTATTTTATGTCGAGTTTACCCCGAAAGAGCTAGATACCACGAGAGACGCTTTTAAAAAAAAAGAAATTATAATTGAATAGATAATCGGGGGGGGGGGCAGGTCAGAGGTCGGGGGGGGGGAAGTGGAGGGGGAAAGGGAGTGGATCACCCCGATCACTTTTCAGTGGCCCCCTAACAAAGTGGGGGAAATCGACACTTAACGTAATCTGCTGTCACAATGCCAAAATGCCCCCAAATGACAGTCATTTTTTCTGAATGTTTCAACAACTAATTCCTAAATTAAATGACTAAGTAAACTGCTGAATGCGTCTAAGTCACTCGTATTTAATTTGGTATTTTTGAAATGTATGTATGCGTTTTTTGAGTTAAGTCAATCTGTTTAATTATCAGGAAAGGAATCTTGAACTCGGGTGCGATGGATAGCTATTCTACTGGAAGTACTTCAAAGAGTTAAAAGTAGTTATATTCGAATGAGGGGGGGGGGGGGGGTTTGACTGCCTAGATATTTTGAGTCTCCATTGAAGAGTATCTCTCGCGTGGGGGGAGGGTTGTTTATTGACAAGGTTTAGTCGTTGCAAGTAGTCAGAGACTTAGTATGTCCTCCTTGTTAATTGCAATGATTTTTTTTTTCGAGCGAATTAGACGCTTGTCAGGCCTAAAAATCGTATCAGTTAGTCGACATATATTCCTAAGTTTTACATATTATTATAAACATAATTAGATGAAAAAACAATTTCTTTGCCAATCAACTTCTATTCTCTTGTTTCTTTCTCACGCCCTTTACCCACAATGCACTGAAAATACCATTCATTTGGGGGAGCTGAGAATCTATCGGACAATGTTTTTAAATATAGTTATATCAACATTGTTTCATTAGTGTGTGTGTGTAATGCAATCCGTGCCGCCGAGAGGGGGGGGGGCAAATGCCCAGGGGCCCGGCGAGTTTTAGGGGCCTGGACTGAGCTGGCCAATAAACTTTTCAAAATATTATTAATCAGCACGGGGGGGGGGGGCGTGACAGCCCTTCCCAGGAGCCCGAAATTTCTGTCGGTGCGCCTGAGTGCAATAGTTTGTTATATACAGAACTTGACACATATTGTCTCCTCACACGTTCATTATAAAGTAAACCTTTAATGCACTGACACAATTCGCTACTTTGTTTTTCGAATGCAAAGACTTAGGTCACGTATTATTTTTCCGTTTCTTTAATAAAGACTCAAATTCCGGGATCATGTGATAACGATAAAAATAGGCTGTTCTCTATGGTAGAGAATAGGAAAGAAAGAGAAATCTGTTTTTAGCCTTATGGCATGCATGCAGCCATGTGAAGTTTACGCATCAGCTTTTTTCATGGCATTTTTTTTTACATAGCAGGACATAAATATATACACTTAAAGGCTTGATGTTGTTATGTTATTGATTAATGGCGCTCTTTTGTATTGCTAGTGTACAGGGTCAGAACGTTCCAGGTCACGGCAGATGTCGCGCTATGCCAGAGGTTTTCAAATTATATCACTTGCGAACCTACTAAGAGACCTGATCGGATTTTTCGTAATCCACCAATTAAAAAAAAAGGGATAAACAGTAGGGAGCGACCGATATGCCTTTTTACCGATAGTCCGATACCGATATTTTTCCCCAGCATTTTTACCGATACAGATACCGATACTGATATTTTTTTAAATCAACAACAATGCCAAACACGTGTTTTTCTCGTGCTACAGCTAATGACGTATGTCAACCCATGCTCAATATAGGTCCGATACCGATACCGATCCGATTATCGGTCGCTCCCTAATAAATAGTAATGTATGTACTGTCGATGAAATTTTTGTTTTTATACTTTTTTTTGGCGATCCGGTTCAATTCAGTTCTATTTAAGTGGTTCGCCAACCACACTTTGATAACCGGTGGACTAACCCGTATCTTCTATCCATTACAACAACGAACGCATTCCTCCGTAGATTGCAGCATGTTTACACAAATCACACTGCCTACCATTAACGCCGCACACTTCTGAGAAGAAAAAAAAAACCCGCACATTTTTCATCTTTAGATAGATGACGGTGTAATGTGTGAGGGAAAAAATATGGTGGACATTGTATGTGGAAAATGTAGACGGAAATTTAGGTGGACA
This sequence comes from Bulinus truncatus, assembly GCA_021962125.1. Taxonomy (NCBI): domain Eukaryota; kingdom Metazoa; phylum Mollusca; class Gastropoda; family Planorbidae; genus Bulinus; species Bulinus truncatus. Next base: position 12,987,935 of record JAGDYQ010000004.1, on the reverse strand, counting down.
TTATAGGTGGAAATTTAGGTGGACAATATAGGTGGAAATTTAAGTGGACAATATAGGTGGAAATTTAGGTGGACAATATTGGTGGAAATTTAGGTGGACAATATAGTGGAAATTTTGGTAAAAAAGGGAGGTGGAAATTTGTGGGGAAAATGTAGGTAGAAAATTTGGTGGAAAATGTAAATGGAAATTTCGGTAAAAAATGGAGGTGGAAATTTGTGGGGAAAATGCAGGTAGAAAATTTGGTGGAAAATGTAAGTGGAAAATGTGAGGCCATTTAAAAGATCCACTCGTACAAAGACTTAAATTTCTATTTGTGTGTATAGCCTCATCTAAATCCTTTCAAGGTGAGTATAGCTCCCACCCTCCTCAACACGTGTATGTCCTTCTCCATTGTAATTTCTTTTAGTACGATTACAGAACTCTAGTTTACTTTTTAGTTATTCCAGACGATGTGGTTTTCGAATTCCCCTAATCGCCCACACCTGCTGTAAATCCATTCAAACACTGGGTAGACTGTTAGACCACACACATCATAAATTTACAATAACTGGAAGTGTGAAAAGTGAAGACAGTGTTGAATTTTAATCCCATTTGCATAGCAGTAAAACAACTCGGCAATGGATTCACGGGTTTTAAGTCATTCACATTTATTTACCTTTTAGGTAATAGTGAATGTATAGGAGACTATATTTTTAATATATTGAATGTATAGGAGAAAAAATACTTGTATGTTTAATGTATTGTAGACCGTATATAATTGTATATTGAAGACTACATATACTTGTACAGTGAATGTATTGTAGACCGTATATTCTTGTATACTGAAGACTACATATACTTGTACAGTGAATGTTTTCGGATTTTTACACTTTGTAATATTCTGTTTAAAAAACTAAACCAATATTACTCTTCATCGGAAGACCAACAATCAAATCGACGCTTTAGGAACCAGGAGACAGTTATACGATTGGGGCCTTCACACAAAGCTAGTTAATTATATTTACAGCTTAGGCTGTTTTTATCGGTTAGTGTTTACTAGATCCTACTGGGCTACGGGTGAAACAAACCAAATCACATAACCGACATAAAACTGACTTTGTCTACAAGCCATGAACAACGAAACAATAAATTCTTCGGTGCACCCTTAGAAAACCTTGGGGTCATGGCCTAGTTTACGTAGTTTTCCACTAACCTGTGATACGGGAGGGAAGGGCTTCCTTGTTAGAAAGGGCTGCCAACTTTGATCATTTAGATCCAGTTTTAGAATAATGGATTGACACGACGTAATTTAAAAACAAAAAACAAAAACAAAGTTATCTTAAGGTTATTGATCCTTTTTGCGTTATTTTTTCATTCTTGTTTTAAAATTAATTCTAGCACCATTGATTACTTTGTGAAACCACACTTACTAATTGGCAAAACGACAATTTCTTAGAAATAAATAAATCTGGAAAAAAAAAGTTGGCAGGTCTTGTAAGGTGTGTATAAATTTCAGTTTTTTTTTATCGGATCAAATTCATATACTTTATCCGCCACCCTTACAACCGTCCCACTTAGATCTTACAAACTCTTTAAACCTGTAACTTGTATGGGATATCTCTGTATACAATAACAGTCGTCATATGTATTTCTTATTTACCGGCAACTGGATTTGTGAATTCATTTACAAAATATTTCGTAATATCAGGATTTATGGTTTGTCTGTGTTTTGCTTCTTGAAAAAAGGATAAATAATAGTTGTGTTTTTTTTTTTTTGTTTTTTTTTTTAAATATTATTAATCGCTTGCGCCATGACAGCTGGGAGGAAAACGCATCCTTACCACCTTTTAGGAGCCCGTTGTCATTGGGAGCTCATTGTCATTTAGGAGCTCGTTGTCATTCTGAGCTCATTGTCATTTAGGAGCCCGTTGTCATTGGGAACCCCAAAACTTCTGTAATGTATTTATTTTGCAGAAAAAACTTAAAGGGGGGGGGGGGGAAGGGGTCCGGAGCAATGTTCCCTCTAAGCTGAGCGCGTGAGCGATCGCTCACACGTATTCAGAGCGTCGCTCATACTACGCATACGATCGCTCACTCTGACGGACGACATGGCTTAAATCGCGCACAAATTTTCGGCCTCAAACAAAAATGTCGCTCAGAGACAAAATTTCTTGCTCACTACGTAACACACCTTAGAGAGAGAGTATTGGTCCGGAGTAGCCACAGAGCCGTAGCTAGCTACATAGGTGCCCTGTACCAGTTACATTGTGGCGCTCCCGCCCTCCCCCCCCCCCACATACACACACTCCCGGAAAAAAAATGTTCTGAAAAATGCGAAAAAGTTAACTTTTAAATACGTGTCATGTATATGTCAAATAATTATGTAAATTAGAATGTAAGATCACTTCCTTCATCTTTTTCCCTGTTCTGTATATAGTGTCTGCTCTAAGATTAAGACTGAAACATCCATGTTTCATAATATTTCTTAGCTCTTGCCATGATTTCATCCCAGCATGCTGTATGGCCGCTTAAAGAAATTTTAACCTTTTTTTCTGCTCTAAAGTGATTATGTATGCCATTACTTTGGCAGTGACTTGCTGATTTAGTCAATCACTCAAGATATTACTGACCGATATCCCAGCATACACACGTATGAGAAATACGTTAATTGTACTACATTACTTTCTGGGTACTCAGACATATCTTGAAATAGAACATAACAATATTTTTTTTTCAAAAACTCTCGGAAAAATCCAGTCTGTTTGTTTTGCAAAGTTGTCCAACTACATTTAAGTAAAAATAATTCTTTTTTTTTCCCCTTGATAAATAGGGGACCGTGACAGTATTCATAGTCTCCCTTGCTTGCAGTGGCGTAGTGGGGGCGGGGGGGGGGGGGAATGGGGGCATCATGCCCAGGGCACTACTCACAAAAAAGCGCAAATGGTAAATTTGACATAAAATATTATGCGGTTTTCGAATTGGGGGGGGGGGGCGGGCACGCGAAAAAGGTATTGTGCCCCGGGTGCGAGTTAAGCTGTCAACGCCACTGCTTGCTTGTATTATACCTCCTTACGTTGAGAGCACCTATGCTTCGTTGTAATCTTAGCCTACTAAACAATAATTCTTAAGCCAAGAGAAAAAAAATTAAAAACAAAAAGGCTTTCAAATCCTGCACATTATGACAAACTTTCTTATTTACTGTGTCTTAGAAATCAATATGATATGTTTTAAATCCTGAATATTATGACAAATTTTCTTAATTACTATGTCTTAGAAATCAATGAGATATGTTTTAAATCCTGAATATTATGACAAACTTTCTTAATTACTGAGTCTTAGAAATCAATGTGATATTTTTTAAATCCTGCATATTATGACAAACTTTCTTATTTACTATGTCTTAGAAATCAATGAGATATGTTTTAAATCCTGAATATTATGACAAACTTTCTTATTTACTGTGTCTTAGAAATCAATGAGATATGTTTTAAATCCTGCATATTATGACAAACTTTCTTTATTACTATGTCTTAGAAATCAATGAGATATGTTTTAATACTGCATATTATGAAAAACATTCCTAATTACTTTGTCTTAGAAATCAATGAGATGTTTTAAATCCTGCACATTATGACAAACTTTCTTATTTACTGTGTCTTAGAAATCAATATGATATGTTTTAAATCCTGCATATTATGACAATCTTTCTTATTTACTATGTCTTTGAAATCAATGAGATATGTTTTAAATCCTGCATATTATGACACACTTTATTAATTACTATGTCTTAAAAAAAATCAATGTGATATTTTTCCCTATATAGTGATACAGTATACTATATTAGTAAAATAAATATAAATAATAATATTTGAAAGTTAATTCCTTTTTTTTTTAAACAAAAATTAAAATATGTTTCTTTTATCTCCCCTTACTAGCTATACTTTTTAAACCCAATCCAAGCGACGATAGCTGCTGATTTGACATCATCCAATCACCTTCGTCGACACTTGAACTCGTAACAGACGTCATTAGCCCTCTTGATCTCCGTGGGTCTCACCGCAACGTAGCGCCTAATCCATCTCTCTCTCTCCCCAGGCCAGGTCAGAGTGCGATCAAAAAGTCAATAAAAATCTATTGAACGTCTTGCTCCACCCTCCTTACCCCTACCCATTCTCGCCTCCCCCCCCCCCCCCCCATGCATGGTTAAATCACTGAAAGTCTATTAATGTGATTTTGCTAGTTATAGTTCGGTTGTGAGGCACCCAAATAAAAAGAAAAACTAAAAATTAAAATGTACTTTAAAATTCACATTGAATATCATTGTTTTGAACTGTGTCATAAGAAGATTTAAAATACCAGATAAAAACTGATACAGTTTATAAATTAATGAATGAGAAATTTGTCAAATATAAAGATTTTTTTTTTCTCTTTATCATTCGATTACGTGTTTGTATGTACTAGCCATATCCCATATGTATTGCTCAGAGTTTATTATCTAACAATACCCAATTATTGAGCACGGGAAATAACTCTTGAAAAAATAAAAAAAAAAGGTTTTATGGTTATTTGTATAATAAAAAAGATTATATCAGCGTTTTATTACTTTGTTTTAAAATATTTACTTTAAAATCGTGACAATTTTTTTTATTCACAATTTATTATCTTTTTATTCACAGATCTAATTTGATTTAAAAAGTGTTCAAAGTAATGTTTCTAACCGATGTAAACATTTCATAGGTAATAAGTCTGAATAAATTAGTAATACTATTGACCACCGTGGGGATGCGCTACATCTTAGGTAAGTGAAGCCTTTAACATTGGAGCTCTTATCGTCATGTATAATTCTTATACATCCAGTTGTGTTAGTAATTTTTCTTATCAAGATAAACTATGAAAAAATCTGTGTACAGTCAGACCTCTGTTTACGAGTAACTTGGTTCACGGGTGTTTATGTAAGACGAGCATAATTTTCAAAAATAAATTCAAGGTCTTGTCGATGTGCTTGCTGGTTCTTTTCAGACAAAACATTTTTGGTGATTACTAATGAAGTGATTGTTTTTAATCTCCCATGTTAGGTCACAATTAGCCTCACTGCTCGGCCTATATTTCACATCTGTGTGGGTGTATTTTCTTTACTAAGAATAGTAACAGTTTTGACTGTATAGCAGTATGGAAACTAACCCTAAACAATCACTTATGGGTTTGTACAGGGAAGGATTTAGGGGGGAAGGGGGTCGGGGGGGGCAAGCCCCCCTTCCCGTTACCGTAAGTTTAGGTAAGACATCATTTAATTATCGAAATATTTTTTGTTCTAAGACCAATTTTCAACAATGAAAACAGTTTTGCCCCCCCCCCCCCCGGGTCAAAGTTTTCTAGATCCGCCCCTGGGTTTTTGTAAAATGCTAGAAGTTAACTGAGCGTGGAACGTTGAAGTGTTAATGGTTAATCTGTTTTACGACAGTGACATGTCACATGTCAATAGAATCCTTACAAGGAAGTAACATTGTTTCATCGTATGTGTTCCGTCTGAACACCACATAAACAGATTCTAGCAATAAATAAAGACGTCCGATGAAATGATTTAACTTAATACTTCCTAGTATATATATATATATATATATATATATATATATATATATATAAACAAAAATGCTAGACAGTTTTCATTATTATGTACAGAAGAAATTATTTTTTTCTACCAAACCTCCCAGCTTCCATTACTTCCAATCAGGAAATTCACTTTAATGTACGAGTACTTATTATTACGAGCAAAATTAATTAACTGCATCAAAATATGCGCGTAAACCGAGGTTTGAATGTAAATAATTTAAATTAAGGAAATAAAGTATTGCATGATGTTAAACAATGGAACAGACAATATTTACATTTTTTTTTAAAGTTATTTAACTGTGAGTACATTTTTATTTTCTTTCTCCTTTTCTTTAGGACTATGTTACAGGACCAACAGACCAATGGTCAAATTTGGGGTCACCACACTAACGTTCACGATGTTAGCTTACATCATTGTCGAAGGATTAATGTCTGCCAGAATAGCTTTCACTACGCCGAAAACGTCAAGGCAAGTTCACATGATGCGGATAGCTTCATTTCATCGCAATAATGAAACCCATCAAAATGAGCTGCCATTTTGCAAATCGTTAGAAGTGGACCCTTTTGATCCAGATATTATGAAATTGTCTGGCGTAAAGAAAGCTGCCGTAGTTTGTTCTGGGTTCATGCCAGACCTGACCTATATAAACGGTAGCAGACTACAAATAGACCATAATAGACTAAAAGGTGTTCGTGATTTCAAGTTTTGCAGATACAGGAACATCAAAAGGCACGCAGAGTCTGATAAAGACTTCACCTTCGGAGAATGGAGCGAAGAGTTCACGAACAACACCAATATTCCAGAAAATGCCGAGTTCATACTCGTCGTTTGTCAGAGTAACTCTTCCGGAAATTTGTCTAAGACATATCACGCCCTTGTACCGAGACATGAAAAAGACATTACAATGGATTTGATGAAACAAAAGAAAAGACAATCCGAGTCGAGACCTAAAGAGACACTTAACATCATTATGATTGGCATGGATGGTACGTCCAGGCATCAGATGATGAGAGGCATGAACAAAACGTACACATTTCTGATGGAAGAGCTCCATTCCATCGAAATGAAGATGTACAGCCAAGTGGGTTCCAACACGTTCCCTAATCTTGTTCCTCTTCTGACGGGAACCACCGAGAAAGATGTCGAGCAGTGGTGGGATAATAAAAAGCACTTCGACCCTCTGGATACGATCTGGAAGGATTTCTCCAACGCCGGATACCGCACGTTGTTTTCCGAAGACTACCCGTCTATCGGGGCTTTTCACTACTTAAAGAAAGGTTTCGACTCTAAGCCTACAACATACTACAGTCGCCCCATTAGTCTTGCCATAGAAAGAGACTCTGAGATCTGGCAAGCGGACGGATTGTGTATAGGCAATACGCCGGAAATTCTCTTCCACTATAACTATTTAAACAGTTTCTTAATGATGTTCAAAGGGTCGCCCGTATTCGCCACGCTGTTTATGAAGAAGTATTCTCACGATGACATGACGGACAACAGGAAGGCCGATCTTAACACGTACAATTTTTATAAGTCGTTGCAAGAGAACAATTATTTGAACAACACTTTACTGATATCGTTCTCAGACCATGGGCCTAGATGGGGCTACATCAGAAACACTCCTAACGGAATGGTTGAGAGCCGAGCGCCGTATGCAATCTTCACTTTTCCGAGATGGTTCCTCGACAAGTATCCGGACGTCGCCGAAAATTTGAGAATTAACTCTATGCGCTTGACCACACACTTCGATACTCACGCTATGCTCAGAGAACTTCTCTACTTTAAAGCCAGCGGTAAAATTCCTCTAGTTCCAACCAACTACGGAATAAGCTTGTTCCGGGAAGTTCCTAAAAACAGGACGTGCTCAGACGCTTTTATTCCTTTGGAATTTTGTCTTTGCGATCAAGAAATTATGGAATATATCCCTAGCGCTGCAAACATTTCAAAAGGATTGGCAGAACTCTTGGTCAGGGCCGTAAATAGTAAACGAAGTGAAACTATATGCGCCGAGTTGAAAGTGGGAGACATTCAGCAGACGATCACGCTGAGGTCCTCGAGCCTTAACTCCAATGACAATAAGCGATGGTTTAAAATTAGGATTAGAACAGAGCCTGGAGGCGCAGTGTACGAGGGGACGGTGCGGACGAAAGTCTGCGAGGACGTACAGCTGGTCAATCATTTAGACCAGCTGCTGTCGGGCAACAAGAGCAATCCCTTTGAAGTAACCGTGGGAGAGACAATAGACAGACTGAATTTGTATAAAGGTCAAGCGGACTGCGAAACAGACTCCTTTAAAAAACCTTATTGCTACTGCAAAATTTTACTACCCGATAAGCAATGAATAATATGAAGATGGAATTCCCAACAAATTGTATTAATTAATTTATTTATTTCACCAGTGTATTACAATGGACATTCAGGTTGTTGTTGTTCACTCTGAGTGTATACAAATTTTAATGTAACATTAATGTCAATGTATTGTCAATCAAGTCGTGGCATGCCGGTGTTATCGGTGAAACCTTTGTTTACATTGTCATACGGGCAAACCAATGAAATGTCAATATTGTCACTTTAAATCAACTGTCTTCTATGAGGTCATGCCAAATTACATTTCTAATGCTAGAAAACAAAATTCATGATTTATGGTTTCGGCGCATATTGCACCGAATTATACAAAAAGTCATTTTTTTTTTTTATTTTATTTATACACTGACATTCTTTACGAAGCAATAAAATATTGTTCTAAAAAAACATAACTGCAAAACCATTGCGCGGTTCATTTCAGTATTACTTGTCTTGTAAGTAGAAACGTCAAATTATACTTTATTAAATAATATACACTTCATCAAGGAGATGTAACGTAAGGGATCGCCTGTGTTCCCCACTTCAAAAAGGGTGTATGGGGATCGCCTGTGTTCCCCAGTGCAAAAAGGTAGTATTTGTATCGACTGTGTTCCCCACTGCAAAAAGGGTGTATGGGGATCGACTGTGTTCCCCACTTCAAAAGGGTGTATGGGGATCGACTGTGTTCCCCATTGCAAAAGGGTGTATGGGGATCGACTGTGTTCCCCACTTCAAAAGGGTGTATGGGGATCGACTGTGTTCTCCACTTCAAAAGGGTCAGCGGCGTAGCGTGGGTATCGGCCGCCCAGGGCGGAAGACGATTTTGCCGCCCTCTCATTTAGGTATTTCAATTTAATCTATACATTTTTGCCGCCCCCCCCTAAAAAGTAATAAAAAGAGCCGCCTGGTGCGGACAGGACCCACCGCCCCCCCCCAGGTACGCCACTGAAAAGGGTTATGGGTATCGCCTGTGTTCCACACTTCAAAAGGGTGTTTGGGTATCGCCTGTGTTGCCCACTGCAAAATCAATATGTAAACATTTCGCAATGCTGTAACGGTATCGAACATTATTTTAAAGTGTGCTTTTAAATTTGTATTCTGTGTGTCAGTGTGCATGTGCTCTGTGTGTGTGTGTGTGTTTGTTTGTATTTTAAGTGTGTGAGTGTTTGTGTGTGTGTGTGTGTTCGCTAACTTATCAAATGATCAGTTAAACACCACTTGATGTATTGTGGGACAAGGTTCATAAATCTAGAGGTCGCCCGTGTGACTTTATCAACAATATCGATTTGATCTTTTAACTCACCCTTACTGAAAAAAAAACAATAAATTATGCGCTCACTTCATGATTAGCTCTTGAATTACAGTATAACTCACAGTAGATGACAAGTCATATGTGACTTTAGAGTCGAGACCGGTTGTATTACAACATTAAAAACTGCAGCCTTCTTAGAGTATTCATTACATCATTTAAATATGTTCATATCTTAGCCAGTCAGAAGATGTTTGATCTTTAGGCAAAACGAAATAATAATAAAACAAGCAATTAAGCCTGTTCCATTCTGGACACAGGACGTGTTAGCGCATTTTCGTGTTATGTATCAGTGCGTTTGTTAGCTTTCAGTAAATATTTGTAAATTTTGGAAATGCTTATAAATTCAATTGTGTAATGCATATATCTGTAAAAAAATATTATAAAGACGTTTCTTTATATTTGAAAAAAAATTATTTTCTCTTAAATCTAACTACAAGTGGTTTGTGGTTACTGAAATAGGACTCATAATTGAAAACATTCGAAATTGTAGTCATTTAATCGTCCGAAAACTTCGTCAATTGTTGCATAGCTCTGATACTTTCAATTAAACTCAGAACACAAGCTTACTATTTCATTTGATGAGTTTCTTAATAAATCTTGGTGAAACTACGTGCTGCAGTATTTCGCACCAAATGAATGGGTTATTGAACGTACAAGGTGTATATATAATATATAAGCCCCTTAGGAGCCCTGAAGCCCGGCCCTCAGAGGTCCTATCGCAAAATGGACTTTTGATGTACACTTGGCAGGCCAAGACCTACAAAATGATATATACATTATGGGTCTAGGACTTGTGGTTGTTGAGATATAGGCGCTCTTTATTAATATAGCTTATATAGCAAAAAACGGTACTAAGCCCCCTTTTACGCCCTCAGAGGTCAGACCGCGAAATGGAAAAAGTTATTTCTTGGCAGGCCAAGACCTACAAAATGATATATACATCATGGGTCTAGGACTTATGGTTGTTGAGATCTAGGGTGATGACAGACAGACAAAACGGGGAAAAAAACAATCGGAAGTGTAAGCGAAAAACAAAATTAGGAAGGGTGGCTGGAAAAAGCAAAACCTTTCTTTGTTTTGTTTTTTTTAAATTGGCGTAAGATCGTTTCCATTTCTGAACTTCTTACATGAAAGAAAAAAATCAATTATTGTTAGATTCTTAAAAAAAAGTTATTTAATTCTTTTGGTATTAAATGATAAAGTAGCTGATCAATAATGTAAATCATGAAATTTAAAACGGACCTAAGTTTTGTGGATGAAGTCGTTAACCGTCTGAGGAATAACCATTTTTTTTAAATACCGCATTTAGTTTCTACCATATGTTCCAAATTTGGTCTCAAAAAGTAATGTTTCCTGATCATGATGTTTATTTCAATTCGGATAGGGTCTCAATAAACAGTTTCATTTGCTGCACAGTGAGACTTTGATGTCAATGAAAATATAAGGCAGTTATTTCGCAAATGGGTCAGCAACGATTATATTTTTTGTGGTTCTTGTCCCAATTATGTTTACATATTGCTTGTTTATAATATGTTAAGGATCATTTCATAAGCATCTACCAGTACGCAGCATTTATCTTTTACTGTATTCAATTGTGTATTGAATCGTAGTAACTGTTCTGGTCACAAATTCATATCATTACAGCCTACCCTTCTGCTTTACAAAATATTCATTTTTTTAAGTGTTACAGGGTTGTGAGAATTAATTTGATGCATTTTACCTGTAGAAATTGATGGGATGTTCTGTTTTGCCTTTGCCAGATTGTGTTGTGCTGTTAATATTTTTTTTAAAGTAGATTAACCAACTAGTTATTATAAATTATTCTTCAATTCGTAAATCTTCAAAAAATCTTCCGCAAGGGTAATTTTTTTTTTCATTTCTATGAAAATAAATTCCTCTAATTATAAACATAATTGTGTTACTATTTGGTTATTGTACCTCTTTAAACATCGGTAATTGGTAAGTCGGTCACTAAATGATCAGTTTATGATTTGTATTTGTTAACATACAATATTAATATTTATAGTTTATAAATAAGGTACATATTTTTAAGTAAGAAAATGGTAACGAAGATATCAATTTAAAAGAACAAACAGCTATGAATTCCCACAGAACAGTTAGAAGTATTGAGATGCTTGTGTACTGTACATCAGTGACCCCAATAACCTTATTCTTGCCACGGACCGGTCGACGAGTGATAATTTCACCGCGACCCACGGGATGGGGGGGGGGTGGGGGGGAGGGTAGGAGAGACACTCAGCTCCCTGTTAACCTTTCGTCCATGGAAAGTCGCACAACCCGTGATAAAAAAAAAACACCACAGTAAATAAATTGAAAATAATTTAAAGTTTCTTGGGGGGAAGTGGTGGTGGGGGGGGGGGGGGAGCTCAGTACCATTTGCCCCACCGACAAGTACCGGTCCGAGGCCCGGGTTGGGGACCACTGCTGTACATCATCGAAGTTATAAATCTTTCGTCCCAATCTCTAAGAGGGCATGACCAGGCTGGAGAAAATATAACACAATTAAAAAATCCTTTGTTAAAGGTCAGCTAGTTAGAGCTCACTCGTCCGGTTCAAAGGAGAAGAGGTAAAGGGATGGGCGGGGGGGGGGGAGGGAGAATTCAACAAAAGTCAGGAGCCCAAAGGATGTGTAGAGGGTGTCTCATTTGTTTTCCGTGGAACTGTTAATAAGAGTTCGCGCTGTTTAAAAACGTGTAAGGAGGCTGTCCAGAAATACGTTTGAGTAAATCTTTTAAGTTCCCTTTGCCTTTAATGAGACGGAGTAAGGTGGAATGGGGGGAGGGGGGCAGGCGGGCGGGCGGGCAGGTGAGAGAGTGCTTTAGACACAACAAAACGGGGGGGGGGGGGTTTAAGAGATGCAACCCCCTCGCCCCCCCCCCCATTCCCTCTGTCCATCTATGAGAGAGGAACACTTGAAGAGTTTTCGGTCTCAGTATGATAGATCAGCCATTTACAGACTTCGATCCACGGGCTGAATCTGCCCCGTCCCTCCCCCCCCCCCCCCACCACGGGACTATTTCATACGGCCCGCCATTTAATTCAGAGTGGAGTGAATTGCAGCAACAACCATTTTATATAACTTCATGTCGACATTCCAACCATCTGGTCTTGTTTCGGCCCGCATGTCAGATTTACGAGCCCCCAAGTGGCCCGCGACTCAAAAACAGTGTGCCGACCCAACCCCTTTGATAGATGATACAAGACTGTCCTCATTATGTTACATTTGTGACGTCCATGTAAATCTCGTAGATCCTATGAAACCACTGATGGGGACGGTTTTTATGGTGCCCTTCTTTCATCCCCACCATAGCCGATAGTGCAATGGCCATATTATAGTGGGGACTTAAGCTATGACCTGAAAATATCCTTTAATCTCTCACAAGATCGAATCAGGGACTCTCAGGTCGACAGCCGAGCGTTTTACCGCACGAACATCCGTCCTCTTCATTATATTACAACACCTTGGTATTTTTTGTTAGATTTATGCTAAAATCTAATATTGTGTATGTATTTTCTCTAGTCGGCACCCAAACAAGTAAATAAAAATTCGTTCACTTGACCTTTTCAATTACAGTTATAAATAAAAGAAAAGATATCCACTCACAAAACTAAGTATCTGTTTTATCGACGTTTGCAGCTATTATTATGCATTAGCAAAACTAGGCCGAAAAGCACTAAAAAAACCTACCAAAAATGATTTTTTTGGGCACCTATAGTTAATTATGCCTAAGTCTCCGAGATGTATAAGCATCTTTGCCCCTTAATCCCCACCACCCCCAAATTAAACAAAAAACCACCTGAGGTCGGACCATTTTTTCAACTTCAATTCATGCCAGGGCAAAACTTGGAATAAAATACACGGCTGTATTAGCTGAATGTTTTATCTTAGTATATAGGCTAATAATTATTACTTTCTATTCTTTTAACTGTTTATATTTACAGATTCTCAAACGGTACAGTCCAGGTATCTTCCTAAATTTTTCGCTTTTCTTATCGCAGCAAGTTTGTGTTACAGCGTCATTGAGTTCAGCGCTTTCCAACACATTCCATTAAACAGGCTGTCAAACTCGACCGGAAAGACAATATCACACTTTCGTTTTTCCTTTCTACGGGGAACCATCGAAGAAGATGTGGACTTGGCTGATTCAGACTCCCTCTCCTGTAAGGTCATAGATATCGACCCGTACAGCCCGAATGCTATGAAACTGTGTGGTTTAGAGAAGAAACCTGTGCAATGCTCGGGCTATCTCCCGGAAATAACATACATCAAGGGAAATAATTTGAAAATAAACAAAAGCGTAGTTACGCGCATGAAATTCTTCGCATCTTGCAAGTATAGAGATATTTTTAGACATCCAGATAGCGACCATCGAGTCGCATTTGGAAACTGGAGCGCATTGTTTACTTCCGGTGTACAGCTTCCAGACGACACGGAATTTATCGTGGCCGTTTGCGAAAACAAAGAATCAAAGATTATATCCAAGACGTATCACGCGCTTGTGCCGAGACATGAAAACATCATGGAGCTAGACATGTTGAAACAAAAGAAAAGACAAGTAGAGTCGAGACCTGAAGAGACTCTGAATGTCATTATGGTTGGCATGGATGGTACGTCCAGACATCAGATGATGAGGGGCATGAACCAAACCTACACATTTCTTATGGATGAACTGAAATCATTCGATATGACCATGTACAACCAAATAGGCAAAAATACGTTCCCTAACTACGTTCCCCTGTTCTCTGGTTATACAGAGGATGAAATAGAGCGTTGGTGGCATAGATCCAAACATTTGGATCCACTGGATACAGTATGGAGGGATTACACAAATGCTGGTTACCGCACTTTGTATACAGAGGATTTCCCATCCATCGGCGGATTCCATTTCTCTAAACAGGGATTTCTTTTCCCGCCGACAACTTACTACAGTCACCCTATATGTGTCGCCATGGAGAAAGACAAAGATCTTTGGCGGTCTGGATCCCACTGCGCGGGGAACACGCCTGAGGTGGATTTCCACTTCGACTACATACTACGCTTCTTGGATTCCTTCCCGGACTCTCCGGTTTTCTCGACGTCTTTCTTCACGAAACTGACGCACGGCGACATGAGCAACAACCACAGGGTTGACCTGAACACGTACAGGTTTTACAAGACGCTGAGAGAGAGGGGACACCTGAACAAATCCCTGCTGATCACGTACTCCGACCACGGGCCTCGCTGGGGCCCCATCAGGGCCACCCTGAACGGAATGATCGAAAGCCGCGCGCCGTACGCCGTCTTTTCTTTCCCCGGGTGGTTTATCGAGAAATACCCGGATGTGGCCAGAAATCTGAAGATCAACACAAGGCGTTTGACGACGCACTACGACACTCACGCTACACTGCGGGACCTGCTCTACTTCAAATCTAGCGGAGAAATTCCTTTCGTGCCTCGCAGACACGGAATAAGTTTATTGCGTGAGATCCCCAAAAATAGAACTTGTACCGATATCCCTATACCGATGGAATTCTGTCTGTGCGATCAGCAGACGATGGAAGAAATGTCCGTCAACTCTAACGTCTCTGTAGGCCTGGCCGAGACAGTGGTCAGAGAGGTCAACAGCAAAAGAAACAAAACTATGTGCGCAGAGTTGAGCCTCAAGGCTATTCTGTCGGTAACAATCATTAAGCTTCCCATTCTGGTCTCCAGCGATAAACGCCTGTTTAAGGTCAAAGTTCAAGCTACTCCAGGTGGCGCCATCTACGAGGGTACAGTGCGAGCCACCATCCGCAGTGACGAGGATTTATTGGGTCACCTCGATCTAATGAGAACCGGAAACAGAAAGAACCAGTCAGATGTAACTGTTGGAGATTCCATAGACAGGTTGAATCTGTACCGGAAACAGGCACACTGTGAACCAGACTCCACATTAAAACCTTATTGTTTTTGTAAAAAGTGAAACGAATTGAGTATATTGGTCATTAAACAATTAAAAAAAAGCATACTTCACAGTGGACATATTTTTTTTATAGAATATATATTTCATTAAAAAATATAGAGATGGGATTAAATATTTTCGTGGACAGCACCTATTTTTAAAAGTCTCTAATACAATATGGTCCGCCCCTGGTACTACTTTGGCTTGCGTCAGTGCCGTAGCGAGGGGTGGGCAAGGGGGCATCATGCATCGGGCGCTACTCACACAGGGGCTGCAAATGGTATATTTTACATGGTTTTCGAATGGGGGGCGCTTTAGTTTAGCTCGCTACGCCACTGATGTGCGTCATTGCGCCGTGTCGCTGATGAAAAAAAAAACTTATTGGTTTATTTTACAAGCAGCGATGATTGTTTGATACCTGAACTACATGACGGGTTAACATTCCTTAAATAAATCGACATAAATAACATTATTAAAACGGAAAAATCTTGAGTACTTTGTATTAATAGATAAGGGGGGTGGGGGGAAATTCTTGGAAATTGTTTCGTTTTTCTTCTTAAAATCTGCTATGACTAAGTAAGGCTGGCACACCTTTAAAGTTGAAACAAATTCAGAATCAAACTGGTCGATTCAACTTCATTATTTTAGACAGCAGTTCTCAACGTTTTTTGCGACTGTAACCCAAGGGGTACGGGTACCACAGGTTGAGAACATCGGGTTGAAGACGTGATGAATAATTCGACTGAATGATTTACTGGGACGGATGGTCGAGTGGTAAAGCTCTCGACTGTCGACCTGAAGATACCTGGTCAGCTCTCAGCTGAGGACCAAGTAAATTTTTTTCAGGTCATGGCTCAACGTTCTCGATATATCTCCCGTGGTGGTGCCTCCATGGCCATTGAACTATCGGCTATGGTGGGGATGAAAGAAAGGCACCATGGTGGTTTTCATAGGATGTAAGAGATTTTATCTCATCCTAACAGGGACTTCACATACACCGAATGATTTGACGTTAGACGACTGGTTCAAGACTTGCTGCATAAACTGACTTGTTCACAGTGTTTAGTTCGTGCATGCAGCCCCGTAGCGTGAAAAATTCTACAACAGGGGCCAGGCATTCTACAGCAGGGGCCAGGCAATAGCAGAGGGGGCCAGATAATACATTTTACTAAGTAGAGCAAATAAGCATTCTACAGCAGGGACCATACAAAGCGCAGAGGGGGGCCCGGCCCCCTGCCCGCCCCGCCCCCGCACTCTACGGCCTGCGTACATGTAATACTGTAACGTAATAGAAATGTCTGTTCTATCCTAGTAAAAATCAAACACTGGCAATTGGCATGAACCTACTCATATAATGTTACTTCAGATGGGCTGAGAATAAAGTATAAAAAATTGTATTAACATTTAATACTAAATACACGCTTAACCTATATACCTACAAACCTACACTAAGCATACTTATGACACAATATACTTTCATTATACTATCAACAGTCTCTTGTGTACACAGAACTTTCTACAGACTGACGTCAATAATAAGCACCAGAGTACGCGAAAGGTTCGCCTAATTATGGCCGCATTGAAGGCTGTGGTCTAATTTTAGATTAGAATCGGAAATACCCCTTCGTAGCTAACATGGGATACTCATATTTACCCATTTTTCTTTTTAATAATGAAAGAGAAATTTCCTTTGTTTTGAATTGGTACATGCTAATGTTATGCGAATGAAAGCAAAATTTAGTTCTGTTAGGACTGTTCACATGTTTGCTTAAAATGGGAAGGACGTTAGGTGTGGGGGAATATGTTGTAATTCGTTAATGTAAGACATTTTGTGGTATCTGATGTCCGTTATGCAACTCAGATAATCAATACATTGAAATAAAATACATACGTGATCTTTGAAGTGTGAGAGACAGAGAGACAGAGATAGATAGAGAGAGAGAGAGAGAGAGAGAGAGAGAGAGAGAGAGAGAGAGTTGGGGGGAAGGAAAGAAATACGTACTTTATCTTTAGAGAGAGAGAGAGAGAGATGGAAAGATATGTTTATCAATTATGGGGAATTTAGCACACACAAAAAAAAAGACACAGCTTTTATATTGGTCAGGAGAATGGTTTACTTTACATAATTTTCAGGTTAGATTTTATATTAATTAACGGTCTATTATACCCTAAAATTGTAATAAGGCTGTGGTGGCGAACCAATGGCACGCGAGCCTCATCAGTCGGCACGCAGAACCTTATCATTTGGCACGCAGAACCTCATCAGTCGGCACGCAAAGCCTCATCATTCGACACGCAAAGCCTCATCATTCGGCACGCAAAGCCTCATCATTCGGCACGCATAGCCTCATCAGTCGGCACGCAGAGCCTCATCAGTCGGCACGCAAAGCCTCATCATTCGACACGCAAAGCCTCATCATTCGGCACGCAAAGCCTCATCATTCGGCACGCATAGCCTCATCAGTCGGCACGCAGAGCCTCATCAGTCGGCAAGCAGAACCTCATCAGTCGGCACGCAAAGCCTCATCATTCGGAACGCAAAGCCTCATCATTCGGCACGCATAACCTCATCAGTCGGCACGCATAGCCTCATCAGTCGGCACGCAGAGCCTCATCAGTCGGCACGCAGAACCTCATCAGTCGGCACGCAGAACCTCATCAGTCGGCACGCAAAGCCTCATCATTCGGCACGCATAGCCTCATCAGTCGGCACGCGACTAAAATATCAATTCCTTAAATTTAAATTGGAGTGTTGACACTTTGCTATAAATAAGTGGGGTTGTTCTTTGGTTGAAATTTTGGGTAAGTGGCCCTAAAAAGTTTCGCCACCACTGTAATATGGTGTTCCATGGATACATGATTACTGTATGCTTTTGGAGTGCAGCATGCGAAAGTAAAAAATGTTTAATAAGGTGGCGATTAAAAAATGTATCATGTATATATATATATATATCAAATAAGAGTGGCAGTTGCTTTAACTATTATAAAGGGACTTTATGTGTCCAGTGTTTTATCCAGACTATTTCCGGTGGTAGTTTTCACCCCCGGAATTTGAAATTTCACCCCCGGCTTTTTTCCCTGAACATGATTACGACCAAAAAATACTGTAGTTTTAACCCCCGGAATTTGAAATTTCACCCCCGGCTTTTTTCCCTGAACATTATTACGACCAAACAATACTGTAGTTTTCACCCCCGGAATTTGAAATTTCACCCCCGGATTTTCCCTTCTCACCCCCTGAGGTGCGGGGGTGTGGATAAAACACTGTTATGTGTATGTCGGGGGTAAGTGGGTGGTGCACTCTTTCTCTAGACGTCAGCATGCTTCAGTGCAGCATCTTTAAACATGTAGATGGAATCGGTTGATAAATTCTCTTTCATATAATACACCACTGAAAAAAAAAATGTTTAATGCATAGATTTGACTCTCCAGACAATTTTAAAATAAATCAAAACTGACCTAAATACACAGTTGAAAAAAAAAAAAACTTTATCTCTACCCTATATAAAAAAAAAGTTAATACAAAAACAGCATTCTAACTGAAAACTGAAAATTTAATTGAAGGTCATAAATATTACCAAACTATTCCTGGAAAAAAAATCCAATGTGATGAATCATGCATTATTTATACTTTAAAGTTGGATCGCACATACTGAATCACTGGAATAAATTTCTATTTTAGCATAAATTTTAAACTGCAGGATTTACGAAAATAGAGGTTTTTAAATGATACAGATGGGAACGGATGGTCGAGTGGTAAAACTGCCGACCTGAGGTTTCCTGGTTCGATTCCTGAGTGAGGACCAATGGATTTTCCAGGTCATGGTTAAAGTCGCTTCATTATCTCCCGTGGTGACTTCAAGGACACCGCAAAACCCGTCTCAATAGTGGTTTATATGATGGAAGAGATTTCATCTCGTTCTTGCAGTTAATATCACTTAGGGGCCCTGCTCTTAGAGGTCTCCATCTGTAGGAGTCCATATCCTTA
Organism: Bulinus truncatus; assembly: GCA_021962125.1. Taxonomy (NCBI): domain Eukaryota; kingdom Metazoa; phylum Mollusca; class Gastropoda; family Planorbidae; genus Bulinus; species Bulinus truncatus. The sequence goes on along the minus strand of JAGDYQ010000004.1, from coordinate 12,968,760 downwards.
AGGACATAAAACAGAGGGGTCACTGTATGTGGAGATAATCGGAAGCCATGGTCAGTCATGAGTTAAGATTTTAATCTAAAACATTCAAATTAAAGACAATTAATTACGTGTCAGGGATTTGAGAAAGTGTTTTGGAAAGATTAAATTAATTATATTTATGTATTTGTTTTATATTTTTTTAATTCATATTTATTTTTATGTATTTATATATTTATTTATAAAACTGTTACTTCAAGCGGACTTGACCAGAGCTGTACAACATGAAAAAAAGAAATTGGAGTTGTGTTACTGTACAGAAAGAAAAATACCATTCAAATCCATAGCGCACTTAAGTTAGTTTAATGTACTCGCCTTTGGCGGCTTGAAGTTTATGCTTCTGCTTATAATCAATGCGGCTAATGGAAACAATTTTCTTTTTGTATCCATTGATTTTACAAATAAGATTACACGATTGATGGAAGTGTTTACCTTTTCCAAGTATTATTTTTGAGTATTTTAAACTGCAGCAGCTGTTTTAGTGAAACAGAAAGACGTAGCACATGAAGCTCACCCTTTCATTATGGGAAGACAGTGTAAACAAATCTCATGGCCGTAATATGATTGGGGGGGGGCAACAGGTCGCTTTCTATAAAACCTTTAGTTGGGTGAAAGGATTGAGAGGGAAAAAAAGGGGGAGGGGGGAGGTCGGGTAGATTCACTTTTCATAGATTGTCAGGGGGCTCTGTCAGGGGGGTTCCGGCAGGGGTTCTGTCAAGGGGCGTTAGTCTTTCTGGCAGAGTCCGTGTAGAGTGAAAGTAGCAATGGTTATTTGCACAAAAAAAAAATCGTACTAATGTTATGCATCAAAAATTAAGTTACCAAATCGTAAAATAGAACCAAAATGAAACTCTTTTTTTTTCTTATAATCGATTATTCAAATGCTGATGTTTTATCGATAGTAGTATAGTGCCTGACATGGAATGAAGGCTTGAACATTAGCATGGAGAATAGGGACATGTGGTCGTGTGGTAAAGTGCTAAAATGTCGACATGATAGTCCAGGGTTCGATCTCCGGTGAGAACCAAACGAGACAGTTTCCTCTATATTTCAAGTAGTTCCTCCATGGTCAATGCGCCATCGGCTACGTATTGAGATGAAAGAAGGTCTCTACCGGGGCTTCACGTCCCAGTGGTATGGGGCAGTCTGACCATCACAACCAGCGTCTTTCCACCTTCTGGTCACAGTTTGCCCACCCATATACTGGACAGTCAAAGGGCAAATATCTTCTTCTTTCATACAAAACAATCTTTTTTGTTAGTCAATCAAATACGACGGCAACAATTTGCATTTAGTATGTCTAACACAAGATAATGTAATATTTATGGTGTTCAGTTTGTTATTATCTCTATAAAATGTCAATATCTCTAATGTACAATTATCTCCCTTTACTGCCAACATCTCAAAACCACTTCACAATTTCTTTTTTCATTTTTTTTTAATTATTACGTCACATGAATGAATTGTTTTGTGGTGTAGACAATAAAAAATAACCCAACTATGAGGGGAGGGGGGGGGGCTTCACAGAAATATAATAATGTTTAAAGCTTTGATATGCTCAAACATATATCACTATTTCCGACTCCAAATGCGTGCCTTACAAACCGGTACCGGATATCGGGCCTTTGTTTACTAGTGTACAAAAAAAGGAATGTTTTGGCGAAATCTGTCACATAGTTCTGTCTCTCATGTTGGATGAAATCAATGGAGGAATTAAAATGTTTGTGCTGATAAAGATATTATGAAACAATATCGAAATCACAAACTGGTGTCGTAATCTTACTACGAATCAAGATAACGAGCTATATAGCTCACAGTTTGTCCCTGATTTTATTCTTGAACATTTTATTTCCCATTTTACTTCTAGATGTACAAGATACATGAGTACATTCTGTCCATAGTACAATGATACACGTGTACAACAGCAGCGGTAATATGTGTTTTTGTTTTAACCTAACTTTAATTTCGACTTTTAATTTCAAATTTATTTGGTTGTTTTAAATTTAATAACATGTGGGTCGACGCGAATTTCGTTGAATCCACGTTAAATGCAAAATAAGTTGCAAGTTATCATAAAGTTATGCTATACTTTTAAAATAATTTTTTTATAGTAGAAAACTTCGTGATTAGCAATAGTAATCAATAATTTTATGGCTCAATCAACAAAAAAATGAATTTTACGAACTGATTAAATAAGTTTTTTTCTTTAGTTTTTTTTTTTTTTTATAAATTTCATTTGATCTCTTCATTATCAATTATCTAGCAGTCATTATGATACATCTTTGGAAGATATACAATAATCATAAGATAAGCAAACATGTTAAAAGTGGTTTGGCGTATGCACAAAGACTACGTCCAATAATACGCAAATCTTATATTTTAATAGAAATATTTTGTGTGACGGTTGTCTTTAGGACTAAAATGAGTAAGAGTAATTGAAAAAAAAAATTTCGCATGCCATCTTGAAAGATGATACAGACGGTAAAGTATTCTACCGTTATTTCAATTCTTCGTACCAATTTTTTTAACTGATTTTTTTGCTTACTTTTAGTTTACATAACAATATTTCTATTAATATAATATCGTCATATATTTAAAGGGGATATTTTTGAACGCTAATTAACTTGCAGTTTACTTGTACACACACTATACTGTACCATCTGCTTGTACTTTCTTTGCAGTTAACTTGTACACATTCTATACTACACGTACTAACTTGCAGTTACTTGTACATATCCTGTACTGCACGTACTTACTTGCAGTTAACTTGTACACATGCTATACTGCACGTACTAACTGGTAGTTAACTTGTACACATCCTATTTACACATCCTATACTGCACGTACTAACTTGCAGTTAACTTGTACACATGCTATACTGCACGTACTTACTTGTAGTTAACTTGTAACTTATTATACTGCACCGTGTGCACATCCTTGCTTGCACGCATAAACTTATATACTTGAGCTTTCTTACGTTTCAGGGGAGGGGGTTCTAAGCAAAGATACATTAGAGGGAAAGGAATCTTAGGGGACCCTAGCCCGAAAAAACTCCGTCAAGGCCACCGTTAGCATATTGGGCCCCCCAGCAACCATTAAAAACTGGACCCCCCCCAATCTCTGACAACAGTGCTGAGATAACCCTGGTTGTGGAAGAGGTGGTCATAGCGCAACCACTTATTATCACCCCTTTGAGAGCCGCTCTGCTTGCAAAACATTTGTGTGCACATAATGTCTATAACACAACCTATAAATATAACAATATCACACTGTCATATTATACTTCCGTTCCATATACTAAAGTAAAAATGTAATTCAAAGTAATATTTTTTTCTTTCCGTGATAATTCAAAATTAAAACTGTTTCCCGATTATTAGCGAATTTCATTAGCTTTTGTATTCATTTACTTTCAGATGGTCATTACGGACTGACCAGAAAAGCCCCTAAACTATGTTTTATCGTCGTTGTGTGCGGTACACTCTACGTCTTGCTAGGGCAAACTTTGTCACCTCTTACTGCGTTGAAAAGATTGCCTGTTGGTAAAGCGAGGAAAGAGCAATCAAGAACTTTATATTTACTTAATAATGGCAATACAAAAATCGAAGAATCTCCGACTGGATCTGTAGAGGACGCAGCTTGTAAATTTATGAGCGTCGACCCATACAAGAAGAGCATTTTGAGGCTAGCAGGACTCGAAAGAGAAGAACTGAAATGTGCCAGTCCTTGGCCAGATTTAACTTACGTGAAAGGTGCCAGGCTGGAAATTGACGAACAAAAAGTGAAAAACTTGACCACATTTAAATCATGTAGATACAGAGATATTTACAGGCATCCTGAGAGTGATCATAGAGTTACATTTGGAAACTGGAGCAAAGAGTTTACGTCCGGTTTTAAACTAAAGGACAACACAGAGTTCATATTAGTTGTTTGTGAAAACAACCAATCAGAAATTGTTGCTAAGACATATCACGCGCTAGTGCCCAGGCATACGAAACTTATAGAGCTAGAGTTGTTGAGACAAAAGAAACGACAAGTGGAGTCAAGACCTGAAGAGACTCTGAATGTCATTATGGTTGGCATGGATGGTGTGTCCAGGCATCAGATGATGAGGGGCATGAACAAAACGTACACATTTCTTATGGAAGAGCTGCACTCGTTTGATATGACCATGTACACACAAGTTGGTATAAACACTTTTCCCAATTTTCTGCCGCTTTTATCTGGATATACGGAAGACGAAGTGGGCAAATGGTGGGACAGATCCAAGCACATGGATCCACTGGATACGATCTGGAGGGATTACAGTAACGCCGGTTACCGAACCCTGTTTACTGAAGACTATCCTCACATCGGGGGGTTTCATTTCGCTAAACAAGGATTCATGTTTCCTCCAACCACCTATTACTCCCATCCCATACATGTCGCCATGTACGGAGACAAAGAAATTTGGCGCGCAGGGTATCATTGCGCGGGCAACCAAGCGGAAGTCGATTTCCACTTTAAATATATTCACCGATTTATGGACTCATTTAAGGACACTCCGAAGTTTGCCTTTACATTCTTCACCAAATTGACTCATGACGACATGACCAATAACAAACGAGTTGAAGAGCACACCTACAACTTTTATAAAACTTTACTAGAGAAAGGACACCTGAACAACACCTTACTGATAACATTTTCCGATCACGGGCCTCGATGGGGCGCCATACGAGCCACAGTCCACGGCATATTAGAGAGTCGAGCTCCCTACGCTGTCCTGTCATTCCCGAAGTGGTTTCTAGACAAGTACCCCGATGTCGCTCAAAACGTGAGAACCAACGCGAATAGACTTACAACACATTTTGATGTTCACGCTACACTTCAAGAACTTCTTTATTTCAAAGCCAGTGGAAGCATTCCTTTGGTACCAAGAAAACACGGTATTAGTCTCTTCAGTAAGATTCCTAAGAGCAGGACTTGTCAAGACGTGCCTATCCCAGTGGAATTTTGCTTGTGCAACCAAGAAACGGTTGAAGCAATGCAGACTAATTCCAGTGTATCTGTCGGTCTTGGGGATGTTGTTCTCACGGCTGTCAATGGTAAACGTAACACGAAGCTATGCACAGACTTAAAAATGAAAAACATTTTAGAAATATTCATGATCCGGCTGCCTAGCCTCGGCTCTAACGATAAGCGCCTCTTTAAGGTCAAATTTCAAACCGTGCCCGGCGATGCCATTTACGAGGGCACGGTCCAAACCAAACGTTGTGTTGACAAAGAGCTGATTGACTATTTCGATCAGTTGAGAGCAGGAAACAACAGCAACCCTCTTGAAGTTACAGTCGGGGCCTCGATCGACAGGTTGACCCTGTACAAAGGTCAGGCTGACTGTGAACCCGATGCAGCCAAGAAGCCTTACTGTTACTGCCGTAACTTGATAGGAAAAGAAGCCAAAAACAAATACAACCGAGGCATAAAGAACATTTCATTCAGTGAAAAAAGAAAACATGGAACAAAAATGAGATAATGATACATTGTGTAAAAGAAATGAGCCGAATTCTGATAAACTTGAGTAACACAATAATTGGACTCGTATTAACCACTGAGCTATAAGTAGCATTCAGCGCCTCAATAAACACAGAAAAATGATAGATGGGCCGGATTTTATGATTGATAAATGGGCGGGAATTTATGATTTATAGATGGACGGGAATGTATGATTTATGGATGGGCGGGAAAGTATGATTGATAAATGAGCGGGAATTTATGTGAACATCTAAATAGATCCATTACGATGTTGGTTCGCAAAATTTAGGTCATGAGATAATTTTAAGTGGGTCACGGAAAATTTAGATCCAATATATTTACAATTAGATTTAGCTTGCTATTGTTTTTTTCCTCTATTTTGCATGCAGGTCTCGAAAACTGAACGAACAGATTTCTTGATGGGGTCACGAATCACAATAGTTTGAGAACAACAGACTTTTCAGCACATAATCTCTAAAACCATTGAATGTTTTCTGTTTAACATTGGCTTTTTTTTTTCATCACATAATCTCTACTACCATCCAATAATTTCTGTTTAACATTTACTTTATTTATTTGATAAAATGAATGCATGAATCAACTACACTTGAGACATACTCTGTTCGGAAGTAACATCTGGTGCCCGGAATTCTCTTTACGTACGAAACTTGATTAAATTTGATGCATAAAATGTATAAACCACAGACAAGTGTACAACTTTTTCTTCATAACCCATTAATGGTAAAATAATAAAAGACATTAATAACTGTTGTTACATTGTTCATTGTTTGAAATTAAGTAGGAATATTTGTATTGTTAAGATAATAAGAGACAATTAAGTGAAAAGTGTAGCTGATTATGATGCTTCAGCTAGGGGGCAGTATAAAAGTTGTGTACACGCTTTTTTTTCTAAATTCAGCCATAGAAGATAAGCCCTGACTCAGTGGACCATATGCAAATCTCGGGAGCAACATTTGGCCACAGTTCTTCAGTATTAGAATTAAATTTTTATCAACGTGTCCTAAACGTTTTTTTTTTTTTTATTATTTCTATTTGGGGAACATTAATCCGAATTTCTAGGAACAGAAAAAGCTAATAATGATTAAAATAATAATAGACTCTATCTACTTGTAAGATATTCTGTTGCGATATTCTGTTAACATGTTCTGTTTCGATGTTCTGTTAAGATATTTTGTTATGATATTGTGTAACGATATTATATGAGATACTCTGTTACGATATTATGTTCGATACTATGTATAGGATTCCCTGTTAAATCTGTCAACCGTATTTTGTAATTAAATTCATTAACTACTAGTCATGTTATCTAATACTTAATCGCTAGCCTGGCGTACGTACGTGTGTATAACACCATGGCTAAAAATAGATTGGGAAATTTTAAAAGGGATACAAAGGGACCTAACAATTATAAAAGGAGTCACTCGCCAGTCCCGGGATACTGGGCCTCTGATCTGAAGTTTAAATAACGGACAACATACATGCGTACAGAGCAGTGAAAACGGCTGGGTGGTACAAAGAAAGAAAGTTAATAATTTTATGTTCGCTTCGATGAGGATTATAACTTGTAATGTATTAAAAACACGCACACACACACACACATTGACACACTCACACATACTAACACACAAATAACACACACACACTCAAACACACTCTCACACACACAAACACACACACACACAGACACTCACTCACCCACTCACACAATACACACTCACACACTCTCTCACACACACAAACACACTCTCACACACACTCTCACACACACACAGACACTCACTCACCCACTCACACAATACAAACTTACACACTCTCACACACACACACAAAACCACTCTCACACACACAACAACACACACACACACATTCACTCATATAAACACACATTCGCAAACACACTCACAAACACACTCAAAAACAAACACACTCACTCACACACACACACACACACAATAAGTACACTCAAACCAAAAGAATTTTTCTATTAAAAAAGTGTTAGATAAGTAGAAAAGTATTAATCAAATTGAATCGTACAAAAAAAAAATAAGTGCACTTGATACAATCATATGAATCGCAAACACAATAAAATATATAATTAGTATATCGGCAACAATCATGGGCTGATATATATATATATATATATATATATATATATATATATATATATATATACTAGTTGCAAGTACCCGGCTTTGCCCGGATTTAAAATAAGTTTTTCTGTTTACCTTCTGTTTTCTCCCTACCCCCTCTCTCCCTTCCTCTCTCTCTCTCTCTCCCTCCCTCCCCCTCCCTTTCTCCCTCCCTCCTCCTCTCTCAAATCTCTCTCTCCCTCCCTCTCCCCTCTCCTCTCTCCCCCGTCCATCCTCCTCCTTCCCTCTCTCTCCCTCCCTGCCTCCCTCTCTTTCTTCTTTATCTCTTCCCTCCCATTTCTCCCATCCTCTCCCTCTCTCTCCCCCACCCTCCCTTTTCTCCCTCCCTCCCTTTCCCTTTCCCACTCCCTCTCTCTCCTCCCTGCCCCCTCTTTCTCTTTATCTCTTCTCCCATTTCTCCCATCCTCTCCCTCTCTCTCCCCCTACTCCCTCCCCCCTCTCTCTCTATATATATATATACTTATTATTATGGCTTCACACTTCTTCTAAAATCCTTCTTCATTCCTTTACCTTCCTCAAACTGTACACATCAGAGAGCATGAAAAAACGTCAACAATTCTTTGCATCACAAAGGCACAATACAGCACCAGCGCGCAAGTTCTATTCGATCATAGGGAAATGACGTCACAGAGGAATTTTATTTATGGCGCCGTCGAGATTACTTTAATAAAGTAAAATACTAAAATAAAAAAAATTGATTACAATTAAACTACCCATCGATATGAAACGAAACCTGTCCTATAACCTTCCCCATGTAATTATGTGTATGTGTACCAAATTTCACGTTATTTGTTTGTCTGGATCTTGAGTTATAAGGGAACAGACAGACAGACAGACAGACAGACAGAAAACGAATGCGTCTTATAAGTATATATATATATATATATATATATATATATATATATATATATATATACAAAAAAACATATAAAAAAGAAATGGCTTCGCTTAATCGGGTGACAGCTGTAATTTTTAAAGTGTTCAGTGATTTTTAACACACTGTGATAAGTTTAATGTCTAACGGTTACATCAAAGGCCACATACTGGCGGCGGCATGTTATATGCAGGAGCAACTCATGCTCCATACCCTGGGGGAGGAGGGGTGCTCACGTTATATGTTGTGAATTGCTTTGAAATTACTTAGCACTGGGTGTGAGGCTGTGTGCTCAGAGGGGAGTCCAGCCGGTGTAGGTTGTGTGAGGCTGTGTGCTCAGAGGGGAGTCCAGCCGGTGTAGGTTGTGTGAGGCTGTGTGCTCAGAGGGGACTCCAGCCGGTGTATGCTGTGTAAGGCTGTGTGCTCAGAGGGGACTCCAGCCGGTGTATGCTGTGTGAGGCTGTGTGCTCAGAGCGGAGTCCAGCCGGTGTAGGTTGTGTGAGGCTGTGTGCTCAGAGGGGAGTCCAGCCGGTGTAGGTTGTGTGAGGCTGTGTGCTCAGAGGGGAGTCCAGCCGGTGTAGGTTGTGTGGGGATGTGTGCTCAGAGGGGAGTCCAGCCGGTGTAGGTTGTGTGAGGCTGTGTGCTCAGAGAGGAGTCCAGCCGGTGTAGGTTGTGTGAGGCTGTGTGCTCAGAGGGGACTCCAGCCGGTGTATGCTGTGTGATGCTGTGTGCTCAGAGGGGACTCCAGCCGGTGTATGCTGTGTGAGGCTGTGTGCTCAGAGGGGAGTCCAGCCGGTGTATGCTGTGTGAGGCTGTGTGCTCAGAGCGGAGTCCAGCCTGTGCAGGTTGTGTGAGGCTGTGTGCTCAGAGGGGAGTCCAGCCGGTGTAGGTTGTGTGAGGATGTGTGCTCAGAGGGGAGTCCAGCCGGTGTAGGTTGTGTGAGGCTGTGTGCTCAGAGGGGAGTCCAGCCGGTGTAGGTTGTGTGAGGCTGTGTGCTCAGAGGGGACTCCAGCCGGTGTATGCTGTGTGAGGCTGTGTGCTCAGAGGGAACTCCAGCCGGTGTATGCTGTGTGAGGCTGTGTGCTTAGAGGGGAGTCCCAACACAACCATTATCACCATCATCGCCAAGAGGGGGAGGGGGTGCAGGTTTCAGGAAATAAAGGGTTTATAATTTACTTTTATAAGTTTTTTTTTTTTTAAATTATGAATAGTTCGTGAGAAATTATATGACTGTGTCCCATATATTCACAAACTTTTTGTGATTTTTCGGGAGTCCGGGGAAGGGGAGAGGATGAAGTGATGGGGGAAAAGATGAAGTGGGGAGGGGGGGAGGGTGGAGGAGGGGTGGGAAGAGGGGGTCAGGAAGAAGGGGCGGGGAATCATCCAGGAATGGAAAAGGGGGGGGAGGAGAGGTTTCTATTGTACCTGTCATTTAGTTTTAGTTTTAGGGTGTGTTGAAGCTATCTTTGTGACATAGTCATATTTTTTTTTCCGTTAAAACCAATCAAGCCTCCCCAATCAGGGGCGTAATTAGCTTTGTTGGCGCCCGGGGTGGACTATGGGAAACGCCCCTTTTTCCATTACAAAGTATACTAAAGTGGTGAAAAATGCCTTCGACTATATGGAAAATGCCCCTTTTTTTCCCATTACAAAGTATACTAAAGTGGTGAAAAATGCCTTCGATCGATATATGGAAAATGCCCCCTTTTTTCTCATTACAAAGTATACTAAAGTGGT
>JAGDYQ010000004.1:12884219-12957934 GCA_021962125.1 Bulinus truncatus | reverse complement strand
GTATACTTTGTAATGGGAAAAAAGGGGCGTTTCCCATAGTCGGAGGCATTTTTCACCACTTTAGTATACTTTGTAATGGGAAAAAAGGGGCGTTTCCCATAGTCGGAGGCATTTTTCACCACTGTAGTATACTTTGTAATGGGAAAAAAGGGGGCATTTTCCACATAGTCGAAGGCATTTTTCACCACTTTAGTATACTTTGTAATGGGAAAAAAGGGGGCATTTTCCATATAGTCGAAGACATTTTTCACCACTTTAGTATACTTTGTAATGGAAAAAGGGGCGTTTCCCATAGTCGAAGGCATTTTTCACCACTTTAGTATACTTTGTAATGGGAAAAAAGGGGGCATTTTCCATATAGTCGAAGGCATTTTTCACCACTTTAGTATACTTTGTAATGGGAAAAAAGGGGGCATTTTCCATATAGTCGAAGGCATTTTTCACCACTTTAGTATACTTTGTAATGGGAAAAAAGGGGGCATTTTCCATATAGTCGAAGGCATTTTTCACCACTTTAGTATACTTTGTAATGGGAAAAAAGGGGGCATTTTCCATATAGTCGAAGGCATTTCTCACCACTTTAGTATACTTTGTAATGGGAAAAAAGGGGGCATTTCCCATATAGTCGAAGGCATTTCTCACCACTTTAGTATACTTTGTAATGGGAAAAGTTGGTGATGATGGTACGGTTGGTGAAGATAGTACGTTGGTGATGATGGTGAGGTTGGTAATGGTAAAAGTTGGTGATGATGGTACGGTTGGTGAAGATAGTACGTTGGTGATGACGGTGAGGTTGGTAATGGTAAAAGTTGGTGATGATGGTACGGTTGTTGAAGATAGTACGTTGGTGATGACGGTGAGGTTGGTAATGGTATAAGTTGGTGACGGTGGTACGGTTGTTGAAGATAGTACGTTGGCGATGACGGTGAGGTTGGTGATAATCGTTGGGTTGGTGATCGTAAGGTTGGTAATGGTAAAAGTTGGTGATGATGGTAAGGTTGTTGATGGTAATGTTGCTGGTGATGGTAGTAATTAATAGTCTCTGCCCTAAAGTCCTGAATACATTTGATCGCCTTCGGTCCTCGGTTTTTCCCAAATGACAGAATAATATATACCATGAGCCCACATTAGTTTACACCCTAGTTAGTTAAATTCTCTCTTTTAAGGTTCAAAGCTGAATTTATAGTGATCACTCAACTCCATACACAATTTATTTTCTTATTTTATTTGGTCAGTAAACAATCGATCTACATAACATGCCTGACCTTTTGAGATAAATCATGAAGAATTAATTTATCGACTATTCGAGCTTTCAGCTTTCATGAACTTAAAAAAAAACAAAACAATAAGTGTTTTAAAAATTGTAGCCTAATATTGTCTACATTATTATCTATGTTGCAGGCTTGCTATTTTAATTATTATTATTATTTTTTTTCTTTTTAAAATAATACATTTTTGAAGCTATAAGTCCCGTAACATATGTTACGCTGTGAGATTGTTTTTTTTTTTTTTAATTTTTATTTTTTTTTTCTATTAAAAGAAACATTTTTTTCTCTAGAGACACATGCTTTGATATTGTGAGGGTTTTGACTTTTACTACAATATCCTAGAGAGGATGTTGAATCTTTAAATATTGATTTTTTTTTTATTACCTAATAGTCCGCCGTGTAAGGCTGCAAGGTGTAGATTTATTATTATAGCTTGGAGGCGTGTGGTAGCTGTGGCTCTGTTTTCACTCGCTACTGAATAATCATAATAAGACAGTATTTTGCTGATTTATAAGTTTATTATGACGACACAATAAAATAGTTGTATATTAAAAATAAAGTTCACTGCGTACACAGTCAATGCATTGAATCACCACTTTAGAATAAGAATTTGTTTACGCTTCCAAAATCTATTGGGATTACAGTCAAGTACATATACATTATCACAAGACTGTTTAGAACATTTCCCTTACGGAGGTGAACTCTCACTCTCAAGATCACTCATAGTATAAATCACAATATATTCTTAAGCAAAAACTTGGACACGTCTGTCCCCTACAAAAGTGAATTGTCAACTGCCAATTTCCATTCCGGAAATATAAAAAACTGATCCCAATATTTACAAAACGATCATACCTTTACAGATATGTGGCGCTTTGGTGATCTGCTTTCTGTGTGTGTTGCTTTCTCTATTCCCGGTATGTCTCCCGTAGCGCCTCCATGGCCGTTGCACTCTCGGCTATGGGATGGATGAAAGAAGTGCCCCATTCAGTTCTTTACAAGATGTAAGAGCTGCACATCTCATTCTTACTGGAACTTTAAAAACAACAATATCCACCAGCTGGAGTCCCTCTGAGCACACAGCCTCACACAGCCTACACCGGCTGGACTCCCCTCTGAGCACACAGCCTCACACAGCCTACACCGGCTGGACTCCCCTCTGAGCACACAGCCTCACACAGCCTACACCGGCTGGACTCCCCTCTGAGCACACAGCCTCACACAACCTACACCGGCTGGACTCCCCTCTGAGCAGGCAGCCTCACACAACCTACACCGGCTGGACTCCCCTCTGAGCACACAGCCTCACACAACCTACACCGGCTGGACTCCCCTCTGAGCAGGCAGCCTCACACAACCTACACCGGCTGGACTCCCCTCTGAGCACACAGCCTCACACAACCTACACCGGCTGGACTCCCCTCTGAGCACGCAGCCTCACACCCTGTGCTAAGTAATTTCAAAGCAATTCACTACATATCACGTGACCCCCCCACCCCCCGTCGAGGGTACGGAGCATGAGTTGCACCTGCATAAAACAGACCGCCGCCAGAATGTGACCTTTGATGTAACCGTTAGACATTCAAATTATCGCAGTGCGTTTAAAGATCACTGAACACTATAAAATGTATTGCTGCCTCCCGATCAAGCGAAGCCATTTCTTTTTTCATATGTTTTTGTTTTATATATATATCAGCCCATGATTGTTGCCGATATACTAATTATATATTTTATTGTGTTTGCGATTCAAATGATTGTATCAAGTGTACTTATTTTTTTTTTGTATGATTCAATTTGATCAATACTTTTCTACTTATCTAACACTTTTTTTTATTAGAAAAATTCTTTTTGGTTTGAGTGTACTTATTGTGTATGTGAGTGAGTGTGTTTGTGTTTGAGTGTGTTTGTGAGTGTGTTTGTGAATGTGTGTTTATGTGAGTGTGTGTGTGTGTGTGTTTGTGTGTGTGTGAGAGTGTGTGAGTGTGTATTGTGTGAGTGGGTGAGTGAGTGTCTGTGTGTGTGTGTTTGTGTGTGTGAGAGTGTGTTTGAGTGTGTGTGTGTGTTATATGTGTGTGAGTGTGTCAATGTGTGTTTTTGTGTGTGTGCGTGTTTTCAATACATTACAATTTATAATCCCCATCGAAGCGAACATAAAATTATTAACTTTCCATCTTTGTACCACCCAGCCGTTTCCACTGCTCTGTACGCATGCATGTTGTCCGTTATTTAAAAACTAGATCAAAGGCCCGGTACCCGGACCGGCGAGTGACTCCTTATAATTAAGTTGTGTCCCTTTGTATCCCTTGACAAATTCCCCAATCTATTTTTAGCCGCGGAAGTTATACACACGTACGTACGCCAGGCTAGCGATTATGTATTAGATAACATGACTAGTAGTTAATGAATTAAATTACAAAATACGGTTGACAGATTTAACTAGGAAATCGTATACATAGTATCGAACATAATATCGTAACAGAGTATCTTAACAGAACATCGAAACAGAACATGTTAACAGAATATCGTAACAGAATATCTTACAAGTAGGTAGAGTCTATTATTATTATAATCATTATTAGCTTGTTCTGTTCCTAGAAATTCGGATTAATGTTCCCCAAATAGAAATAATAAAAAAAAAACGTTTAGGACGCGTTGATAAAAATTTAATTCTAATACTGAAGAACTGTGGCCAAATGTTGCTCCCGAGATTTGCATATGGTCCACTGAGTCAGGGTTTATCTTCTATGGTCCACTGAGTCAGGGTTTATCTTTTATGGTCCACTGAGTCAGGGTTTATCTTCTATGGTCCACTGAGTCAGGCTTTATCTTCTATGGTCCACTGAGTCAGGGTTTATCTTCTATGGTCCACTGAGTCAGGGTTTATCTTCTATGGTCCACTGAGTCAGGGTTTATCTTCTATGGTCCACTGAGTCAGGGTTTATCTTCTATGGTCCACTGAGTCAGGCTTTATCTTCTATGGTCCACTGAGTCAGGGTTTATCTTCTATGGTCCACTGAGTCAGGGTTTATCTTCTATGGTCCACTGAGTCAGGGTTTATCTTCTATGGTCCACTGAGTCAGGGTTTATCTTCTATGGTCCACTGAGTCAGGGTTTATCTTCTATGGTCCACTGAGTCAGGGTTTATCTTTTATGGTCCACTGAGTCAGGGTTTATCTTCTATGGTCCACTGAGTCAGGGTTTATCTTTTATGGTCCACTGAGTCAGGGTTTATCTTCTATGGTCCACTGAGTCAGGCTTTATCTTCTATGGTCCACTGAGTCAGGGTTTATCTTCTATGGTCCACTGAGTCAGGGTTTATCTTCTATGGCTGAATTTAGAAGAAAAAAAAGCGTGTACACAACTTTTATACTGCCCCCTAGCTGAAGCATCATAATCAGCTACACTTTTCACTTAATTGTCTCTCATCATCTTAACGATACAAATATTCCTACTTAGTTTCAAACAATGAACAATGAAACTACAGTTATTAATGTCTTTTATTATTTTACCATTAATGGTTAGGAAGAAAAATGTTCACACTTGTCTGTGGTTTATAGATTGTATGCATCTAATTAAATCAAGTTTCGTACGTAAAGAGAATTTCAGGGCGCCAGATGTTACTTTCGAACTGAATAGTCTCAGGTGTAGTTCATTCATGCTTTCATTTTATTAAATAAATAAAGCAAATGTTAAACAGAAATTATTGGATGGTAGTAGAGATTATGTGATGAAAAAAAAAGCCACTGTTAAACAGAAAACATTCAATGGTATTAGAGATTATGTGCTGAAATTCTGTTGTTCTCAAACTTTTGTGATTCGTGACCCCATCAAGAAATCTGTTCGTTCAGTTTTCGTGACCTGCATGTAAAATAAAGGAAAAAACAATAGCAAGCTAAATCTTATTGTAAATATATTGGAGCTAAATTTTCCGTGACCCACTTAAAATTATCTCACGACCTAAATTTTGAGAACCAACATCGTAATGGATCTATTTAGGTGTTCACATAAATTCCCGCTCATTTATCAATCATACTTTCCCGCCCATCCATAAATCATACATTCCCTTCCATCTATAAATCATAAATTCCCGCTCATTTATCAATCATACTTTCCCCCCCCCCATCCATAAATCATTAATTCCCTCCATCTATAAATCATAAATTCCCGCCCATTTATCAATCATAAAATCCCGCCCATCTATCATTTTTCTGTGTTTATTGAGGCGCTGAATGCTATTTATAGCTCAGTGGTTAATACGAATCCAGTTATTGTGTTACTCAAGTTTTATCAGAAATCTGTTCATTTCTTGTACACAATTTATCATTATCTCATTTTTGTTCCACGTTTTCTTTTTTCAGTGAATAAAATGTTCCTTATGCCTCGGTTGTATTTGTTTTTGGCTTCTTTTCCTATCAAGTTACGGCAGTAACAGTAAGGCTTCTTGGCTGCACCGGGTTCACAGTCAGCCTGACCTTTGTACAGGGTCAACCTGTCGATCGAGGCCCCGACTGTAACTTCCAGAGGGTTGCTGTTGTTTCCTGCTCTCAACTGATCGAAATAGTCAATCAGCTCTTTGTCAACACAACGTTTGGTTTGGACCGTGCCCTCGTAAATGGTATCGCCGGGCACGGTTTGAACTTTGACCTTAAAGAGGCGCTTATCGTTAGAGCCGAGGCTAGGCAGCCGGATCATGAATATTTCTAAAATGTTTTTCATTTTTAAGTCTGTGCATAGCTTCGTGTTACGTTTACCATTGACAGCCGTGAGAACGACATCCCCAAGACCGACAGATACACTGGAATTAATCGGCATTGCTTCAACCGTTTCTTGGTTGCACAAGCAAAATTCCACTGGGATAGGCACGACTTGACAAGTCCTGCTCTTAGGAATCTCACAGAGGAGACTAATACCGTGTTTTCTTGGTACCAAAGGAATACTTCCACTGGCTTTGAAATAAAGAAGTTCTTGAAGTGTAGCGTGGACATCGAAGTGTGTTGTAAGTCTATTCGCGTTGGTTCTCAAGTTTTGAGCGACATCGGGGTACTTGTCTAGAAACCACTTCGGGAATGACAGGATGGCGTAGGGAGCTCGACTCTCTAATATGCCGTGGACTGTGGCTCGTATGGCGCCCCATCGAGGCCCGTGATCGGAAAATGTTATCAGTAAGGTGTTGTTCAGGTGCCCTTTCTCCAGTAAAGTTTTATAAAAGTTGTAGGTGTGCTCGTCAACTCGTTTGTTATTGGTCATGTCGTCATGAGTCAATTTGGTGAAGAATGTAAAGGCAAACTTTGGAGTGTCCTTAAATGAGTCCATAAATCGATGAATATATTTAAAGTGGAAATCGACTTCCGCTTGGTTGCCCGCGCAATGATACCCTGCGCGCCAAATTTCTTTGTCTCCGTACATGGCGACATGTATGGGATGGGAGTAATAGGTGGTTGGAGGAAACATGAATCCTTTTTTAGCGAAATGAAACCCCCCGATGTGAGGATAGTCTTCAGTAAACAGGGTTCGGTAACCGGCGTTACTGTAATCCCTCCAGATCGTATCCAGTGGATCCATGTGCTTGGATCTGTCCCACCATTTGCCCACTTCGTCTTCCGTATGTCCAGATAAAAGTGGCAGAAAATTGGGGAAAGTGTTTATACCAACTTGTGTGTACATGGTCATATCAAACGAGTGGAGCTCTTCCATAAGAAATGTGTACGTTTTGTTCATGCCCCTCATCATCTGATGCCTGGACACACCATCCATGCCAACCATAATGACATTCAGAGTCTCTTCAGGTCTTGACTCCACTTGTCGTTTCTTGTGTCTCAACAAGTCTAGCTCTATAAGTTTCGTATGCCTGGGCACTAGCGCGTGATATGTCTTAGCCACAATTTCTGATTGGTTGTTTTCACAAACAACTAATATGAACTCTGTGTTGTCCTTTAGTTTAAAACCGGACGTAAACTCTTTGCTCCAGTTTCCAAGTGTAACTCTATGATCACTCTCAGGATGCCTGTAAATTTCTCTGTATCTACATGATTTAAATGTGGTCAAGTTTTTCACTTTTTGGTCGTCAATTTCCAGCCTGGCACCTTTCACGTAAGTTAAATCTGGCCAAGGACTGGCACATTTCAGTTCTTCTCTTTCAAGTCCTGCGAGGCTCAAAATGCTCTTCTTGTATGGGTCGACGCTCATAAATTTACAAGCTGTTTCCTCTACAGAACCAGTCGGAGATTCTTCGATTTTTGTGTTAAGTAAATATAAAGTTCTTGATTGCTCCTTCCTCGCTTTACCAACAGGCAATCTTTTCAACGCAGTAAGAGGTGACAAAGTTTGCCCTAGCAAGACGTAGAGCGTCCCGCACACAACGAGGATAATACATAGTTTAGGGGCTTTTCTGGTCAGTCCGTAATGACCATCTGAAATAAAATGAATACAAAAGCTAATGAAATTCGCTAATAATCGAGAAACAGTTTTAATTTTGAATTATCACGGAAGGAATAAATATTACTTTGAATTACTACTTTTTCTCCAGTATGTGGAATGGTAGTATAATATGACAGTGTGATATTGTTATATTTATAGATTGTATTATAGACATTGTGTGCACATAAATGTTTTGCAAGAAGAGCGGCTCTCAAAAGATGATAATAAGTGGTTGTACTATGACCACCTCTGCCACAACCAGGGCTATCTCTGCACTTGTGAGGAGCTTCGAGCTAAAAAAAAAAACTGTTGTCAAAGATGGGAAGGGGGGCAGTTTTTTAAAGGTTGCTGGGGGCCCGATATGCTAGCGGTGGCCTTGACGGAGTTTTTTCGGGCTAGGGTCCCCTAAGATTCCTTTCCAAATAATGTATCTTTGCTTAGAGCCCCCCCCCTCCCCTGAAACGTAAGAAATCTCAAGTATATAAGTTTATGCGTGCAAGCAAGGATGTGTACACGGTGCAGTATAGAAAGCTACAAGTTAGCTGCAAGTTAGTACGTACAGTAAAGGATATGTACACGTTAACTTCAAGTTAGTACGTGCAGTATAAGATGTGTACAAGTTTACTTCAAGTTAGTACGTGCAGTATAGGATGTGTACACGTTAACTTCAAGTTAGTACGTGCAGTATAGGATGTGTACACGTTAACTTCAAGTTAGTACGTGCAGTATAGGATGTGTACAAGTTAACTTCAAGTTAGTACGTGTAGTATAGAATGTGTACAAGTTTACTGCAAAGAAAGTACAAGCAGATGGTACAGTACAGTGTGTGTACAAGTAAACTGCAAGTTAATTAGCGTTCAAAAAAATCCCCTTTAAATATATGACGATATTATATTAATAGAAATATTGTTCTGTAAACTAAAAGTAAGCAAAAAAATCAGTTAAAAAAAAATGGTACGAAGAATTGAAATAACGGTAGAATACTTC
Source organism: Bulinus truncatus (assembly GCA_021962125.1). Lineage (NCBI taxonomy): Eukaryota > Metazoa > Mollusca > Gastropoda > Planorbidae > Bulinus > Bulinus truncatus. The sequence goes on along the minus strand of JAGDYQ010000004.1, from coordinate 12,949,262 downwards.
ACCGTCTGTACCATCTTTCAAGATGGCATGCGAAATATTTTTAGAGCATTTTCGAAAAAAAATGCTCTATTGTCCCCGTTTTGTCTGTCTGTCTGTCTGTCTGTCTGTCATCACACTAGATCTCAATAACCATAAGTCCTAGACCCATGATGTATATATCATTTTGTAGGTCTTGGCCTGCCAAGAAATGTCTTTTTTCCATTTCGCGTTCTGACCTCTCAGGGCCGTAAAAGGGGCCTTATAAAGTACCGTTTTTTACTATATAAGCTATATTAATAATGGAACGCCCTATATCTCAGCAACCATAAGTCCTAGACCCATGATGTATATATCATTTTGTAGGTCTTGGCTGCCAAGAAATTACTTTTTTTTCCATTTCGCGATCTGACCTCTCAGGGCCGTAAAAGGGGCCTTATAAAGTGCTGTATTTTACTATATAAGATATATTAATAATGGATCGCCCTATATCTCAGCAACCATAAGTCCTAGACCCATGATGTATATATCATTGTGTAGGTCTTGGCCTGCCAAGTGTACATCAAAAGTCTATTTCGCGATTTGACCTCTCAGGGCCAAAATATAAGAGATTGTTATGTACCGTTTCGCTTATATTTTAAATATAAATAATAAAAGCTAATCAAAGGGGCGTAATCATTATTTATTTTTGTAACAGTTATTCAACATGACTTACTTGTCCTTTTAATATCTTTTTTCAGATATATGCATTACACAATTGAATTTATAAACATTTCCAAAATTTACAAATATTTACTGAAATATAACAAACGTACTGAAAATGCGCTAACACGTCCTGTGTCCAGAATGGAACAGGCTTAATTGCTTGTTTTTTTCAATTACTCTTACTCATTTTAGTCCTAAAGACAACCGTCACACAAAATATTTCTATTAAAATATAAGATTTGCGTATTATTGGACGTAGTCTTTATGCATACGCCAAACCACTTTTAACATGTTTGCTTATCTTATGATTATTGTATATCTTCCAAAGATGTATCATAATGACTGCTAGATAATTGATAATGAAGAGATCAAATGAAATTTATAAAAAAATAAACTAAAGAAAAAAACTTATTTAATCAGTTCGTAAATTTCATTTTTTTGTTGATTGAGCCATAAATTTATTGATTACTATTGCAAATCACGAAGTTTTCCACTATAAAAAAAAATATTTTAAAAGTATAGCTTAACTTTATGATAACTTGCAACTTATTTTGCATTTAACGTGGATTCAACGAAATTCGCGTCGACTCACATGTTATTAAATTTAAAACAACCAAATAAATTTGAAATTTAAAAGTCGAAATTAAAGTTAGGTTAAAAACAAAAAACACATTTTACCGCTGCTGTTGTACACGTGTATCATTGTACTATGGACAGAATGTACTCATGTATCTTGTACATCTAGAAGTAAAATGGGAAATAAAATGTTCAAGAATAAAATCAGGGACAAACTGTGAACTATATAGCTCGTTATCTCGATTCGTAGTAAAATTACGACACCAGTTTGTGATTTCGATATTGTTTCATAATATCTTTATCAGCACAAACATTGTAATTCCTCCATTGATTTCATCAAACATGAGAGACAGAACTATGTGACAGATTTCGCCAAAACATTCCCTTTTTTATTTTTGTACACTAGTAAACAAAGGCCCGATATCCGGTACCGGTTTGTAAGGCACGCATTTGGAGTTGAACATAGTGATATATGTTTGAGCATATCAAAGCTTTAAACATTATTATATTTCTGTGAAACCCCCGCCCCCCCCCCACCTCCCCCTCATAGTTGGGTTATTTTTGATTGTCTACATTGTGTACGGCGCTTCTCAGACTCCACCACTATACAATTCATTCATGTGACGTAATAATTAAAAAAAAATTGTGACGTGGTTTTGAGATGTTGGCAGTAAAGGGAGATAATTGTACATTAGATTATGACATTATTATAGAAATAATAAAAAACTGAACACCATAAATATTACATTGTCTTGAGATAGACATACTAAATGTAATTTGATGCAGTTAATTAAGTTGACAAACAAAGAAGTATGTTTTGTATAAAAGAAGATGATATTTGCCCTATGACTGTCCCATACTACTGGGACGTGAAGCCCCGGTAGAGACCTTCTTTCATCTCAATTCGTAGCCGATGGCGCATTGACCATGGAGGAACTACTTGAAACAGAGAGAACTGTTTCGTTTGGTTCTCACCGGAGATCGAACCCTGGACTATCAGGTCGACATTTTAGCACTTTACCACACGACCACATGTCCCTACTCTCCATGCTAATGTTCAAGCCTTCATTCCATGTCAGGCACTATACTACAATCGATAAAACATCAGCATTTGAATAATCGATTATAAGAAAAAACAAGTTTCATTTTGGTTCTATTTTACGATTGGGTAACTTAATTTTTGATGCATAACATTAGTACAATTTTTTTTGTGCAAATAACCATTGCTACTTTCACTCTACACGGACTCTGCCAGAAAGATTACCCCCCCCCCCGACAGAGCCCCCTGACAATCTATGAAAAGTGAATCTCCCCCACCTCCCTCCCCCCTTTTCCCCTCTCAATCCTTTCACCCAACTAAGTGTTTTATAGAAGGCGACCTGTTGCCCCCCCCCCACCCCCATCATATTACGGCCATGAGATTTGTTTACACTGTCTTCCCATTATGAAAGGGTGAGCTTCATGTGCTACGTCTTTCTGTTTCACTAAAACAGCTGCTGCAGTTTAAAAATCCTCAAAAATAATACTTGGAAAATGTAAACACTTCCATCAATCGTGTAATCTTATTTGTTAAATCAATGGATACAAAAAAAATTGTTTCCATTAGCCGCATTGATTATAAGCAGAAGCATAAACTTCAACCCGCCAAAGGCGAGTACATTAAACTAACTTAAGTACACTATGGATCTGAATGTTATTTTTCTTTCTGTCTAGTAACACAACTCCTATTTCTTTTTTTTTTTTATGTTGTACAGCTCTGGTCAAATCCGCTTGAAGTAACCGTTTTATAAATAAATATTTATAAATACATACAAATAAAACATAAATTAAAAATATATAAAACAATATATAAATTACATAAATATAATTAATTTGATCTTTCCAAAATACTTTTCTCAAATCCCTGACACGTAATAAATTGTCTTTAACTTGAATGTTTTAGATTAAAATCTTAACTCGGGGCAGAAACTGGCTAACATTGGGATTCCCATTATCTCCACATACAGTGACCCCTCTGATTTAGGTCCCTAAGGGAATGGGCTCCTACAGACGGAGACCTCTAGGAGCAGGGCCCCTAAGTGATATTAACTGCAAGAACGAGATGAAATCTCTTCCATCACATAAACCACTATTGAGACGGGTTTTGCGGTGTCCTTGAAGTCACCACGGGAGATAATGAAGCGACTTTAACCATGACCTGAAAAAATCCATTGGTCCTCACCCAGGAATCGAACCAGGAAACCTCAGGTCGGCAGTTTTACCACTCGACCATCCGTTCCCATCTGTATCATTTAAAAACCTCTATTTTCGTAAATCCTACAGTTTAAAATATATGCTCATATAGAAATTTATTCCAGTGATTCAGTATGTGCAATCCAACTTTAAAATATAAATAATGTATGATTCATCACATTGGATTTGTTATTCCAGGAATACTTTGGTAATATTTATGACCTTCAATTAAATTTTCAGTTTTCAGTTAGAATGCTGTTTTTGTATTAACTTTTTTTTTATATAGGGTAGAGATAAAGTTTTTTTTTTTTTCAACTGTGTATTTAGGCCAGTTTTGATTTATTTTAAAATTGCCTGGAGAGTCAAATCTATGCATTAAACATATTTTTTTTCAGTGGTGTATTATATGAAAGAGAATTTATTAGCCGATTCCATCTGCATGTTAAAAGATGCTGTGATGAAGCATGTTGACGTCTAGAGAAAGAGTGCACCGCCCACTTACCCCCCGATAGACACATAATTAGGGGGTGAGAAGGGAAAATACGGGGGTGAAATTTCAAATTCCGGGGGGTGAAAACTACAGTATTGTTTGGTCGTAATCATGTTCAGGGAAAAAAGCCGGGGGTGAAATTTCAAATTCCGGGGATGAAAACTATCCCCGGAAATAGTCTGGATAAAACACTGGACACATAAAGTCCCTTTATAATAGTTAAAGCAACCGCCACTTTTATTTATATATATATTTTATTATATATATATATACATGATATATTTTTAATCGCCACCCTATTAAACTTTTTTTTTTACTTTCGCATGCTGCACTCCACAAGCATACAGTAATCATGTATCCATAGAACACCATATTACAGTGGTGGCGAAACGTTTTAGAGCCACTTACCCAAAATTTCAACCAAAGAACAACCCCACTTATTTATAGCAAAGTGTCAACACTCCAATTTAAATTTAAGGAATTGATATTTTAGTCGCGTGCCGACTGATGAGGTTTTGCGTGAGGACTGATGAGGCTTTGCGTGCCGACTGATGAGGTTCTGCGTGCCGACTGATGAGGTTCTGCGTGCCGACTGATGAGCACTTGCGTGCCGACTAATGAGGCTCTGCGTGCCGACTGATGAGGTTCTGCATGCCGACTGATGAGGTTCTGCGTGCCGACTGATGAGGTTCTGCGTGCCGACTGATGAGGCTCTACGTGCCGACTGATGAGGTTCTGCGTGCCGACTGATGAGGCTCTACGTGCCGACTGATGAGGTTCTGCGTGCCGACTGATGAGGCTCTGCACGCGTGCCATTGGTTCGCCACCACTGCCTTATTACAATTTTAGGGTATTATAGACCGTTAATTAATATAACATCTAACCTGAAAATTATGTAAAGTATACCATTCTCCTGACCAATATAAAGTTGTGTCTTTTTTATGTGTGGTAAATTCCCCCTAATTGATAAACATATCTTTCCATCTCTCTCTCTCTAAAGATAAAGTACGTGTTTCTTTCCTTCCCCCCTAACTTACCCTCTCTCTCTCTCTCTCTCTCTCTCTCTATCTATCTATCTATCTATCTCTCTATCTCTCTCACTTCAAAGATCACGTATGTATTTTATTTCAATGTATTGATTATCTGAGTTGCATAACGGGCATCAGATACCACAAAATGTCTTACATTAACGAATTACAACATATTCCCCACCCCTAACGTCCTTTCCATTTTAAGCAAACTATATGGTATGTGAACAGTCCTAACAGAACTAAATTTTGCTTTCATTCGCATAACATTAGCATGTACCAATTCAAAACAAAGGAAATTTCTCTTTCATTATTAAAAAGAAAAATGGGTAAATATGAGTTTCCCATGTTAGCTACGAAGGGGTATTTCCGATTCTACTCTAAAATTAGACCACAGCCTTCATGGCTGCCATAATTAGGCGAACCTTTCGCGTACTCTGGTGCTTATTATTGACGTCAGTCTGTAGAAAGTTCTGTGTACACAAGAGACTGTTGATAGTATAATGAAAGTATATTGTGCCATAAATATGCTTAGTGTAGTTTTGTAGGTATATAGGTTAAGCGTGTATTTAGTATTAAATGTCAATACAATTTTTTATACTTTATTCTCAGCCGATCTGAAGTAACATTATATGAGTATGTTCATGCCTATTGGCAGTGTTTGATTTTTACAGGGATAGAACAGACATTTCTATTACGTTACAGTATTACATGTACGCAGGCCCGTAGCGTGCGAGGGGCGGGCAGGGGGCCGGGCCCCCTCTGCGCTTTGTATGGTCCCTGCTGTAGAATGCTTATTTGCTCTACTTAGTAAAATGTATTATCTGGCCCCGTCTGCTATTGCCTGGCCCCTGCTGTAGAATGCCTGGCCCCTGCTGTAGAATTTTTCACGCTACGGGGCTGCATGCACGAACTAAACACTGTGAACAAGTCAGTTTATGCAGCAAGTCTTGAACCAGTCGTCTAACGTCAAATCATTCAGCGTGTGTGAAGTCCCTGTTAGGATGAGATAAAAATCTCTTACATCCTATGAAAACCACCATGGTGCCTTTCTTTCATCCCCACCATAGCCGATAGTTCAATGGCCATGGAGGCACCACCACGGGAGATATATCGAGAACTTTGAGCCATAACCTGAAAAAATTTACTTGGTCCTCAGCTGAGAGCTGACCAGGTATCTTCAGGTCGACAGTCGAGAGCTTCACCACTCGACCATCCGTCCCCTTAAATCATTCAGTCGAATTATTCATCACGTCTTCCTGTGGTACCCGTACCCCTTGGGGGGTACATTAAATGTTGTGCAAGGGGTACGCAGCAATATACAATTTGCATTTAAAGCAACCAAGAGTTTGAAGGAAGAGCTAACGTGTAAGGGGGGGCTAATTGTGGACATACTTCCGCACCCTTTGGGTTACAGTCGCATAAAAAGTTGAGAACTGCTGTCTAAAAATAATGAAGTTGAATCGACCAGTTTGATTCTGAATGTGTTTCAACTTAAAGGTGTGCCAGCCTTATACTTAGTCATAGCAGAGTTTAAGAAGAAAAACGAAACAATTTCCGAGAATTCTCCCCCGCTCTCCCTTTATCTATTTCTGCATTTGTTTAAACATAAATGCGTATTAGTTTTAATTAGTCATAGCAGAGTTTAAGAAGAAAAACGAAACAATTTCCAAGAATTCCCCCCTCCCCCTTATCTATAAATACAAAGTACTCAAGCTTTTTCCGTGTTAATAATGTTATTTGTGTCGATTTATTTAAGGAATGTTAATCCGTCATGTAGTTCAGGTATCAAACAATCACAACTTCATCGCTGCTTGTAAAATAAACCAATAAGTTTTTTTTTCATTAGCGACACGGCGCAATGACGCACATCAGTGGCGTATCGAGCTTAACTCGCGCCCGGGGCACAATACCTTTTTAGCGCACCCCCCCCCCATCATTCGAAAACCATATAATATTATACGTAAAATATACCATTTGGCGCCCCTTTGTGAGTAGCGCCCGGGGCATGATGCCCCCTTGCCCACCCTTCGCTACGCCACTGACGCAAGCCTAAGTAGTACCAAGGGGCGGACCCTGTTGTATTAGAGACTTTTAAATATAGGTGCTGTCCATGAAAATATTTAATCCCATCTCTATAATTTTTAATGAAATATATATTTATATAAAAAAAGATGTACACTATGAAGTATACTTTTTTTTAATAGTTTAATGACCTATATACTCAATTCGTTTCACTTTTTACAAAAACAATAAGGTTTTAATGTGGAGTCTGGTTCACAGTCTGCCTGTTTCCGGTACAGATTCAACCTGTCTATGGAATCTCCAACAGTTACATCAGACTGGTTCTTTCTGTTTCCGGCTCTCATTAGGTCGAGGTGACCCAATAAATCCTCGTCACTGCGGATGGTGGTCCGCACTGTGCCCTCGTAGATGGCGCCGCCGGGCGTAGCTTGAACTTTAACCTTAAACAGGCGTTTATCGCTGGAGACCAGAATGGGAAGCTTAATGATTGTTACCGACAGAATAGCCTTGAGGCTCAACTCTGCGCACATAGTTTTGTTTCTTTTGCTGTTGACCTCTCTGACCACTGTCTCGGCCAGGCCTACAGAGACGTTAGAGTTGACGGACATTTCTTCCATCGTCTGCTGATCGCACAGACAGAATTCCATCGGTATAGGGATATCGGTACAAGTTCTATTTTTGGGGATCTCACGCAATAAACTCTTTCCGTGTCTGCGTGGCGCAAAGGGAATTTCTCCGCTAGATTTGAAGTAGAGCAGGTCCCGCAGTGTGGCGTGGGTGTCGTAGTGCGTCGTCAAACGCCTTGTGTTGATCTTCATATTTCTGGCCACATCCGGGTGTTTCTCGATAAACCACCCGGGGAAAGAAAAGACGGCGTACGGCGCGCGGCTTTCGATCATTCCGTTCAGGGTGGCCCTGATGGGCCCCCAGCGAGGCCCGTGGTCGGAGTACGTGATCAGCAGGGATTTGTTCAGGTGTCCCCTCTCTCTCAGCGTCTTGTAAAACCTGTACGTGTTCAGGTCCACCCTGTGGTTGTTGGTCATGTCGCCGTGCGTCAGTTTCGTGAAGAAAGACGTCGAGAAAACCGGAGAGTCCGGGAAGGAATCCAAGAAGCGTATTATGTAGTCGAAGTGGAAATCCACCTCGGGCGTGTTCCCCGCGCAGTGGGATCCAGACCGCCAGAGATCTTTGTCTCTCTCCATGGCAACACATATAGGATGACTGTAGTAAGTGGTCGGTGGGAAAAGAAATCCCTGTTTAGAGAAATGGAATCCGCCGATGGATGGAAAATCCTCTGTATACAAAGTGCGGTAACCAGCGTTGCTGTAATCCCTCCATACTGTATCCAGTGGATCCAAATGTTTGGATCTATGCCACCAACGCTCTATTTCATCCTCTGTATATCCAGAGAACAGGGGAACGTAGTTAGGGAACGTATTTTTGCCTACTTGGTTGTGCATGGTCATATCGAATGATTTCAGTTCATCCATAAGAAATGTGTAAGTTTGGTTCATACCCCTCATCATCTGATGTCTGGACGTACCATCCATGCCAACCATAATGACATTCAGAGTCTCTTCAGGTCTCGACTCCACTTGTCTTTTCTTTTGTCTCAACATGTCTAGCTCTATGATGTTTTCATGTCTCGGCACAAGCGCGTGATACGTCTTGGATATAATCTTTGATTCTTTGTTTTCGCAAACGGCCATGATAAATTCCGTGTCGTCTGGAAGCTGTATACCGGAAGTAAACACTGCGCTCCAGTTTCCAAATGCGACTCGATGGTCGCTATCTGGATGTCTAAAAATATCCCTATACTTGCAAGATGCGAAGTCTTTCATGCGGGCAACTACGCTTTTGTTTATTTTCAAATTATTTCCCTTGACGTATGTTATTTCCGGGAGATAGCCCGAGCATTGCACAGGTTTCTTTTCTAAACCAGACAGTTTCATAGCATTCGGGTTGTACGGGTCGATATCTATGACCTTACAGGAGAGCGAGTCTGAATCAGCCACGTCCACAACATCTTCTTCGATGGTTCCCCGTAGAAAGGAAAAACGAAAGTGTGATCTTGTCTTTCCGATCGAGTTTGACAGCCTGTTTAAAGGAATGTGTTGGAAAGCGCTGAACTCAATGACGCTGTAACACAAACTTGCTGCGATAAGAAAAGCGAACCATTTAGGAAGATACCTGGACTGTACCGTTTGAGAATCTGTAAATATAAACAGTTAAAAGAATAGAAAGTAATAATTATTATTAGCCTATATACTAAGATAAAACATTCAGCTAATACAGCCGTGTATTTTATTCCAAGTTTTGCCCTGGCATGAATTGAAGTTGAAAAAAATGGTCCGATCTCAGGTGGTTTTTTTGTTTAATTTGGGGGTGGGGGGGGGATTAAGGGGCAAAGATGCTTATACATCTCGGAGACTTAGGCATAATTAACTATAGGTGCCCAAAAAAATCATGTTGGTAGGTTTTTTTTAAGTGCTTTTCGGCCTAGTTTTGCTAATGCATAATAACAGCTGCAAACGTCGATAAAACAGACACATAGTTTTCTGAGTGGATATCTTTTCTTTTATTTATAACTGTAATTGAAAAGGTCAAGTAAACGAATTTTTATTTACTTGTTTGGGTGCCGATTAGAGAAAATACATACACAAAATTAGATTTTAGCATAAATCTAAAAAAAAAAAAATACCAAGGTCTTGTAATATAATGAAGGAGACGGATGTTCGTGCGGTAAAACGCTCGGCTGTCGACCTGAGAGTCCCTGATTCGATCTTCTGTGAGATTAAAGGATATTAGCAGGTCATAGCTTAAGTCCCCACTATATCTCCCGTGGTGCCGCCATGACCATTGCACTATTGGCTATGGTGGGGGGGGGGATGAAAGAAGGGTACCATAAAAACCGTCCCCATCAGTGGTTTCATAGGATCTACGAGATTTCATCTCATCCTTACATGGACGTGACACATGTAATATAATGAGGACATTCTTGTATCATCTATCAAATGGGTTGGGTCGGCACACTGTTTTTGAGTCGCGGGCCACATGGGGGGCTCGTAAATCTGACATGCGGGCCGAAACAAGACAAGACCAGATGGTTGGAATGTCGACATGAAGTTATATACAATTGAACGTAAAATGGTTGTTGCTGCAATTCACTCTGAATCAAATGGCGGGCCGTATTAAATAGTCCCGTGGTGGGGGGGGGGGGGGGAGGGGAGGGACGGGGCAGATTCAGCCCGTGGATCGAAGTCTGTACATGGCTGATCTATCATACTGAGACCGAAAACTCTTCAAGTGTTCCTCTCTCATAGATGGACAGAGGGAATTGCTTAAAACGCCCCGTTTTGTTGTGTCTAAAGCACTCACTCACCTGCCCGCTCGCCCCCCCTTCCCATTCCACCTTACTCCTCTCATAAAAGGCCTAGGGAACTTAAAGATTTACTCAAACGTATTTCTGGACAGCCTCCTTGCACGGGGCTTCTGCGTTTTTATACATCGCGAACTCTTATTAACAGTTTCACGGAAAACAAATGAGACACCCTCTACACATGCTTTGGGCTCCTGACTTTTGTTGAATTCTCCCGCCCTCCCCTTCCCCCTCCATCCCTTTACCTCTTTTCCTTTGAACCGGATGAGTGAGCTCTAACTAGCTGACCTTTAATAACGGATTTTTTAATTGTCTTATATTTTCTCCAGCCTGCTCACGTCCTTCTTAGAGATTCGGACGAAAGTTTTATAACTTCAATGATGTAAAGCAGTGGTCCCAAACCACCCACCCCCCACCCCCGGGCCTCGGACCGGTACCTGTCGGGGGGTCAAACGGTACTGAGCTCCACCCCCCCCACCCCTTCCCCCCAAGAAACTTTTTATTATTTTCAATTTATTTATTGTGGTGTTTTTTTTTATCACGGGTTGTGCGACTTTCCATGGACGAAAGGTTTAACAGGGAGCTGAGTGTCTCTCCTACCCTCCCCCCCCCTTCCCATCCCGTGGGTCGCGGTGAAATTATCACACGTCGACCGGTCCGTGGCAAGAATAAGGTTATGGGGGTCACTGATGTACAGTACACAAGCATCTCAACACTTCTAACTGTTCTGTGGGAATTCATAGCCGTTTGTTCTTTTAAATTGATATCTGCGTTACCATTTTCTTACTTAAAAATATGTACCTTATTTATAAACTATAAATATTAATATTGTATGTTAACAAATACAAATCATAAACTGATCATTTAGTGACCGACTTACCGATTACCGATGTTTAAAGAGGTACAATAACCAAATAGTAACACAATTATGTTTATAATTAGAGGAATTTATTTTCATAGAAATGAAAAAAAAAATTATCCTTGCGGAAGATTTTTAGAAGATTTACGAATTGAAGAATAATTTATAATAACTAGTTGGTTAATCTACTTTAAAAAAATATTAACAGCACAACACAATCTGGCAAAGGCAAAACAGAACATCCCATCAATTTCTACAGGTAAAATGCATCAAATTAATTCTCACAACCCTGTAACACTTAAAAAAATAAATATTTTGTAAGGCAGAAGGGTAGGCTGTAATGATATGAGTTTGTGACCAGAACAGTTACTACGATTCAATACACAATTGAATACTGTAAAAAATAAATGCTGCGCACTGGTAGATGATTATGAAATGATCCTTAGCATATTGTAAACAAGCAATATGTAAAACATAAATCGGACAAGAACCACAAAAAATATAATCGCTGCTGACCCATTTGCGAAATAACTGCCTAACATTGACATCAAAGTCTCACTGTGCAGCAAATGAAACTGTTTATTGAGACCCTATCCGAATTGAAATAGACATCATGATCAGGAAACATTACTTTTTGAGACCGAATTCGGAACATATGGTAGAAACTAAATGCGGTATTTAAAAAAAAAATGGTTATTCCTCAGACGGTTAACGACTTCATCCACAAAACTAAAGTCCGTTTTAAATTTCATTATTTACATTATTGATCAGCTACTTTATCATTTAATACCAAAAGAATTAAATAATTTTTTTTAAGAATCTAACAATAATTGATTTTTTTTCTTTCATGTAAGAAGTTCAGAAATTGAAACGATCTTACGCAAAAATAAAACAAACAAATGATAAGTAATTTAAATAAACAAAACAAAGAAAGGTTTTGCTTTTTCCCGCTACCTTTCCTAATTTTGTTTTTCGCTTACACTTCCGATTGTTTTTTTTTTATTATTATTTCGTTTTGCCTAAAGATCAAACATCTTCTGACTGGCTAAGATATGAACATATTTAAAATGATGTATTGAATACTCTAAAAAGGCTGCAGTTTTAAATGTTGTAATACAACCATTCTCGACACTAAAGTCACAACTGACTTGTCATCTACTGTGAGTTATACTGTAATTCAAGAGCTAATCATGAAGTGAGCGCATAATTTATTGTTTTGTTCAGTAAGGGTGAGATCAAATCGATATTGTTGATAAAGTCACACGGGCGACCTCTAGATTTATGAACCTTGTCCCACAATGCATCGAGTGGTGTTTAACTGATCATTTGATAAGTTAGCCAACACACACACACACACAAACACACACACATTTAAAATGCAAACAAACACACACACACACACACACAGAGAGAGCACATGCACACTGACACACAGAATACAAATTTAAAAGCACACTTTAAAATAATGTCCGATACCATTACAGCATTGCGAAATGTTTACATATTGATTTTGCAGTGGGCAACACAGGCGATACCCAAACACCCTTTTGAAGTGTGGAACACAGGCGATACCCATACACCCTTTTCAGTGGCGCACCGGGCGGCACTTTTTATTACTTTTTAGGGGGGGGGCGGCAAAAATGTATAGAATAAATTGAAATACCTAAATGAGAGGGCGGCAAAATCGTCTTCCGCCCTGGGCGGCCGATACCCACGCTACGCCGCTGACCCTTTTGAAGTGGAGAACACAGTCGATCCCCATACTCCCTTTTTGCAGTGGGGAACACAGTCGATACTAAAACTCCCTTTTTGCACTGGGGAACACAGTCGATACGAATACTCCCTTTTTGCACTGGGGAACACAGTCGATACGAATACTCCCTTTTTGCACTGGGGAACACAGGCGATACTAATACTCCCTTTTGAAGTGGGGAACACAGGCGATCCCCATACACCATTTTAAAGTGGGGAACACAGGCGATCCCTTACGTTACATCTCCTTGATGACGTGTATATTATATAATAAACTATAATTTGACGTTTCTACTTACAAGACAAGTAATACTGAAATGAACCGCGCAATGGTTGTGCAGTTTTGTTTTTTTTAGAACAATATTTTATTGCTTCATAATGAATGTCAGTGTATAAATAAAAGTTAAAAAAAAAATGACTGTTTGTATAATTCGGTCCAATATGCGCCGAAACCATAAATCATGAATTTTGTTTTCTAGCATTAGGAATGTAATTTGGCATGGACTCATAGAAGACAGTTGATTTAAAGTGACAATATTGACATTTCATTGGTTTGCCCGTATGACAATGTAAACAAAGGTTTCACCGATAACACCGGCATGCCACGACTTGATTGACAATACATTGACGTCAATGTTACATTAAAATTTGTATACACTCAGAGTGAACAACAACAACCTGAATGTCCATTCTAATACACTGGTGAAATAAATACATTAATTAATTCAATTTGTGGGGAATTCCATCTTCATATTATTCATGGCTTATCGGGTATTAAAATTTTGCAGTAGCAATAAGGTTTTTTGAAGGAGTCTGTTTCGCAGTCCGCTTGACCTTTATACCAATTCAGCCTGTCTATTGTCTCTCCCACGGTTACTTTAAAAGGGTTGCTCTTGTTGCCCGACAGCAGCTGGTCTAAATGATTGACCAGCTGTACGTCCTCGCAGACTTTCGTCCGCACCGTTCCTTCGTACACTGCGCCTCCAGGCTCTGTTCTAATCCTAATTTTAAACCATCGCTTATTGTCATTGGAGTTAAGGCTGGAGGACCTCAGCGTGATCGTCTGCTGAATGTCTCCCACTTTCAACTCGGCGCATATAGTTTCACTTCGTTTACCATTTACGGCCCTGACCAAGAGTTCTGCCAATCCTTTTGAAATGTTTGCAGCGCTAGGGATATGTTCCATAATTTCTTGATCGCAAAGGCAAAATTCTAAAGGAATAAAAGCGTCTGAGCACGTCCTGTTTTTAGGAACTTCCCGGAACAAGCTTATTCCGTAGTTGGTTGGAACTAGAGGAATTTTACCGCTGGCTTTAAAGTAGAGAAGTTCTCTGAGCATAGCGTGAGTATCGAAGTGTGTGGTCAAGCGCATAGAGTTAATTCTCAAATTTTCGGCGACGTCCGGATACTTGTCGAGGAACCATCTCGGAAAAGTGAAGATTGCATACGGCGCACGGCTCTCAACCATTCCGTTAGGGGTGTTTCTGATGTAGCCCCATCTAGGCCCGTGGTCTGAGAACGATATCAGTAAAGTTGTTTTCAAATAATTGTTTTCTTGCAGCGACTTGTAAAAATTGTACGTGTGAAGATCGGCCTTCCTGTTGTCCGTCATGTCATCGTGAGAATACTTCTTCATAAACAGCGTGGCGAATACGGGCGACCCTTTGAACGTCCTTAAGAAACTGTTTAAATAGTTATAGTGGAAGAGAATTTCAGGCGTATTGCCTATACACAATCCGTCAGCTTGCCAGATCTCAGAGTCTCTTTCTATGGCAAGACTGATGGGGCGACTGTAGTATGTTGTAGGCTTAGAGTCGAAACCTTTCTTTAAGTAGTGAAAAGCCCCGATGGACGGGTAGTCTTCGGAAAACAACGTGCGGTATCCGGCGTTGGAGAAATCCTTCCAGATCGTATCCAGGGGGTCGAAGTGCTTTTTATTATCCCACCACTGCTCGACATCTTTCTCGGTGGTTCCCGTCAGAAGAGGAACAAGATTAGGGAACGTGTTGGAACCCACTTGGCTGTACATCTTCATTTCGATGGAACGGAGCTCTTCCATCAGAAATGTGTACGTTTTGTTCATGCCTCTCATCATCTGATGCCTGGACGTACCATCCATGCCAATCATAATGACGTTAAGAGTCTCTTTAGGTCTCGACTCGGATTGTCGTTTCTTTTGTTTCATCAAGTCCATTGTAATGTCTTTTTCATGTCTCGGTACAAGGGCGTGATATGTCTTTGACAAATTTCCGGAAGAGTTACTCTGACAAACGACGAGTATGAACTCGACAGTTTCCGGAATATCGGTAAAGTTCGTGAACTCTTCGCTCCATTCTTCGAAGGTGAAGTCTTTGTCAGACTCTGTGTGTCTTGTGATGTTCCTGTATCTGCAAAACTTGAAATCACGAACACCTTTTAGTCTATTATGGTCTATTTGTAGTCTGCTACCGTTTATATAGGTCAGGTCTGGCATGAACCCAGAACAAACTACGGCAGCTTTCTTTACGCCAGACAACTTCATAATATCTGGATCAAAAGGGTCCACTTCTAACGATTTGCAAAATGGCAGCTCATTTTGATGGGTTTCATTATTGCGATGAAACGAAGCTATCCGCATCATGTGAACTTGCCAGGACGTTTTCGGCGTAATGAAAGCTATTCTGGCAGACATTAATCCTTCGACAACGATGTAAGCTAACATCGTGAACGTTAGTGTGGTGACCCCAAATTTGACCATTGGTCTGTTGGTCCTGTAACACAGTCCTAAAGAAAAGGAGAAAGAAAATAAAAATGTACTCACAGTTAAATAACTTTAAAAAAAATGTAAAATATTGCCTGTTCCATTGTTTAACATCATGCAATAGTTTATCTCCTTAATTTAAATTATTTACATTCAAACCTCGGTTTACGCGCACATTTCGATGCAGTACATTAATTTTACTCGTAATAATAAGCACTCGTACATTAAAGTGAATTTCCTGATTGGAAGTAATAGAAGCTGGGAGGTTTGGTAGAAAAAATTAATTTCTTCTGTACATAATAATGAATACTGTCTAGCATTTTTGTTTATATATATATATATATATATATATATATATATATATATATATATATACTAGGAAGTGTTAAGTTAATTCATTTAATCGGACGTCTTTATTTATTGCTAGAATCTGTTTATGTGGTGTTCAGACGGAACACATACGATGAAATAATGTTACTTCCTTGTAGGGATTCTATTGACATGTGACATGTCATTGTCGTAAAACAGATTAACCGTTAACATTTCAACGTCTCACGCTCAGTTAACTTCTAGCATTTTACACAAACCCAGGGGCAGATCTAGAAAACTTTGGCCGGGGGGGGGGCAAAACTGTTTTCATCGTTGAAAATTGGTCTTAGAACAAAAAATATTTCGACAATATAATGATGTCTTACCTAAACTTACGGTAACAGGGGGGCGGCTTGCCCCTCCCCGACCCCCTTCCCCCCTAAATCCTTCCCTGTACAAACCCATAAGTGATTGTTTAGGGTTAGTTTCCATACTGCTATACAGTCAAAACAGTTACTATTCTTAGTAAAGAAAATGCACCCACACGGATGTGAAATATAGGCCGAGCAGTGAAGCTAACTGTGACCTAACATGGGGTATTAAAAACAATCACTTCATTAGTAATCACCAAAAATGTTTTGTCTGAAAAGAACCAGCAAGTACATCGACAAGACCTTGAATTTATTTTTTGAAAATTATGCTCGTCTTACATAAACACTCCTTAAACCAAGTTACTCGTAAACAGAGGTTTGACTGTACATAGATTTTCATAGTTTATCTTGATAAGAAAAATTACTAAGACAACTGGATTATTTATTATGATGTATAAAATTATACGTTAAGATAAGAGCTCCAATGTTAAAGGCTTCACTTACCTAAAATGTAGCGTATTTTCATCGTAGTCAATAGTATTACTAATTTATTCAGACTTATTACCTATGAAATGTTTACATCAGTTGGAAACATTACTTTGAACACTTTTTAAATCAAATTACATCTGTGAATAAAAAGATAATAAAATTGTGATTTAAAAAAAAAATAGTCACGATTTAAAGTAAATATTTTTAAACAAAGTAATAAAACGCTGATATAATCTTTTTTATTATACAAATAACCATAAAAGCTCTTTTTTTATTTTTTCAAGAGTTATTTCCCGTGCTCAATAATTACGTATTGTAAGATAATAAACTCTGAGCAATACATATGGGATATGGCTAGTACATACAAACACGTAATCGAATGATAAAGAGAAAAAAAAATCTTTATATTTGACAAATTTCTCATTCATTAATTTATAAAATTTATCTGTTTTTAATCTGGTTTTTTAAATCTTCTTATGACACAGTTCAAAACAATAACATTCAATGTGAAATCTAAAGTACTTTGAATTTTTAGTTGTTTTTTTTTTATTTGGGTGCCTTACAACCGAACTATAACTAGCAAAATCACATTAATAGACTTTCGGTGATTTAACCAGGCATGGGGGGGATGGGGTGGGGGGGGGGGAGGGGGAAGGAGGGTGGAGCAAGACGTTCAATAGACTTTTATTGACTTTTTGACCACACTCTGACCTGGCCTGGGGAGAGAGAGAGAGGGATTAGGCGCTACGTTGACGTGAGACCCACGAAGATCAAGAGGGCTAATGACGTCTGTTACGAGTTCAATTGTTGACGAAGGTGATTGGATGATGTCAAATCAGCAGCTATCGTCGCTTGGGTTGGGTTTAAAAAGTATAACTAGTATGGGGAGATAAAAGAAACATATTTTAATTTTGTTTAAAAAAAAAGGAATTGATTTTCAAATATTATTATTAATATTTATATTACTAATATAGTTTACTGTATCACTATATGGGGAAAAATATCACATTGATTTTTTAAGACATAGTAATTAAGAAAGTTTGTCATGATATACACGATTTAAAACATGTCACATTGATTTCTAAGACACAGTAATTAATAAATTTTATCATAATGTGCAGGATTTGAAAGCCTTTTTTTTTTCAATTTCTTCTCTTGGCTAAAGAATTATCGTTTAGTAGGCTAAGATTACAACGAAGCATAGATGCTCTCAACGTATGGAGGTGTTATACAAGCAAGCAGTGGCGTAGCGAGCTTAACTCGCACCCGGGGCACAATATCTGTTTAGCGCCCCCCACCCCCCCCCAATTCGAAAACCACATAATATTTTATGTAAAATTTACCATTTGGCGCTTCTTTGTGAGTAGTGCCCGGGGCATTATGCCCCCCCCCCCATTTCCCTCCCCCCCCACTACGCCACTGCAAGCAAGGGAGACTATGAATACTCTCACTGTCCCCCTAATTATCAGGGGAAAAAAAAAAAGAATTATTTTTACTTAAATGTAAGTTGGACAACTTTGCAAAACAAACAAACAGACTGGATTTTTCCGAGAGTTTTTGAAACAATATTGTATATTCTATTTCAAGATATGTCTGTGTACCCATAAAGTAATGTAGTACAATTAATGTAATTTCTCATACATGTGTGTGCTGGGATATCGGTCAGTAATATCTTGAGTGATTGACTAAATCAGCAAGTCACTGCCAAAGTAATGGCATACATAATCACTTTACAGCATAAAAAAGGTTAAAAATTTCTTTAAGCGGCCATACAGCTTGCTGGAATGAAATCACGGCAAGAGCTAAGAATTATTATGAAAGATGGATGTTTCAGTCTTAATCTTAGAGCAGACACTATATACAGAACAGGGAAAAAGATGAAGGAAGTGATCTTACAATCGAATTTACATAATTATTTGACATATACATGACACGTATTTAAAAGTTAACTTTTTCGCATTTTTCAGAACATTTTTTTTTCCGGGAGTGTGTGTATGTGGGGAGGGGGGGGAGGGGCCACAATGTAACTGGTACAGGGCACCTATATAGCTAGCTACGGCTCTGTGGCTACTCCGGACCAACGCTCTCTCTAAGGTGTGTTATGTAGTGAGCAAGAAATTTTGTCTCTGAGCGACATTTTTGTTTGAGGCCAAAAATTTGTGAGCGATTTAAAGCGATGTCGTCCGTCAGAGGTGAGCGATCGTATGCGTAGTATGAGCGACGCTCTGAATACGTGTGAGCGATCGCTCACGCGCTCAGCTTAGAGGGAACATTGCTCCAGACCCCTTCCCCCCCCCCTTAAAGTTTTTTCTGCAAAAATAAATACATTACAGACGTTATGGGGTTCCCAATGACAACGGGCTCCTAAATGACAATGAGCTCCAAATGACAACGGGCTCCTAAATGACAATGAGATCCCAATGACAACGGGCTCCTAAATGACAATGAGCTCCCAATGACAACGGGCTCCTAAATGACAATGAGCTCCCAATGACAACGGGCTCTTAAATGACAATGAGCTCCCAATGACAACGGGCTCTTAAATGACAATGAGCTCCCAATGACAACGGGCTCCTAAAAGGTGGTACGGATGCGTTTTCCTCCCAGCTGTCATGGCGCAAGCGATTAATAATATTAAAAAATAAACCAAAAAACAAAAAAAAAAACACGCAACTATTATTTATCCTTTTTCAAGAAGCAAAACACAGACAAACCATAAATCCTGATATTACGAAATATTTTTGTAAATGAATTCACAAATCCAGTTGCCGGTAAATACGAAATACATATGACGACTGTAATTGTATACAGAGATGTCCCAGACAAGTTACAAGTTTAAAGAGTTTGTAAGATCTAAGTGGGATGGTTGTAAACGTGGCGGATAAAGTATATGAATTTGATCCAATAAAAAAAAACTGAAATTTATGCAGACCTTACAAGACCTGCCAACTTTTTTTTTTCCAGATTATTTATTTCTAAGAAATTGTCGCTTTGCCAATTAGTAAGTGTGGTTTCACGAAGTAATCAATGGTGCTAGAAATATTTTTAAAACAAGAATAAAAAAATAATGCAAAAAGGATAAATAATCTTAAGATAACTTTGTTTTTGTTTTTAAATTACATCGTGTCAATCCATTATTCTAAAACTGGATCTAAATGATCAAAGTTGGCAGCCCTGTCTAACAAGGAAGCCCTTCCCTCACGTATCACAGGTTAGTGGAAAACTACGTAAACTAGGCCATGACCCCCATGTTTTCTAAGGGTGCATTGAATAATATATTGTTTCGTTGTTCATAGCATGTAGACAAAGTCAGTTTTATGTCACTTATGTGTTTTGGTTCGTTTCACCCGTAGCCCAGAAGGATCTAGTAAACGCTGACCGATAAAAACAGCCTAAGCTGTAAATATAATTAACTAGCTTTGTGTGAAGGCCCCAATCGTATAACTGTCTCCTGATTCCTAGGCTGCGATTTGATTGGTCTTTCGTTGAAGAGTAATATTGGTTTAGTTTTTTAAACAGAATATTACAAAGTGTAAAGTTTCGAAAACATTCACTGTACAAGTATATGTAGTCTTCAATATACAAGTATATACGGTCTACAATACATTCACTGTATAAGTATATGTGGTCTTCAATATATAAGTATATATGGTATACAATACATTCACTGTACAAGTATATGTAGTCTTCAATATACAAGTATATACGGTCTACAATACATTCACTGTATAAGTATATGTGGTCTTCAATATATAAGTATATATGGTATACAATACATTCACTGTACAAGTATATGTAGTCTTCAATATACAAGTATATACGGTCTACAATACATTCACTGTACAAGTATATGTGGTCTTCAATATACAAGTATATACGGTCTACAATACATTCACTGTACAAGAATATATGGTCTTCAATATACAAGTATATACGGTCTACAATACATTCACTGTATAAGTATATGTAGTCTTCAGTATACAAGTATATACGGTCCACAATACATTCACTGTATAAGAATATGTAGTCTTCAATATACAAGTATATACGGTCTACAATACATTCACTGTATAAGTATATGTAGTCTTCAGTATACAAGTATATACGGTCTACAATACATTCACTGTACAAGTATATGTAGTCTTCAGCATACAAGTATATACGGTCTACAATGCATTCACTGTACAAGTATATGTGGTCTTCAATATACAAGTATATACGGTCTACAATACATTCACTGTACAAGTATATGTGGTCTTCAATATACAAGTATTTACTACAATACATTCACTTTACAAGTATATGTGGTCTTCAATATACAAGTATATACGGTCTACAATACATTCACTGTACAAGTATATGTGGTCTTCAATATACAAGTATATACGGTCTACAATACATTCACTGTACAAGTATATGTGGTCTTCAATATACAAGTATATACGGTCTACAATACATTCACTGTATAAGTATATGTAGTCTTCAATATACAAGTATATACGGTCTACAATGCATTCACTGTATAAGTATATGTAGTGTTCAGTATACAAGTATATACGGTCTACAATACATTCACTGTATAAATATATGTGGTCTTCAGTATACAAGTATATACGGTCTACAATACATTCACTGTATAAGTATATGTAGTCTTCAGTATACAAGTATATACGGTCTACAATACATTCACTGTATAAGTATATAGTCTTAAATGCATTCCATGTACAAGTATATATAGTCTTCAATACTTTGAATATACAAGAATTTATGGTCCCCAATACATTAAACATGCAAGTATTTTTTCTCCAATACATTCAATATACACAATATATAGTCTCCAATACATTCACTGTTACCTAAAAGGTAAATAAATGTGAACGACTTAAAACCTGTGAATCCATTGCCGAGTTGTTTTACTGCTATGCTAATGGGATTAAAATTCAACACTGTCTTCACTTTTCACACTTCCAGTTATTGTAAATTTATGATGTGTGTGGTCTACCAGTCTACCCAGTGTTTGATTGGATTTACAGCAGGTGTGGGCGATTAAGAGAATTCGAAAACCACATCGTCTGGAATAACTAAAAAACAAACTAGAGTACTGTAATCGTACTAAAAAAAATTACAATGGAGAAGGACATAAACATGTTGAGGAGGGCGGGGAGGGAGCTATACTCACCTTGAAAGGATTTAGATGAGGCTATACACACAAATAGAAATTTGAATCTTTGAACGAGTGGATCTTTTAAATGCCTTTACATTTTCCACTTACATTTTCCACCAAATTTTCTACCTACATTTTCCCCCCAAATTTCCACCTCCATTTTTTACCAAAATTTCCACTACATCGTCCACCTAAATTTCCACCAATATTGTCCACCTAAATTTCCACCTCCATTTTTTACCAAAATTTCCACTACATTGTCCACCTAAATTTCCACACATATTGTCCACCTAAATTTCCACCTATATTGTCCACTTAAATTTCCACCTTTTTGTCCACCTAAATTTCCACCTATATTGTCCACTTAAATTTCTACCTATATTGTCCACCTAAATTTCCACCTATATTGTCCACCAAAATTTACCACCTATATTGTCCACCTAAATTTCCACCTATAATGTCCACCTAAATTTCCGTCTACATTTTCCACATACAATGTCCACCATATTTTTCCCACGCACATTACACAGCCATCTATCTAAAGATGAAAAATGTGCGGGGTTTTTTTTTTCTTCTCAGAAGTGTGCGGCGTTAACGGTAGGCTGTGTGACTTGTGTAAAACATGCTGCAATCTACGGAGAAATGCGTTCGTTGTTTTAATGGATAGAAGATACGGGATAGTCCACCGGTTATCAAAATGTGGTTGGCGAACCACTTAAATAGAACTGAATTGAACCGGATCGCCAAAAAAAAAATAAAAACAAAAATTTCATCGAGAGTACATACATTACTATTTATCCCTTTTTTTTAATGGGTGGATTACGAAAAATCCGATCAGGTCTCTTAGTAACTGTGTTAGTAGGTCGCAAGTGATACAGTTTGAGAGCCCCTGGTATAGCCCGACATTTGTCGTGACCTAGTACATTCTGACCCTGTACACTAGCAATACAAATAGTGCCATCGTTCAATAACGTAACATCATCCAGCCTTTAAGTATATATTTATGTCCTGCTATGTAAAAAAAATGCCATGAAAATAGCTGATGCGTAAACTTCACATGGCTGCATGCATGCCATAAGGCTAAAAATAGATTTCTCTTTCTTTCGTATTCCCTACCATAGAGAACAGCCTATTTTTTTATCATTATCACATGACCCCGGAATTTGAGTCTTTAAAGAAACGGAAAAAATAATACGTGACCAAAGTCTTTTGCATTCGAAAAAACAAAGTGGCGAATTGTGTTAGAGCATTAAAGGTGTACTTTATAATGAACGTGTGAGGAGAAAATATTTGTCAAGTTCTGTATATAACAAACTATCGCATTCAGACGCACCGACAGAAATTTCGGGCCCCTGGGAAGGGCTGTCACGCCCCCCGCCCGTGCTGATAATAATATTTTGAAAAGTTTATTGGCCAGCTCAGTCCGGGCCCCTAAAACTCGCCGGGCCCCTGGGCATTTGCCCCCCCCCAACCACCCCCCCTCTCGGCGGCACTGATTGCATTGCACACACACTAATGAAACAATGTTGATATAACTATATTTAAAAACATTGTCCGATAGATTCTCAGCTCCCCCAAATGAATGGTATTTTCAGTGCATTGTGGGTAAACGGCGTGGGAAAGAAACAAGAGAATAGAATTAGATTGGTCAAGAAGTTCTTATTTCATCTAATTATGTTTATAATAATATGTAAAACTTACGAATATATGTCGGCGAACCGATTCGATTCGTTTTTAGGCCTGACAAGCGTCTAATTCGCTCGAAAAAAAAAATCATCGCAATTAACAAGGAGGACATACTAGTCTCTGACTCCTTGCAACGACTAAACCTTGTCAATAAACAACCCCCCCCCCCACGATAGAGATACTCTTCAATGGAGACTCAAAATATCTAGGCAGTCAGACCCCCACCCCCTCATTCGAATATAACTACGCCTATGAATTTTATTTTACGATACAATGTGTTCTCTGATTTGTTTTACTTTTCTCTTAAATGCATCGTGCATTATGTATACTTTTAATTTTAATTTTTATTTATTTTTCTATTTTTCATCAAAAAATTCTGTTTGTTGTTTTTATCTTTTCCTAATGTCACAAAGTCGAAGTTCCTAATTGCATCCCTTACGGGCATGCAGAGCCGTAGCTAACTATGGTGGCACACACCTCCCAATATGTAAAGTGCAAATAATAATAATAATAATAATAATAATAATTAACAGCGCTCTTTCGACGCCCTTTCCTAATTTGGCGCCCCAGTGCTGCCGCGGAAACAGCAGTAATCTACCTAAGCTACTTCGAATATATATATTGCATTTAAATTTTAACTTACTTTTAACTCTTTGAAGTGCTTCCAGTAGAACAGACAATCAGTAATAGCTATCCATCGCACCCGAGTTCAAAATTCCTTTCTTGATAATAAAACAGATTGACTTAACTCAAAAAACGCATACATACATTTCAAAAATAAAAAAAATTAAATACGAGTGGCTTAGACGCATTCAGCAGTTTACTTGGTCATTTAATTTAGGAATTAGTTGTTGAAACATTCAGAAAAAAATGACTGTCATTTGGGGCATTTTGGCATTGTGACAGCAGATTACGTTAAGTGTCGATTTCCTCCACTCTGTCAGGGGCCACTGACAAGTGATCCGGGTTATCCACTCTGTCAGGGGCCACTGACAAGTGATCCGGGTTATCCACTCTGTCAGGGGCCACTGACAAGTGATCCGGGTTATCCACTCTGTCAGGGGCCACTGACAAGTGATCCGGGTTATCCACTCTGTCAGGGGCCACTGACAAGTGATCCGGGTTATCCACTCTGTCAGGGGCCACTGACAAGTGATCCGGGTTATCCACTCCCTTTTCCCCTCCACTACCCCGCCCCTCTGACCTGCCCCCGATTATCTATTCAATTATAATTGGGTTTTTTTTTTTTAAAAGCCGTCTCTCGTGGTGTCCAGCTCTTTCGGGGTAAACTCGACATAAAATAATCTGGCAACCACTAATCCTCCAAGGATCATACAGTGCCGCTCCTAGCCAAACTGTCGCCTGGGTGCAACCAGTATTTAGCACCCTCCTCTTGATTTGTTATTTTTTTTTTGTATTTATTCTCTTTAATTATTTTTTTTTCAAGTTAGATTTTGCTATCTCTGATAGGCTGCCGCTCGGGTGTTTTGAACCCATTTGAACCATAGCTATTCGAGGCCAGTATAAAATAGTCATGGGCGTTTGTTGTGTTTTTTTTTCTCATTAATGTTAAAAACATTCCCTTCACATGTCACTCGGTTAGTACTTAGGCCCTGTTCAACGGTAGTTTTTACATGTAGAATAGCAAGTGTGTTTAAGTAGTGCTTCATATGTTCTAGTCGTAGAATGATAAGTGATTCGATAGTACTTCAAAAAAAAAATCCACTCCAGGATATTAATGTCAAGCTTTTGAAATAACGTTGAAATCTATTCATATTTGCTTTGGAATATATATATATATATATCCTTGAATACGATTGCCTTATTGTGGGGGGGGGGGGTGCACAAGTCCAGCTTCAAATATGTTAACTTACCTATGTGATCACATTGCCTCCTGTTTTTTTTAATCATTGTATATTTGAATCTACAAAGTCCGGTTACTTACTACCGAGGTTCTCAATCAATGCTACGCGTACCCCAAGGAGGGGGGAGGGTACGGGAAATGTTACCCAGGGGGTACAAAACGACATATATTTTTCGTTTAAAACGACCAACAGCTGGAAGAAGGTTTACCTATTTGCTGAGATTACGTTTACTCTCGGACATACTTTCGCATCCTTTGGGTTACAGGTTGCGAAAAAAAAAAAGGTTGAGATCTGCTGACTTACCAGACGTCCTGGTTTACGCTGGGATAGTCCTAAAGATTGCAAACCCCCCCCCCCCCCCCCACAACCGAACGGCTGAATTTATTTCCCGTCCTATCTTCACAGCTTTTATTTTCTCATTTGCCTAGCTTGTCGTAACTTGCCAGATTTTCTAAATGTTTTGAATGCAAAAAAAACGGCCTAAACTCATTATAAAACAAACACACGCACACACGCAAACTAAAGCCACCCAATTTGTTAGCGGAGGGGGGGGGAGAGATAAGCCAATTAGCCAAACTTCCTCCCGCCTTCCTCCCCCTAAACCGTACTCTCTGCCCCATAAAGAAAACCGCACACATTTCTAGCCATCCCCGCAAAAAGCCTCAAATGTTATATAAAATGTTTTAGAGCTGTTTCTTACCCATGTGGGTGAAGCTAAATTGTCCCATTATTTTTATTTTTCATATATAATTTACAAACAGCCAACACCACTTTCACTGAATACTTTGTAAAGCTTGTAAAGTTTTTCTTATCTATATATATATATATATATATATATATATATATATATATATATATATATATATATACAGGGTGCTTCAAAAAAATGTATACACACTTTGAACTTCCACAGAAAATTTATTTACCGTTCTACAAAGTTAAATTTCAGGAAATTAGAAAGCTGAAAGTCCAATGTAAATGAAACATAAGTATGCGTGTAATTGATAATATAGAAGGTGGTTCTGTATCATACTCCCTTCTCCACTGTCTTTGAACTTCATTTACATTCTCAAACTTCCAGTACCACTTAATAACCTGCTTACGTTCTTTAAAACTCAAACGTACGTCCCCCATGTTGATATTACAAATTCCAACTGACAATATAACATAGAGGGACGATTATGCTGGCACCTGGCGAAGAAATATAACATTAGCCTTGTAGAGCGGGAAAACTATAATAGTTTAAAGTGTGTATACATTTTTTTGAAGCACCCTGATATATATATATATATCCTCTTCGAGAAGACGCCGGAAATACGTCTATTTATAGATTTGTGGAATCGCGATAGCGAAAAAAAAACACTATAGTCTGCTGGGAGACGAGGGCTGGATCACACAGCAAGCGACAGCGGGGAAAAAAAACCCCAGTAATTATTACATCAGCTTGCAAGACTATTTAAGCTGTGTTCAGAAGGGAGGGATGTCACAGATAAATTTAAATTTTTCTGATTTCTTTTATAAAACCAGATTATTTTAATTTCTTATATGACGTTTTGTTCTTTTATATAGTGAAATAAATTAAGCGAATGATATGAGCGCAATGGTGGTTGTACAATACTATTTTATGTCTAGACAGCTCCAGTAATTTTTAAAACAGTAATGTTTGGTCGTAATCATGTTCAGGGGAGGATCTAGACAACTTTGACCGGGAGGGGGGAGGGGGCAAAACTGAAATGTTAAAATTATAGTCCGTCCGCCCGTTTAAGAACAAAAAAATATTTTGATAATTGTATGATGTCTTACCTAAACTTGCGGTAACGGGGGGGGGGTGCTCATTTATCCTCCGTCGCGGTAAATTATGTATCCGTTTAACCGCGGAAATGAGGTGCTGAATGAAAAAAAAAATAAACAATGAAATAAATAAAAAAACAAGTTGTCGGAAGATACCAGATAGTGACCATAAAGTCTGCACATGATAGGTTAAAGTTCAACTTCGCATACCATTTATTTTTACCGAAGATGTCGGCCTGTTATTTTGTTTGATTGCTTATTTGAAAATATAATTACAGTAATTA
The DNA here is from genome assembly GCA_021962125.1 of Bulinus truncatus. NCBI lineage: Eukaryota > Metazoa > Mollusca > Gastropoda > Planorbidae > Bulinus > Bulinus truncatus. Next base: position 12,921,541 of record JAGDYQ010000004.1, on the reverse strand, counting down.
TATTGATTGATAAGGCGGCGTATGTTACGACGCGGGATGACTAGTAGTAATAATAATAATAATAATGAAACATAGCAAAAAAATAACGTCATCACCGGATATCGTAGATCTCCTGTTCAGTTAAAACGATATTTCAAAGGTGTGGTCAGTACAGTGGTCACATAAACAAATAAATGCTGCTCACTTTTTATAAGTGTCAGTGGCTCAACCAGGCTCGTAGCGTGAAAATTCTACAGCGGGGGGGGGGGGCAGGCGTTATACAGCAGAAGGGCCAGGCTATAGCAGGGGGGAGGGGGTTGGTAATACACTTTACTAAGTATAACAAATAAGCAGAGGGGGCCAGAAAAAACGCAGGGGGGTCGGCCCCCTGCCCCCCCCGCCCGCACGCTACGGGCCTGGGCTCAACTTGGCAAAGCCGTTGGAGCGGTTTCCGCCACTAGGTGACCCTTTGCTTTTCAAACGCGTTTTGGGGTGGATTGTCGGATGAGGTTGGGGGGGGGGGTCATTTTCATTGAGTCCGCTCCTGGTACCACTTAGGCTTGTTACTTTGTGCCGTATCGCTGATTAAAAAAAACGTATTGGTTTGTTTTCCAAGCAGCAATGAAGCTGTGATTGTTTGATACCTGAACTACATGACGGATTAACATTAATTAAATAATTCGACATAAATGACGATATTTAAATGGCTTGAGTACTTTGTATTAATAGATAATGGGAAAGGGGGGGGGGGGAGAATTCTTGGAAATTGTTTCATTTTTTTTTCTTCTTAAACTCTGCTATGACCAAGTACGGCTGGCACACCTTTAAGATAAAACAAATGCAGAAATAAATTGGTCGATTTAACTTCATTGTTTAAGACAGCAGTTCTCAACTCTTTTTTTCGCGACTGTCCAGCAAAGGGTGCGAAAGTATGTCCACGGGTACACATACGTTCAGCAAAGGGTGCGAGAGTATGTCCACGGGTACACACACGTTCAGCAAAGGGTGCGAGAGTATGTCCACGGGTACACACACGTTCAGCAAAGGGTGCGAGAGTATGTCCACGGGTACATGTCCTATCCCTTGTAAACAAAAACGAAACAGAGTTTCTTCAGAATGATGGACTTGAATACCGTTGCAGTGTAATACTACAAATTGTGGACTTAAATACAGTTGTAATGTTATACAACAAATTGTGGGCTTACTTGTGCTTATAGCTCATGGCCACAAATGAAAACGTTGGAATGTCACGTGGTAATATAACGAATCCAAAATATGACGACAAATATATCAAGAATAAATTGTTATTCTTACCGTTAAGTTTCAGAAAATTCTTCCTTTGTAGCGTATGTCCAATGGAGGAATTCACAAATAACGAAGTCCTTGAACACTGCAGTAACGTACAACTGGATTTACCAAATAATACATAAGTTTATATTTTCTCTTTTCGCTTTTAGCTGCCACCAAATAATACATAGGTTTATACTTTCCATGAGATCATGTGGCAATATCAATCACAACTGTTCCATCGTTGTATAATACTATATACACTACACACAGATAAAATGCTAAAAAATAATATTCGATGAGAGATGTGGCAATAAATCACAAGTAGCTGCTATAACCTATAAACCAGTACACGAATCTATAACTATTATAACTCTCGACTGCACTGTCCACTTAGTCCTAGTATCCCTTTCCTGGGTCTCTAGTCTCTCTCTTGTGTGTGTGTCTCCGTCCCTCTAACAACCGTGGTAACTTCCCTATTTATAGGATATATCACCCCCGCATATTGCATCATTGGTGTGATTGCATCACAGGGGTGATTGCATCACTGATTGCATCATTGGTGTGATTGCATCATTGGGGTTATTGCATCATGCATGCCCGACCCTGCAAACACTTACCATACCATATAAGGAAATACGCCATGACCAACAGTGTGTGGTAGCAAGGGATGGAACAATACCAAATAAGGCAATAACATGAAACGTAATTAAAGCTTAATCACAAGGGATAGGACACCCCCATTATCCCCAAAAAAATTTCATTACCTAATGAAATTTTGGCAATATCAACAATTTTAAATAAAATCATCTAACATTACTTTCTTGCCATTGTTTATAGCCTTACATGCTTATGATATATCATTATTAATTATTTCTATTATTTCTCAATCTTTTCAATAAAACAAAATATAATACATGTCAATCTTCAAAAAATATATATACAATTACATCTCTAGACAGATGTCAATAATAAACGAATGTGTAACAAACTTTGTTCTCCTTGAGTAAATGTGTAGTTCATCATCTCATCAACATCAGGACGACGACGGATATGTGTAACATGTTTCTTACTACACTGTCTTGCTTCAATGACTTCAGGTCACAGTTTAAGCTCAAAAAAATCAATAATTGTCTCTTCACATAATAGTCTCTACACAAAATAGTCTCTACACAAAATAGTCTCTATACTAATAAATGTCCATGGCAAAATTGTTTTCACAGTTTTCACGTTTAACATTTTCAAGATGACAATATGAGCAGCGACTGCTCACAGTAACGATGAATTGTTCCATTAACTGCGACGAAAAATTGAGCAAAGTGTGCTCAACGATAACTTGCGTTGATAAAAACAGTCTTGTGACATCAGCTCAAACAACAATAACTTAATCAACGTACATTTGTGTGTGACACAATCGTTGAACATCTCAATGACGATGACGACAGTATAAAACTTCTCCATTTAAGTAGGCATCCATATTCATTAATTGTCTGTAGATGTCCCAATTATCATTCTCGACAATAGATCTGGTATATGATTGTTTATACCCTTTATGTATTTAATCTGGAATTTGTAGTCAGTTAGTAATAAATGCCATCGCATGATTCTTGCATTATTTATTACTTTTTGAGACGTTAATGGTTTATGATCCACAAGTATGGTAAATTCATTACCTAGTAAATATTTCTGTAGTTTTTGTACTGACCAGACTATGGCCAACGCTTCTAATTCAATAACAGAATAGTTTTTCTCTGCACAAGTCAGTTTTCTACTGATAAATTTCAAGGTCTGTTCTGTCCATCAATTTCAATCATTATACAAGCACCCAATCCTTTCCTTGAAGCATCTGTGGCAAGTATTATTGGTCTGTTTAAATCAAATGGTACCAGTATCTGGTCACCTTTGAATTTGTCTATAATATCATTAAGTGCCTTCTGACACTGTTCTGACCAAATAATTTTGTTAGGTTGACTTTTCTTTGTTAACATTATGAAGGGTTCCAGTAGCTGAGAAAAGTTGTGAAAAAATCCTCGGTAAAAATTACAGAGTCCTAAGATGGCTCTCACATCTTTCTTTGTTGTAGGTACTTTGATGTTTAAGACCTTTTCTTTTATCTCTTCTTGCATGCTGCAACCACCTCGTCCTATTTTAAAACACAAAAATTTTATTTCTTGTTGACCTATTTTGCATTTCTCTGGTGCTACAGTTAATCCATTCTCTCGCAACCTACCAAATACCGTCTCTAGTACAGTTAAATGATCTTCCCAGTTTTCAGTGAAAATACATATATCGTCCACGTAGTGAACAATATTCTTCACACCTCTGAATATCTGCCTCATCATTTTACTAAATGTAGCCGTGCTATTAACAAGGCCAAAGGGCATTCTTGTCCATTGATAGAGGCCATCTTTTGTTTGAAATGCAGTATACTGCTTAGAATTCTGTTCAAGTGGAATCTGCCAAAACCCTCTCGTCATGTCGAGGTGAGTAAATATCTTTCCTTTTGCAATTTCATTGATTAAATCATTGGGGTGATTGCATCACTGGGGTGATTGCATCACTGGGGTGATTGCATCGCTGATTGCATCATGAAACGTAATTAAAGCTTAATCACAAGGGATAGGACAGTACACATACGTTCAGCAAAACGGTAACCTTCTTCAAACTCTTGGTTGTTTTTAAACGAATGTTATACATCTCTATTTTCACCTTCATAACATTTCCGGTACCCCATGGGGGGCAGTGCTGCCGAGAGGAGTGGGGGCAGGGGGCAATTTTTAGGGGCCCGGACTGAGCTGGCCAATCAAATTTTGAAAATATTATTATCATCACGGGGGTGTGGGGAAGGCCCCGTGACAGCCCTGCCAAGGGGTTTGAAATTTCTGTCGGTGGGCCTGCTCAGTGGCGTCACTAGGGTTGGTGTCACCCGGTGCGGTCCGCACCTCCCTAGTGACGCCACTGGGCCTGCCCATGGGATACACCTAGCACCGGTTGAGATCCGCGGGTTGAAGACGAGATGACTAACTCGACTGAATGATCCAACAGATCGACGACTGGTTCGAATTATGAATTAAGACTAGCTGCATGAACTGGCTCGTTTCACGGTCTTTAGTTTCGTATATGTAATACTGCAACGAATAGAAATGTCTGATCTACCCTAGTAAAAAATCAAACACTGACACAAAGCATGTCCCTTCACATATAAGAGTACATCGGATTGGCTGAGAATTTCACAATTTTTGTTTTCCTGAGCGGATTTAAACATTGGGTCACACAGCTGGGTCACACAGCTGGTTAGGCGACGTGAACGTCAGTATTGAAAGGTATAAAGTTGAAAATATTGATTATTGTATCATTAGGCCATACACTGGATGATCTTAGAAAATGAGCAATCCGTTAGTGCCAAGTAATTTATACACTGAATAGTCTCGTCAATAGTCTCATCAATAGTCTCATCAATAGTCTCATCAATGGACTCATCAATAATCTCGTCAATAATCTCGTCAATCTTATTGTGCCCACCAGTGAATGGTATATATTTACACGCGCATTTTTTTTTAAATTATACGAATACACGATTGAATAATAAATTGCATTGCATTAAATTTTTCAAGTCAATCAATTAGGCTTACATTTATTTATGTGACCGTATGCTTTGCACACATGTTGCGGATCTCGTTTTATTGTTATGAGGCGCCGGGCACATAGAGATTGTATCCTGGAAGCCTCGACGCCCTATGGTTACAGGTTTGAGACCAACGATAAACTAGACAAAATAAGGCTTTGAAACATAATAGTTTTCAATATTTTTAAGATTAGTTCAATTACATCAATATGCTTGAACTGTTCAAGCTTTTGTTCGCAGAATGCTATGACTATTATCATACTACTATGACCAGGCTCCCCTGCCCCCCCTCCCGCACGCTACGGGCCTGATTAGATATGACAAATTTTGTTGGTCAAGGATAAGACGGATGTTCTACAATGGCAAGTAAAGAAGGGGCAGTCCAAGCAATAATTCGACAAAAAATACACAAAAGCAGCAATTGTACATTGCAGTCCACATAAATTAAATCTTGTCGTGAGCGATTTAAATGTAAATGCTGTAGGAAACACAATAGGAAAAATTAAGTCAATTATAGTGTTTTTTCTGAGAAATTAATCAGCGATAAAAACCAACTCCAAATATTTCTTTGCTATCTGAAACTAGATGGAAACATAAATATAAAAGTTTGCGGATATTCGCTGAAAATGTGACAGAAATTGTTAAACAACTGGAATATTTAGAACAATCTGGAAAAAGCAAGCAAGGTGCACATTAGTTACTTTCTGCTGTTAGAGGTTAAGTTTGTGGTACATTTGTTGTTTGTTTAGTTATTATACTTCAATGTAATAAAACTTTCAGGAAATTTAGTTCAGTTTTATTGTAACAACTTTATGACATTTTTTCAAAATGTAGGGGCAGGGGGAAAATGCCTCCCCTTGCCCCCCCCCCTCCTGAATACCCCTATGATTATGACTGTTATCATACTACTATGAATGTTATCAGAAGTCTGTGATTGCTATCTGACTACATTGACTTTTATCTGAATATTATGACTGTTATCCGACAGCTATGAATATTATTAATGAGTAGGCACTACAGACATCACCTTCACACTTTTAATCTGGATTATCTTGGCCAGATAATGTAGTCCCAAATATTCCGGCCTGGTCGTTATTTGTCCCCAGCTGGCTGTAGTGATTAAACAACTTGTTTGTGTGTTTATTTGAATATCGTTATGTCACACACATGGGCGTATTCATGGGGGGGGGCAAGGAAGGCATTTGCCCCCCCCCTACATTTTGAAAAAATGTCATATAAGAGGGAGGCATTTTCTCCCCCCCCCCTTACATTAAAAAAAAATGTCATAAAGTTGTTATTTGATCTCCCCTGGAAATTTTTGCCCCCCCCCCCGGAAAAATTCCTAGCGACGCCCATGGTCACACATGAGATACTTTGACACTAAAATTAGTTTATAATTTTACAGACATACGCTCTTGGATGGCTCATTCAATGGTAATGGAAAACAAAAATATAGATACCTACTGTTAAAGCAGCCGATACTGCTAAGTAAAAATTATATGAATTTAAAATTCTTGAAAACAAATATCTACAAGATCAGCGTCTTTTAAAAACTCATACAATCAAAAATTTAGTAAAGTAGTCAAAAAACTTCAAACCCTGATTGGCTAGAGTTTATTTAAATATAAAAAGGAAGTACTTTAAAGTGAAGCAGATGGCTCCAACTGATGACGCAATGAATCAACCAATAGAAGTTGTCCAAAAAAATCATTACATATTGTAAAATATTTTACACGGAAAAAGTAAATTAAAATGCACAAACTTTCGGATGTAGAGGATGAATCTTGCCATAGTGAATTAATTATTTCACATTAGGAATGTTTATTTCACATTTTGAAACCCAGTCACTTCTACTTTTAAAAGAAACCTTTATTTGAATCTGGATATGGAGGGGGGAAAGTGGAGGAGGGAACGAGCGAATGGAACAAGAAAATTATTAGTAATCAATACATTTTTGTTTGAGAGAGATGAATGCTTAATGTCTAATACATATGTATTTTTGTTCCGGAGAGATGCAGGCCTATGTTTGATGTCTAATACATATGTATTTTTGTTCGGGAGAGATGTATGTTTGATGTCTAGTACATACGTATTTTTGTTCGGGAGAGATGTATGTTTGATATGTCATACATATGTATTTCTGTTCGAGAGAGATGTATGTTTATGTCTAATACATATAAATTTTTGTTCGAGAGAGATGTATCTTTGATGTCTAATACATATTTATTTTTGTTCGTGAGAGATGTATGTTTGATGTCTAATACATACGTATGTTTGTTCGGAGAAATATATGATTCATGTCTAATACATATGTATTTTTGTTCTCTACGTGTTTCTCTCTTTATTATATTTCTTTCATAGCTTTATATTTTAATGAGTTATCTTTCTTAAATACTGATGGTTTAAATGTTACTAAATGTTAAAGATGACATTATTGACCTTTTATGTTAGATTTTACAATGAAACAGTCAGAGATGTTATATTAGCTCAGTCAGAGATGTTATATTGACTGAGACAGAGATGTGAAATAATGCTCTGTCAGAGAAGTTATATAGGCTAAGACGAGATGTTATATTGGCTAAGACAGAGATCTTATATTGACAACAGTCAGAAATCATACATTTGCTAAGTCAGAAATCTTACATTGTCTCAGTCAGAAATGTTACATACATCGGCTCTGTCAGTGATGTCACACGTATACGGTCCAGGCACGCCGAGAGGGGGGGCAGGGGGTCATTGCCAGGGGGCCCGCATCTTTAAGGAGGCCCGGCTGCCCCGACTATATCCATTTTTTCACGACTTATTGTTTAATAAGGGGCCCGCAATGATGTCCTGTCCTGGGGCCCGTGTTGGCTCTCGGCGCCACTGACATGGTCTGAGATGTCAGAGGTCATGTGTTGTCAACGAAAATGATTTTGGAGTTTCTGATGATTGACTATTTCAAAAAAATATCGGTCAGCCAGATTCTTAAAAAAATCTATCGAGGCCATCATACGTTAATCGATCTGAACTGAAAAAAAGGATCTTTTGAATCACTTTATGGTTTTTTCGTTGTCAGTAGATAATTTTATAATTATCTTAATCTACATTTGACAAATGTAAAACCAGCGACAAATCATTTGTCTCTGTCTCTCTCTTCTTCTTCTTCTTCTTTATCCCTTAACCCGTGGGTGGGTCGTTGGGGCACCGTTGTTGACTGAAAACCAGTTCCCGCCATTTTTTCCGGTCCTGAGCTGCCTATTTGGAAGTGGACGAACGACAGGCCGGTCCATTCTTTGATGTTGTCTTCCCATCTCTTCTTTTTGTCTTCCTCTTTTCCTTCTTCCGTTGGTTGTACCTTGCATGATTGTCTTTGCAAGACCTTCATATCTCGCAACGTGTCCGTACCATCGCAGTTTCCTCTTCTTGACTATAGTGAGAAGGTCTTCGTGAGGGCCGATGGCAGCCGATATTTTATTGCGCACTTCTTCGTTTGTTATGTGTCTTGTGTATGAGATGTTCAATAGCTTGCTGAAACATCTCTCTATAAGTAAATTAAAGAAATCTTTTTTTTTATCGACGTTAAAACAAACTGTACATGTTTTCCTTTACGAATTGGCTACGTATTCAGCCAACGCGCATGAGCTCTAGCGCTTAGAGTGACTATTTTTTTGTGTGTGCATTAGGGTTAGGGATAGAGCTAGGGATAGGGTTAGGGATAGGGATAGGGTTAGGGTTAGGGGTAGGGTTAGGGATAGGGATAGGGATAGGGTTAGGGATAGGGCTAGGGATAGGGATAGGGATAGGGATAGGGTTAGGGATAGGGATAGGGTTAGGGTTAGGGGTAGGGGTAGGGATAGGGTTAGGGATAGGGTTAGGGGTATGGTTAGGGTTAGGGTTAGGGATAGGGATAGGGATAGGGATAGGGATAGGGTTAGGGATAGGGCTAGGGATAGGGTTAGGGATATGGTTAGGGGTAGGGTTAGGGATAGGGTTAGGGATAGGGTTAGGGATAGGGTTAGGGATAGGGTTAGGGATAGGGTTAGGGATAGGGTTAGGGATAGGGAAAGGGATAGGGTTAGGGATAGGGTTAGGGATAGGGATAGGGTTAGGCATAGAAGCAATATCTGTATCTGGACCACGAAATCCAGCAATCGCGCATGAAAAATAGTCCGTCTAAGCGCTAGAGCGCATGCGCGTTGGCTGTATCCGTAGCCACTGCGTTTCCTTTATATTGCCTACATAGAGACCTATGAATGGAATGTTTGTATAGCCACAATATACTACTGCCTAGCCACTTTTTACTTTTCCCTTACAGCTGTCAGGAACCAATGTTTAGACACTTGGGAACATCAATCGGACACTTGAAATATCCTGGTCACAGCAGTTACGGGCTGGTTATTGTGAGGGAAAGGGTGTAAGGGGGTGGACTTCTTTACATTGGAAGCTCTATCACATTTACTTTAAAGTTAAAACCAGTGGCGTCACTAGGGTTGGTGTCACCCGGTGCGGTAACTCAAGGTGTCATTCTCTCATGACACCCCATAGACATACAAAATTACAAAATAAGAATATAGGCCTAAAACTAGATATTTTGCATTTTGGTGTCACCCCTTGTGAGGGTGTCACCCGGTGCGGTCCGCATCCCCCGCACCCTCCTAGTGACGCCACTGGTTAAAACTCTATCACGTATTCACTCAAATATTGAACCCCTATGTGTATTGAAATGGTTGCGCTTTAAATAATCTATTGTAGTTGATAACAAAAGCTTTGTGTATGATATTATCTCGCATAATTTATTTTATCCCGAGGGTGGGTGGGGGTCGCATCAGTTGTTTTATAGTACGTTGCGGAGGGGCTTTTTTTTTTAGAATTTATTCTGGCACCACCAATGCTACTCACGTGACTTTATATTACCATAATATTCCATCCTGCGACTTTGCCCCATTAAGGTATGCGCACTGATGTAGCGCATACACCGTATCGATCAAACTAATATGTGAGACATTATCACAAGTACCAATGTAATATGTTGTATTGTTCAATGCACCAATTTGATATGTGCTATTGTTGCATGAACAATTTAAAAGAGCTTTTTTAATTTTTTTAGAGCATTTTCTAAAAAAAAATGCTCTATTGTCCCCGTTTTGTCTGTCCGTCATCACCCTAGATCTCAACAACCATAAGTCCTAGACCCATGATGTATATATCATTTTGTAGGTCTTGGCCTGCCAAGAAATGACTTTTTTTTATTTCGCGATCTGACCTCTCAGGGCCGTAAAAGGGGCCTTAGTACCGTTTTTTACAATATAAGCTATATTAATAAAGGAGCGCTATATCTCAGCAACTATAAGTCCTAGACCCATGATGTATATATCATTTTGTAGGTCTTGGCCTGCCATGTGTACATCAAAAGTTCATTTCGCGATAGGACATCTGAGGGCTGGGCTTCAGGGCTCCTAAGGGGCTTATATATTATATATACACCTTGTACGTTCAATAACCCGTTCATTTGGTGCGAAATTCTGCAGCACGTAGTTTCACCAAGATTTATTAAGAAACTCATAAAATGAAATAGTAAGCTTGTGTTCTAAGTTTAATTGAAAGTATCAGAGCTATGCAACAATTGACGGAGTTTTCGGACGATTAAATGACTATAATTTCGAATGTTTTCAATTATGAGTCCTATTTCAGTAACCACAAACCACTTGTAGTTAGATTTAAGAGACAATAATTTTTTTTGAAATATAAAGAAACGTCTTTATAATTTATTTTTGACAGATGTATGCATTACACAATTGAATTTATAAACATTTCCAAAATTTACAAATATTTACTGAAAGATAGCATACGTACTGATGCATAACATGAAAATGCGCTAACACGTCCTGTGTCCAGAATGGAACAGGCTTAATTGCTTGTTTTCCTAATTGGTATTTTTAATTACACTAATTTTTTGTTCTTCTGCAACGTCCTGGTTAGACTATTAAGGCAGGCAATATATGAAATAAGATCTATGGACAACAGCAGGCGAGGCAAGAAAGTAAGCCTACATGCAGATAAATAGATATATAAATAGATATATATATATATATATATATATATATATGGGTATTTAGGTGATTAGGTATGTTTGCATGCAGTGTGTAGATAGAAAGACAGACAGATAAACAGTTAGATAGATAAATAGTTAGATTAAATAGATAGATTAGATAGATAGAAAGATAAATCGATAGATCGATAGATCGATAGATCGATAGATCGATAGATCGATAGATCGATAGATAGATAGAGAGATAGATAGATAGAGAGATAGATAGATAGATAGATCGATCGATAGATAGATAGATAGATAGATAGATAGATAGATAGATAGATAGATAGATAGATAGATAGATAGTTAGATAGATAGTTAGATATATAGATAGATAGATAGATAGATAGATAGATAGATAGATAGATAGATAGATAGATAGATAGATAGATAGATAGATAGATAGATAGATAATTAGATAGATAGATAGATAGATAGATAGATAGATAGATAGATAGATAGATAGATAGATAGATAGATAGATAGATAGATAGATAGATAGATAGATAGATAGATAGATAGATAGATAGATAGATAGATAGATAGATAGATAGATAGATAGATAGATAGATAGATAGATAGATAGATAGATAGATAGATAGATAGATAGAAAAGCAGGCAGGAGGACAGATGGTGTCAGAGACAGAAAGATTCGATAGTTAACTTCAACACTTTTCATACGTATCTATGCACACATACATGTATATAGGTGAGCAGTTGTAGTTTATTGAATGAGCGCATGCCATGCGTGAGACCACTCATGTTACACCAGTGAAAGTCACTCATGCTACTGTTAACACCACAATATAAAGACAAATGCTAGCTTTTTTTTTCTCAGTTTAAGTTGCCTGTGGCTGATATGACTATTTTTTTTTATTAACTTGCTTCACTTAGCGACAGTGCATAAGTTAAGTTTATATTGTTATGTCATCACGAGTTTGTTTTCAATATGACCTAGACATTGAAACCAGTCCTGGGATTTTAAAGTTATGAATCATCATAATACACTCTACATATGACAGAAATGGATATTGGCTGCAGAGTGACTATGGATGACTTAGTGACAATAAACTCTTTAACATACATACATATTATACATCATATATATATATATATATATATATATATATATATATATATATATATATTCTTAGAAGTGGAATATTTTTAGTCATATTATTTTTCTGTGGATTATAGCTATATCAACGGTTTTCTTCAATTAAAGAAACACAAACTTTTAACCATTGCTGGGCAGCTATCTGGACCAGTTGATAAATCATGTAACCACGATTAATCCAGGTTAAATGTGGTGTGCCTAATTGTGTGTAATAGTCATAGTACTTTGATTATAGTCATATTATTCTGATGACGAAAATGTTGAAGCTTATTAGAACTTTGTCCATTATAGGCAGCTAATACTACACGATGTGATGTTTTAAGGTCAGATCATATATTTCACAAACAGGTTTTCAAAATAAAAAAAAAAAAAAATTTCTTATTCAAGGATAAATGCATTTTTGCTTTTTTTTTATTCTAACCATGGAGTATCTTTGTGTGATGTAAGTGAGTAACTTCCAACTTAAGCCTCTAGAGGTTAATCGGAGCTGATGAAGCGTAGAATTCTGTTTAAGTGACATATCGAGGGTTTTCTGTGACTTGCACAACACCCCAAGCCGCTTGTAATCCCCCCCTAAACAAATGCTTCCCCCACCCCCAAGCAAATGCTAGGTACCCATTTAAAGCAGGTAGGGCGTGGGATTTTTCAGCAGTACCTGTAAAAAAAAAACGAATTTCCCACTGGCATTGGAACCGGGAGTGTTCGGTTCACACTCGAGTGTTCTACACCCGTCCAGCCTCGTAGCGTGAAAATTCTACAGGAGGGGCCAGGCATTCTACAGCAGAGGGGGGGGGGGCAGACCATAGCAGGGGGGGGGGAGATGGTAATACATTTTACTAAGTAGAACAAATAAGCAGGGGGCCCTGTCTGCACCCGTCCCTTCCTTGTATGGTGAATTCGTATATGTGAATGTGAACAATGTATTGGCCGGATTACCCTAGTATATAAATAGTGTTCGTGATATCGATACACACAGAGCCCTAGTCCATAGTTTGTTATACTAAGATCGATATTTACAGTACCCTTGTCTATAAATAGTTTTACTTAAATCGATACTTACAGAACCCTTGTCTATAAATAGTTTTACTGAGATCGATACTTACAGAGATCTAGCCCATTTTCGTTTTACTGATATCGATACTTGAAGAGCCGTTCTAAACTAATCAGGGGCCCCAAGGAGAAACTTACTGTGAATTAGAGGCCCTTATCAGTAGTACCTAATGGGGCCATCTTAATTCAGACTGAATAGAAAATATAACATTCAGGCGTTCTTTGCCTAGTGTGAGAACATCTCGAAGATGTGTTCAGCGAAATTTTAAACTTAAAGCATTTATCACATTCACACTAATTATTAAATAGATACAGGCTTGCGGAGCCGGAGCCTAGGAGCCGGGAGCCGCTACTTTTGCTGGAGCCGGAGCCGAAAAAATCAGTCGGCTCCAAGGCTCCCAAATGTTTTTTTTTTACAGCAGAATTTTTTTTTAGCGTTAAAATTGCAAATTTGTTTGATTGTTTGCATCCTACAATTTGAAATGTTTTCATTATTACGAACGCCACAACAGTAACAGTATTAAAATGATAGCGTGCACGCACATCACCACAAGAAATCTTTAACGGGGAATCGTTTTGTGTTCGTTTTAAATCTTGTTTACCCGCCGAATTTTTTTTTAATGGCATGTTATTTTGTTATATATAAAGTTAAAACAGTTTTATTTCATAGAATAACTGTATCAATCATTTAAAATAAATTTTTACTACAACGACTAATAGAACGCGTCATTTCGTATTATTATTTGACCGCGAGTTTGTAATAGACTGAAAACCAAATGGTCGCTTTCTGTATTTAACAATTTTATTATAAACAGAATAACTGGAATAGAGTAGATAAATTTATAAGGCTGTGGCTATTCGGACCCGGGTCCCAATAAAATCCGATTGTTATTCGGACCCGTGGCCAATATGCACTAAGCTTAGCTATATTTAAACTTTATTAGACGGAACCGGAAAAAATAATAATACAGAGTCCACTTAGTGGAACCCTAGACACTGAGTAACGGTTAAATCATACATTTCAAACAATCATAAAAAAAAACAACTAAAAACAATAATAAAGTTTATGTATAGCTAAGCTAAGTGCATATTTGTCACGGGTCCGAATAACAATCAGACTTTATTGGGACAGGGTCCGAATAAAAATTGGAGTTTATTGGTACCCGAGTCCGCATGGTCACTTCGAATTTATAAATAATAAATATAAATACTGAAGTCTTTAAAATATTTTAAATAATGTATCATTTTACTGTTTGCTAATTTAATCATAGAAATAACTTTTTATTACTTATGAAAATGGCGACTAGTGAAACCTCGGTCGAAAATAATGATATGATTCTGGATGCACTGAAATGGTTTGTTTTTAGTAAAACCGACATGCGTATATTTTTCATGTTCCTGACTATGGGGGTGAACGCGGCAAAATTTGCATAGCTTTTTATCAGCGGCATGTTTACGTGGGCAATTACAAATTTTTTTGTCTCGTGTGATACTATCTTAATAGGGAGCCGGAGCCGTCAAATTTGTGGCAGCCGGAGCCGGAAAGAAATTTAGCAGCTCCATAAGCATAGATAGATAGATAGATAGATAGATAGATAGATAGATAGATAGATAGATAGATAGATAGATAGATAGATAGATAGATAGATAGATAGATAGATAGATAGATAGATAGATTAGAACAAACTTTGTAGAATTTTTTTTTCTTTTTTCCCGTTCTCTTGCTGTTAAGATTATTCTTCTTTCCATCATTTTTCGCCTCTAAAAGTTCAGCGCGCTTATTTCAGGAAACTCGACTAGTTTGTGGTACATTTACTCGATGGCAGTGGTTGACAAAGTTCGGCTCCGGAGCCGCATGTGGCTCTTTGGCTCCTTAAGTGCGGCTCTGGAATTTAGTTTTATTTAGTATACAACTTATTTAGTGTACTAGTTATTTAGTGTAATAAAAGCAGATTTGGCTCCCAATTTTTTTTTAATTGTTGTAATGTTCATATTTGGCTCTTTGGCTGACAAGTTTGCCGACCACTGCTCTATGGAATCTCTGGTTCAACTTTACCTAACCCAAAAGGTTTTTTAAAATTTCTAATGAAAACAAATAGCAGTTACTTCTTGATTAGATCTTTACAGAAACAATACGGTCTTTTAGAAGCTTCACTTTCACAGTCAGCTTTGCCTTTATAAAGTTAAATCTGTCATTATCTTGACCAATACTGATATCGTCCTGGCTTATTCTGTCATTAGTTATCGTCTGGTTAAAGTATTTCACCAGCTTTTCCAGTTCAGTGATTCTCGTCTGTATGGTGCCTTCAAATATGGCGTCCCTTGGGGTCGTTTGAACTTTGACCTTAAATCGCCTCTTATCACTCAGTTGGAAGGTGGAGCTATTCGTTTTTAAACATTGCAGAACTTCTTTCAGCTGCAGCTCAGCGCAAACCGTGTCGTTTCGTTTAACGTTGATGGCCTCAAGCAAGTCGTCAGCCAGACGTTTAGCGATCACGGAATCGTCGGAGATTTCTTCCATCGTCTGCTGGTCGCATAAGCAGAATTCCATCGGTATTGCCAAACATTATTCTCTTGACCATCCCCGCCCCCCCCACCCCCGAGAGGAAGGTGGGCAAACGAACACATGTCAGGAGCCCTGTTCAGTGGCCCCATCATTGTAATAATTCATGTGTCAGCACAGCATAGTATCCGGCTATTGTTTTCTCTTTCATAAGTGTAACCCTTAGTTGATTAAAAAAGAAATGTTCTTACCTTATCGTTAATATTTTATGTCTGTTTCCTAACGTTTCAAAAACGTCTAGGCACGTTCTATTTTTGGGAATCTCCCTGAATAGACTTATCCCGCGTTTGCGTGCCGTAGTGCGTCGTCAAACGACGCGTGTTGATCTTTAGATTCCTGGCCACATCAGGGTATTTTTCAAGGAAAATGTGATCAGCAAGGTGTTGTTTAGGTAGCCTTTATCTTTTAAAGTCTGGTAAAATTTGTACGTAATTAAGTCCGCTTTCTTATTTTCTACCATGTTATCGTGAGATAGTCTTGTGAAAAACGCCGTCGCAAAAACTGGGGAACCTCTAAAGGTGTCCAACAATTGCATGACGTAGTTGAAGTGATAATCTATTTCAGGCGTATTGCCTATTCAGTGAATCCCTGATTGTCGTATGGTGCGGTCTTTATCAATGGCGACGAACAATGGATGGCTGTAATATGTGGTAGGTGGAAACAAGAACCCATTCTTCAAGTAGTGGAACGCCGCAATAGATGGGTAGTCTTCCGTGTATAAAGTACGGTAGCCCGCAGTGGAATAATCTTTCCAAATCGTATCCAATACGTCGAAGTGTTTAGGTTCAGTGTACCAACGCTGCACCTCGTCAATCGAGTAGCCGGCAAACAGCGGTAAGTAGTTGGGAAAGGTGTTGATACCTACTTGATTGTACATGCTCATATCAAATGATTTCAGCTCATCCATAAGATATGTGTACGTTTTGTTCATGCCCCTCATCATCTGATGCCTGGACACACCATCCATGCCAACCATAATGACATTCAGAGTTTCTTTAGGTCCCAACTCCACGTGTCGTTTCTTTTGTTTCATCAAGTCAAGCTCAACGATTTTTTGATGTCTGGGTACAAGCGCGTGATAAGTATTGGACACTACCTTTGATTGGTTGTTTTCACAGTTGACTAAGATGAACTCTGCGGTATCTGGAAGCACAATGCTGGATTTGAACTCTGGGATCCAGTCGCCTAAAACTGCAGAACGATCACTATCTGGATGCCTAGTTATATTTCTGTACCTGCAAGTTTTAAAGTCTGCCACACCAGCTGTAGCTTCGCTATCCACTTGTAATATATTTCCTTGGACATATGTCAGGTCCTGCTTGTAGCCGGAGCATTCCAGTGGTGGCTGGTTTAGTTTTGATAACTTCATAATATGTGGGTCATATGGATCAATCTTCATAAACATGCAATCAGTTTTTACCTCTGCCTTATTATCTGATCGGTTTGCACTAGACGTTAATGAATTGCCTGTGCGATTGTATTCTTTGAAAGATAGGACTGTCTTAAGGTAGAACGTATTTGTGATTCGCACGTCCAGAAATAGAGTTACAAAAGTAGCCGTAGCTATTATACAAGCTGTACCTATGATTCGTCTTGAAAGCGACATTCTAGAAAAGGAAAAAATGGATGTCTCAAATAAGAATTATTAAAAATAAATATCATTCGCTAAAGTAAGACATAAAGGTTAGTCAAACTGAGAGTCGTGCTCACTGATGCAAAAAAAATATTTCGCTCGCTTTAGACACACAACAGCTGATTTATATCCGGCAGTTCATTTAAGACAACAATCAGATATCTGGCTCACCATTAAGGACTTATACCCACAACAACAACAGATCTGGCTGACCACTAATGATCTATAGCCACAATAACGAGATATCTGGCTGACCACTAAAGACTTATAGCCACAACAACCAGATATTTGGCTGACCACTAAAGACCTATAGCTACAACAACGAAATATCTGGCTGACCACTAAAGACCTAAAGCCACAAAAACGATATATCTGGCTTACCACTAAAGACTTATAGCCACAACAACCATATATTTTGCTGACCACTAAAGACTTATAGCCACAACAACGAGATATCTGGCTGACCACTAAAGATCTATAGCCACAACAAACAGTA
The DNA here is from genome assembly GCA_021962125.1 of Bulinus truncatus. Taxonomy (NCBI): domain Eukaryota; kingdom Metazoa; phylum Mollusca; class Gastropoda; family Planorbidae; genus Bulinus; species Bulinus truncatus. The sequence continues at coordinate 12,903,718 of JAGDYQ010000004.1, read as the reverse complement.
CACAAATCCTTGCTTAATAGGCACACATCCATACTAGCTGCAGGTAGTGCACCCCTGGTCCAGTCAATAACTCAACATTTAAAACGTTTACACAACACACTTGGAACACAAGATGTTCCAATAAAAAACAAGCAATTTAAGTTTTTTCCGTTTCGGACAAAGGACATTTTAGAGCATTTGCGGACGAAATCCGTATTTTTTTCCGGGCTACAGCCATAAATATTGCTCCACGCGAATGGATTTTGATAAATTTAGAGGAGGGAAGTAATCATTTTGAATAACTATTACAAAAATAGATAATGATTACGCCCCTTTGATTAGCTTTTATTATTTATATTTAAAATATAAGCAAAATAGGTATATAAGAAACTCTTATATTTTGGCTCTGAGAGGTCAAATCGCGAAATGGACTTTTGATGTACACTTGGCAGGCCAAGACCTACAAAATGATATATACATCATGGGTCTAGGACTTATGGTTGCTGAGATATAGGACGCTCCTTTGTTAATATAGCTTATATAGTAAAAAACGTTACTTTATGAGCCCCCTTTTACGGCCCTCAGAGGTCAGATTGCGAAACGGACAAAATTCATTTCTTGGCAGGTCAAGACCTACAAAATGATATATACATCATGGGTCTAGGACTTATGGTTGTTGAGATCTAGGGTGATGACGGACAGACAGACAGACAGACAGACAGACAGACAAAACGGGGACAATAGAGCATTTTTTTTCGAAAATGCTCTAAAAATGTATTGCCAAACATTATTCTCTTGACCATCCCCGCCCCCCCACCCCCGAGAGGAAGGTGGGCAAACGAACACATGTCAGGGGCCCTGTTCAGTGGCCCCATCATTGTAATAATTCATGTGTCAGCACAGCATAGTATCCGGCTATTGTTTTCTCTTTCATAAGTGTAACCCTTAGTTGATTAAAAAACAAATGTTCTTACCTTATCGTTAATATTTAAGTCTGTTTCCTAACGTTTCAAAAAATGCAGTACATGTATTAATGCAAAATTTACTTCACATCTGTTCACAAATATAAAAAAAAAATAGCCAATGAATTGTGGGATTCCCCCCCCCCCCCCGATACTCATAGCACTTGCAATTATAGGATTATCTACAATGTGTATCAAACCATAGCATTGGTTTAAATCACGACGAAAAAGAAATCCAAAAGTTTTCTTATTTCAAGATATGTTTTAAACAGTGTGGAGTGAGGGTTCAACTTATTTTAAAAAAAAAGAAAGATTTGATGCAAAATAAAAATATACAGCAGCTGTTGTGGATCAAAACCCGTAGAGATTTGATTATTTTATTAGTCTATAAAAAAAACCCACAACTGAAAACAGACAATATTAATTTTCAAAACATTTTCTCCAACTTCCTCTTGCATAACTCTGTTTTAACTTGCGAATCTGATAAGAATGTCAATTGATTGGTAACACTTTGCCAATCTACTGTTGTCCCTCTCTCTCTCTCTCCCTCTCTCTCTCTCTCTCTCTCTCTCTCTCTCTCTCTCTCTCTCTCTCTCTCTCTCTCTCTCTGTCTGTCTGTCTCTCTCTCTATATATATATATCTATCTCTCTATCTCTCTCTCGCTCTATCTATCTATCTATATCTATCTATCCATCTATCTATCTATCTATCTATCTATCTATCTATCTATCTATCTATCTATCTATCTATCTATCTATCTATATATATATATATATATATATATATATATATTTATGTATATATATATATTTTTATGTATATATATATATATATATTATATAAACGCTCTCGTATATATGCAAAAGTATGTCTACGTTAAAGCCATGTTTATTAGCTTTATTCCTTGAATACTTCATTGCAATAAAAATTGACGACGTCATTGTTAATAATTTAGTTGCTCCTTTCCACATATTTAGAATCGAAACAACTTTTGATCTACTGTCTATTCTCGTAATATATTTTATTTGATGTAGGCCTAACCCTGCAAAACCTATGCATACAGTTATATTCCCTTAGGTTTGATCAGTTGGCTAAGTTATTTCTAGTTTCGGACATATCCGATTTTTTCATGATTTTTATTACTATTGTTTACGTTAGACAATTTTAAACTGGAATGCTGTTGTATTAATTCTTTACTTTCGATTTAAAGCAGAACCCACATCGCTATTATATATATATATATATATATATATATATATATATATATATATACTTTATTGTGTTGGTGTATTTGTCAATTGAAGCTTTATCTAACCGATTTTATGAAGTGATAGACAGTTTAATTCGTTTTAAAGTTAGATGAGTTTTTGGATGCCGTGTCTTGTGGTGCTGGTGATGTATGTGAGTAGGTGATGATTTATTTACTAAACACTTAGACAGAACTACAGTAAATACGTTATATGTTGGACTGCAGATTTAAAGGCTGCAATTATCACCACATAATAAACAGTTCATACACGTTAACAGGCACACACTTAGTCTCATCATTGTATACTACTTATAAACCACTCTTTTTTGATTTTTAACAATGAGAAAGAGATCCATACTTTTTAATTTATATTTTGAAGCGTGGCAATCTTGCTTTAGGCAATCAAAACATGCGCCATAAAAGAGCCACTCACCTAAGGATATAACTATATGCAGAGCCGGCCTTAAAACGATTTGACCGATTGCTCCTAATTGGGCCCCTGGCCTGGCAGGGGGCCCCGCAATTTACTTTTAGCATTTCACTATCAGTCACGGATTAAAAGTGGGGGGGGGGCGGCTCCGCAAGCGTCCGTTAAATTAGGCCCGGCACTTTGTATGGCTATATGGCTCTCCGTTGAGTTGTGTATGGAACCCATAACAAGCCACTTTAAAAAAGCTATTATCTAGTTAGTTTCGCTCATTTAAACTATATACATTGATCTAACGCATATACACTATTGAGTCAGGACCAATTTTTTAGCCTGTAGGCACTGCAAAAATTACAGTTCTCCTTAAGCCCCTACTGGCTCATCGGGGCAAATGAATCGTAGAATTCTTCTGTTTCAGTAACCTCGGCATATAAAGGGGAATGTGTGGTTAGCACAACGACCAAGGGACGGGTAGTCGTGCGGTGTAGACCGGAGAGTCATGGGTTTGAACCTCGGTGAGGACCTTGGGATATTTTCAGGTTATGTTGTAAGTCCCTCCATCCCCCCCATCCAAGTCTACTAAGCTTTAAGTGGGTACCCGACTTTAAGTTGGGGGGCGGGGGCGGGAGGGGAGTGTAGGCACAGTAGGCCCACGAATTACACTATAGAATGAGGCCTTATGATACTTTTTTGATTTTAAGGGCCTAAGGTCTACCAGGTTCATGAAACTGTCCTTGGTGCATTCATTGACTTTCTTGTCTGACGTCAACATATGAATGAGTCATGTCAAAAGAATATCCAATACGTTTTAACCTTGAGATATTTAGGTCAGCACATTCCGACATTGATTTTTTAATTCGTGACAACAAAAGAAAATTTAAAAAGAAAACCCTGATGATCATGCAATTTGAAAATTTTTTATTTTTTTTTAATTTTAAGCTTTTTCTAAAAAAAAAAAATCATAATCCATTTTTAATTATACAGGATTTTAGGAAAGAAAGTTTTACTTTTATGTGAAATGGTACAACAAATTATGAGTCTTTTTTTAATCCCAACTGTAAAACACTGAACCTATCGTGAAACTGTGATTTGTTTAATTCGTGTTACGTTTGAAATTATTCTGCTTGCACTCAAGAGATGGGAGATTATTATTTTAATGTCGAGCCCCCAACCCCCCCCCCCCCCCGAGAAAGAAAAAAAAATGACTCCGCTTCTGATGAAGGAAAAGAAAAACCCCGCACAGAATTGGAATGTCCGTGGATTGAAGATCACTGATCTGCGGCGAGTCATCTAAATGTTTATTAAAAGAAAATTGATTCCAGCATATTTTTTTTTTCATTCATTTCTATGTAATTGTGTATTATTTAAGATATTGATGTAAGGAGCACGTGTTTACAAATGGGTTTATCCCTTGATCAAGTAGGAAACATTATGACGTTTATTTAAACAGTTTTGGCAAAATGTTTCTTTGTGTTATTTATAGATTTACACTGCGGATGGAGGGAGAGTACAGAGACGGGGAAAACACCACGCTGGACTAAGGTTACCGAGGTCGCACTGCGAATCAAACCCTAGCCTCCACGAAACTTGTCACGATCACAACTTCATTTTTTTCAGTTCGTAAGTCGACGCCTCCGATAAGTGCTCTAGTCCATAGTGGACTATGTTACAAATGGCCTCTATACTTCCTCAATGTTGCATAGGCGTTCTTATAGATAGCCCAACTAGTCATCTTCCGAGGGGAGTGGGGGGGGGGGCTTCAAGAATTAATTCCTATTACGTCTCTATCTAAGAGGACCCGACATGTACCTCTAACTATGGCCCCGACATGTACCTCTAACTATGGCCCCGACATGTACCTCTAACTATGGCCCCGAAATGTACCTCTAACTATGGCCCCGACATGTACCTCTAACTATGGCCCCGAAATGTACCTCTAACTATGGCCCCGAAATGTACCTCTAACTATGGCCCCGAAATGTACCTCTAACTATGGCCCCGACATGTATAATTATGGCCCCGACATGTACCTCTAGCTATGGCCCCGACATTTACCTTTAACTATGGCCCCGACATGTATAATTATGGCCCCTACATGTACCTCTAACTATGGCCGCGACATGTACCTCTAACTATGGCCCCGACATGTACCTTTAACTATGGCCCCGACATGTACCCCTAGCTATGGCCCCTACATGTACCTTTAACTATGGCCCCGACATGTACCTTTAACTATGGCCCCGACATGTACCTCTAACTATGGCCCCGACATGTACCTTTAACTATGGCCCCGACAAGCTACTTTGCCTCGATCCCGCAATATCTTTAGAAGTCTCTGTCTATGGTCCCGAAAGTTTACTTTGCCTTGGGCTTCAAATATCTGTGGAAGCCTTTGTCTAGGGACCTGACAGATTACTTTGCCTTGGGCTTCAAATATCTGTGGAAGCCTTTGTCTAGGGACCTGACAGATTACTTTGCCTTGGGCTTCAAATATCTGTGGAAGTCTCTGTCTAGGGCCCCGACAGATTACTTTGCCTTGGGCTTCAAATATCTGTGGAAGTCTCTGTCTAGGGCTCCGACAGATTACTTTGTCTTGGGCTTCAAATATCTTTGGAAGTCTCTGTATAGGGCCCCGATAGATTACTTTGTCTTGGGCTTCAAATATCTGTGGAAGTCTCTGCCTATGGCTCGCAGATATATATATATATATACATATATATATATATGTGACGTACTACCTGAAGCAGTGATGTTTATGGATCTCGTCGTTATATCACGTTTCAACGTACATTCGTCAAATAATTTAAATAAAAGACAGTCTGTGTCTCAATATCTAGCTCTTCACGTAATGCGTCACATCTGTTGTTTACAGCCACGGAGTGAATAGATAAAGCAACCAATCAGATGCTAGAGCACACAAATGGTAACCAATAAAAATATAGCACTCTCTCGTACACACATTCTATTGAGTTGACCCCCTCCTCATACCCCTACTAACCATGCGATTGACGTCCTAAGTCACAAGCTAATCTTCGCGTGCACACACGCACACACAAACAACAAGTATTACCACATAGACAAACAGCAAGTTATATAACACAGACAGACAAAGAACAAATAACATAAAATAGTCAGCCATATAAAGTAGACAGACAAACAACCAGCTACATCACATAGACAGACAAACAACAAGCTACATCACATAGACAGACAAATAACAAGCTACATCACATAGACAGACAAACAACCAGCTACATCACATAGACAGACAAATAACCAGCTACATCACATAGACAAACAAACAACAAGCTACATTACATAGACAGACAAACAACAAGCTACATCACATAGACAAACAACCAGCTACATCACATAGACAGACAAACAACAAGCTACATCACATAGGCAGAGAAACAACCAGCTACATCACATAAACAGACAAACAGCCAGCTACATCACATAGACAGACAAACAACCAGCTACATCACATAGACAGCAGTCAGTCGAATTACGTGGACATCATTAATTACGTTTTGTTTTGTCTTTTTATTCCACCCCCCTCCCCGCTTTTTTCAACTCCTCCTTTCCCCTCACCCCCCTCCCCCAGCCCGTAATTCTTCTTTTTTTTTCACCATCCTTTGTCATTTTGTGTCACACTTCGCCCTAGTGACACCACCCCCACCACCCTTTTTCCCCCCAAGGCGTGACGTAATACGTGAAAATAAATCAGTATATTATATGAATAATAGATGCAACATCTTGACTTTTTTTGAAGACTTTCCCTCACATGATTTACCACACACAAAAAAGGTCAAATATTGACCCACTATCGGAGTTCAGCCAACTGATTTAAAATATTGGGGATTGGGGGGGGGGGTGATGGATTGGGGGTGGGGGAGAGGGGATGGCAGAAATTATATCTCGAGTTTGTAAAGAAAAAGAAAATGAGGTTTCACGGTCACGAATAGTTTCGATATATTTTTTATTTGGGTCTGCCATCGGTGGTCCACGGGCTGTTGTACTGCAATATATACATTGTTAAAATATTGAACATGTGACTGAAGCAGCTACGTGCTCCAGAGAAATCATTTCATTGAATTTTAATGATACCAGCGGGTGATATGTATTAGGTTATCTTTGTTCAATGGAGACATGCATCCAGTGGCGTATTCTGGTGGGAAAAGGGACCCCCCCCCCCCGCGTCTGAAATACAGAAGATCTCTAAGTGTAGAATGTACGTCGAAATGTGTTGTCAAACGTCGAGTGTTGGTTCTCACGTTTTTCGCAATATCCGGATACCTATCCAGAAACCACTTCGGAAAAGATAGAATGGCGTACGGGGCCCGACTTTCTACGATTCCGTGAATTGAGGCCCGTATGGGGCCCCAGCGTGGTCCGTGGTCAGAAAACGTTATCAATAAAGTGTCGTTGAGGTGTCCACTCTCTTGTAAGCTTTTATAAAACTTGAAGGTGTGGGCGTCAACCGTTTTGTTATTGGTGTTAAAGGATCCCGATAAGGCCCCCCAGATTGTTAAAGGCCCCTGGAACGGGACCCCCGATGTTGAGGTTCCCGAGAAGGTTATCCTTGGCTTGTGTCTAAGTGTATGAGGGCTGACTCAAAAGTTGACTCGTATTTTATTTGTATTCCTGCCACACACTCAGTCTCCACAACAATTAAAGGTAACACAGGTGACGATGACCAACTCAACAAGTGTCGTGTGACAACAATCAAATATTTATTATACACAGAGGTACCAGCCCGTATCAGGGAGTTGGTGGCCTTTCAAATAAATCAAAGATAATCCAAAAAGATACAGCAACGAGGTAATCCAATATAAATTTATGAATAAATTGAGGGACGTGTTCACTCTAGATCTCTCTCCCTATTTCCTTCTCACTTCTCTCACACAGAGACACATCAATAGGCTCACTATCACTCAGCCTGATTGCGACCGGTCACCCTGGGACCCCTCGGTCGAATGTCTATAAATCTATATTTCATTTCCCACATCACCTTTCACACGTGACCATTAACCAATCAAATATGATAGCTGCTTCATTCAAACTTTCAAATTAGGGGATGGAGCCTAAGGGGGGGGGGAGAAAATACGCCGTATAGACAAAGACCTTAGTAACTGGACATCGAGCGGGTCGCTGTCCCTTTGAAGAAACCGTCCGGAGAATAGTCCCGGTGGTCAGAGAATATTCCCAGCGAGGAAAGTAACATGTTTCTGCTAACCACCGTACTACGCCCGGCGGAGTTTCGTTGAACACCTGGTCTATGACGCAATTACGGGGGTGGGGTAGAAACGGGGGGGGGGAGAAAAACTGAGGAGCGGGAACGTAGATTGCTATGTATAGATTAATATACATATTAACGTTATTACTATTATTAGGTTCAGGGTTGGAGTAAGGGGATGGTTTCGACAGATTAGTCACAACCTGTGACAATTGGTCATGTCGTCGTGAGTTAATTTGGTGAAAAAGGTGAACGCGAACGTCGGGGGAGTCTTTAAACGTCTCCAGAAATCGCTTAATGTAGTTGAAGTGGAAATCTACTTCAGCTGGATTGCCAGCACAGTGCCTGCCGGATCGCCACACCTCCTTGTCATTCTCCGTGGCAACGCAGATATGTTGACTGTAGTAGGTAGTGGGTGGAAAGAGGAACCCTTCTTTAGCGAAATGAAATCCGCCGATGGTTAATGTAATCTTTCCAGATTGTATCCAGCGCATCCAGATGCTTGGACCTATGCCACCATGATTCGACCTGACCCTCACTGGATCCAGTAAAGAGGGGTACAAAGTTTAGGAAAGTATTTATTCCCAGCTGAGTGTACATGGTCATATCAAACGAGTGGAGCTCTTCCATAAGAAATGTATACGTTTTGTTCATGCCCCTCATCAGCTGATGCCTGGACACACCATCCATGCCAACCATAATGACATTCAGAGTCTCTTCAGGTCTTGACTCCACTTGTCGTTTTTTCTGTCTCAATAAGTCTAGCTCTATAAGTTTCGTATGCCTGGGCACTAGCGCGTGATACTGTTTGGAAACGTTGTGCGATGTTTCGTTCACGCAAACAACCACGATAAATTCGGTGGATTCGGGAAGTTTCAATTGTAAGTTAAACTCTACGCTCCAGCTTCCGAATGCCGCATGATGGTCGCTTTCTGGGTGCCTTGTAATGTTACTGTACACCCGTTAACTTATTTGCATCAACTTTCAACCATTCCCCATCAATATATGTCAAATCTGGCATTCCTCCTTCACATTCAATAGGCTCCATTTCTAATCCTGCTAATTTCATTATGGAAGGTTTAAAAGGGTCCAGCTCCATAGAATTGCAGAGAACTTCTTCTTCAGCAGCTAATTCATGTACAGAATTAGACAAATTGACCACGGCAATCCAACCACCAGAGTCACGTATATCTGTGACAGCGACCCTATTCAACACCATCTGATGAGAAACAAATAGCTCTAAACATAGGAATTCCAAACAGGATACAGTAAGAATAGTGAACACCAGTGTGGCACTTTTTGAGAACGTGCTGGTTCTAGCTGAAATAAAAAAACCAAAAAAAGACATTAAGAATTCTGAGATATTTAATTGCTAATAGTGAGAAGAATAAAATATGATTTAACAAAATATTTAAAATCAATGCGTCCTTACGGAATAGTACGGCGAGAACAGAGATTAGATATTGTATTCTAATTATATTAGCTATAACTACTTTATGCATCACAAGAGATTATATACAACACATTGACTACAGAAGTAACCTCCCATTCAGAAATATGAGCGTGTACTTCTGTAATTTCTTTGACCGTCATACTCACTTGTTTAATTGCACGGGCCCATAAGCAGAGCCTATTTTAGGCCTTGGGGGGGGGGGCTAATTCCTCCCTGGTTGATGGTAAAGTAGCCAGCTAATTCCTCCCTGGTTGATGGTAAAGTAGCCAGCTAATTCCTCCCTGGTTGATGGTAAAGTAGCCAGCTAAATCACTGCTTGATGGTATAGTAGCCAGCTAAATCACTGCTTGATGGTAAAGTAGCCAGCTAATTCCTCCCTGGTTGATGGTATAGTAGCCAGCTAAATCACTGCTTGATGGTATAGTAGCCAGCTAATTCAATAGTTGCTGGTAAAGTAGCCAGCTAGACACTGTCCCTGGTTGATCGTTAAGTGACTGCATCCCTTTGGCTTTAGCACATACTTGTCATAGCAGGAATTAACACATACTTGTCATAGCAGGAATTAGCAAATAGTTGTTATAGCAAGAATAAGCACATGATTGCCAAAGCAGGAATCATCGAATAATTGTCATAGCTAGAGTTAGCACGGCATTGTCATGGCAATAATTGGCACATGTTTTGTCGTTGCACAAAGTAAAAAAGTAGAAGTTTAAACTGTTCTATTTACTGCAAAGTTCATGACCTTGGCCAAGACAACAAAGATCCTCCGCAGGGCCGGCTCTGGGCATAGGCGACATAGGCAGCTGCCTAGGGCGCCAAATTGCTAAGGGCGCCAAATTTTAGAAAAAAAACTTTAAAAAAATCGTTCATGCAGAAGGGGCGGGTGTTCTAATAGATGACTGCCTAGGGCGCCAAATTGCCTGGGGACGGCTCTGATCCTCCGCAACCCACACTCACCCCAAACCCAAAACTTTTTTTTTCTGATTTACGGATGTATTTGAACACATGACAGATGGTGCTGTACGCGGATGGACTGACCATTGAACCACTCAAGCGGTAATTCCCATTTATCAAGTGAGCTGTCCATTGAAAAGAAAACAAACAACGGGCATAGACTAAAGATTAAAAAAAAAAAAATATGAGTTTCTTCGTTCACCCAATGCTGGGATTCTTTCCCAGCTTTCCAAATAATAACAATCTTAATGAACGCTTATTTTGGAAATGCTACAATAAGATACAATGCTAAAAATAAACGCAAGGTAAACAGGTTATAATAGTTCCACACTGACGTTGAACAAAGTAACTCATTAACAACATACCACAAGTAATGCGTGGGTCAGCCATGATGTTATTCCTTTTAATATGAGATTGTTAAACAAGTACTCAGTAAAAACTTTTCTCATCAAATGGAAATTTCTATTTAAAAAAATAAAGGAACAATAAATACAATGTTAAGATATGCACTGAATATTAAATGGGAATACTATGTTGTATGTGAATTAATACACATCGTTACTGAATATTGGAAAAAGTCTGTAATTTATCTCCATAGTTAGTACGGACATGGGTTTGCTGTATTACGGTTTTGTGCCATTTATTTAACATAAAATACAGGTTAAAAAAAGACAGAAAGACAGACGTATAAACAGAAATACATAAATAGCTAGAAAGACAGATAAATATATAGATAGACAGACAGACAGATTGACCTACAGACAAATAGAAAGATAGATAGATAGGAGATAGATAGATAGATAGATAGATAGATAGATAGATAGATAGATAGATAGATAGATAGATAGATAGATAGATAGATAGATAGATAGATAGATAGATAGATAGATAGATAGATAGATAGATAGATAGATAGATAGATAGATAGATAGATAGATAGATAGATAGATAGATAGATAGATAGATAGATAGATAGATAGATAGATAGACAGATAGATAGACACACAATTAGAAAGGTAGCTAACTAGGGAGCTAAACAGATAAACAGACAGATAAATAGATAACCAGATAAATCAATGTATAGATAATCAATGGAATAAAAGGTGCATTATTTAAGCACTAAAACCATTTTTTTTTTAATTTGGTTACTTACAGGCCCTTGACTTAAAAAAAAATACGTAATAGTTCCACATTACCGGATGCAAAAAAAAAAGCTGTTGCACTTTGAGTGCTAACTCTTCACTTTTTTTTTAAAAAAACAAAGCGCTATAGTTTACACACCTATTTAAATCATATGTGGAAGCCAGTTCAATTTACAAATGGAAAAAAAAAACATGCCCCCCCCCCCCAAGCGTGGTTAGAATATGAGATTTTATTTTACCATTGAGTGTAACGTAAAACTGACTTTAATTTATTTCCAATATTTAATATGATGCATTTTCTGTTTTTACTGTTTGTTAATGTAATCCATCAAGCCCGTAGAGATTATTTTATTATATTTCTTTTATAATCTTTTTCGAAACATGTTTCTGGATAATTGAATTATAATTCAGTGTTGTAAGCCCTGGTCATCTCAACGTAATTTTCTCTCAACTATGTTTGTCCCCTATTCTCCTGTTCTCTCTGTCTGTCTTCTCCTCCCTATTCTCTCTGTCTGTCTTCTCCTCCCTATTCTCTCTATCTGTCTTCTCCTCCCTATTCTCTCTGTCTGTCTTCTCCTCCCTTTTCTCTCTATTTGTCTCTATTCCCCTCCCTATTCTCTCTGTTTGTCTCTCTTCCTCTCCCTATTCTCTCTGTCTGTCTTTTCCTCCCTATTCTCTCTATTTGTCTCTCTTCCTCTCCCTATTCTCTCTGTTTGTCTTTTTCCCCTCCCTATTCTCTCTATTTGTCTGTCTTCCTCTCCCTATTCTCTCTGTCTCTCTTCCCCTCCCTATTCTCTCTGTCTGTCTTCTCCTCCCTTTTCTCCCTGTTTGTCTCTATTCCCCTCCCTATTCTCTCTGCCTCTCTTCCTCTCCCTATTCTCTCTGCTAACCTCTCATCCCCTCCCTATTCTCTCTGTCTATATGCTTCACTGTTGAAATATAAATACGAATTAATAGCCAACTGGCCACATCAGTGTCACACTGATTACTACACACTGCGCCCTCGACTTGAGGACAGGGAGGGGGGGGGGAGGGACAACTCAGTACACTGTGTCAATCTTTACAGCCGACTTCCCTCATCCTCACCCCCCCCCCTCCCCCTTCTGAGCCAGGTGTTTTAAATAAATATGAGTAATTCGAGGCGTCATTTATCGCTTTTTTATATTTTTTCGTGTGGGCCGGGTGGGGGGGGGGGTGGAGGGGGGGCGCTCGCTCCATTGCCCACCACATGTACAACAGCCCACGAACCTCGGGGCCCTCAAAATCTATTGTTTAAGTCTCTGTATCCTTCACAGCGACGTCTAGCTGACCCGAGATACTCCTCCTTGTTTACTGGGGGCTGGAACACGTGACTGTCAAGCAGTCAATCGAGCACCGTATCACGCTGCCATCTCAACCCTCTTTACATCAATTGGTTTAATGTCAACACCAGAGAAGACATTAAAATAGATGGTCAAATAGTCCAGGCATGGTAGATAGATAGATAGATAGATAGATAGATAGATAGATAGATAGATAGATAGATAGATAGATAGATAGATAGATAGATAGATAGATAGATAGATAGATAGATAGATAGATAGGTATCGACGTAGCCGAGGTGGTCGAGATTGACAGGGGGCCCAAGATTACTTGGCGGCAGCACTGAGCCGGGGCCTGTAAGTGAGTTTTAGCCAATGGTATAGTAGATATAATAACATAAATAGATTTTACCAGGGTCGACATTGGTATGTGCCATGTCCTAAGAAAACAAATTAGAGAAACCAAGGTGCCAAACCATCTTTGAAGAAAAACTTTTTCAAGGTATCAAACCATTTTTGAACAAAATGTTGCAAGGTATCAAATCAACTTTGAACAAACACTCGCAAAAGTATCAAACCATCATTGAACAAACTGTTTCAAGGTATCAAACCATCTATGAACAAACTGTTTCAAGGTATCAAACCATCTATGAAAAAAACTGTTGCAAGGTATCAAACCATCTTTGAACAAACTGTCGCAATGTATCAAACCATATTTGAACAAAACTTTCAAGGTATCAAACCATCTTTGAACAATTTGTTTCGAGAGGTGAAACGTATTGTCGCAAAAGCATGTGCCAATAGATTTCTGTGTTTACTTGACAGACATGGGTTTGCCATAAAGATGTGGGGTGGGGAGGGCCACTGACGAGTGGGTGGGGCCCACTGCAGAGCAACAGGCCTTCCACTTTTCATCAAAATATTTTTTTTTTACTATAGGCAGCACACCCAACTCCGCGGCCAGACAAAGATAATTTTTAGTAATTATATAGCCAAAGTATTGGCAAGCAGTTTGAAAAAGAATATAACATTATAATAAAATGTGAAAGATTAAAAGCTATTTAAAGTGCAAACAACGTACAGGCCAGCTGTTTTGAAAAAGGCATTGTAAACAGGTAGGGGGGAACACTGTCACATTGAATAACCAGCATTTTTCAATAAGGGGAAACTACCTAGTATAGTAAATAGAAGCTGAGTTGACCAGTCTTCTACAAGTATGTCATGACTTTGTGTAAATAAAGCTTTCATCAGCCAATTCAAACAGGGGAAGTACCTAGTACAGTAAACAAAGCCAAGTCCTGTAGTTTCAATAAGGGGAAGTACCTAGTATAGTAAACAAAGCCAAGTCCAGTAGTTTCAAGAAGGGGAAGTATCTAGTATAGTAAACAAAGCCAAGTCCAGCAGTTTCAATAAGGGGAAGTACCTAGTATAGTAAACAAAGCCAAGTCCAGATTGACAAACTTGGACAATGATAATTGAATACAATTTAAAATGAATATGGGTGTACAAGCTTTTCTCTATTTTTTTAGTCATTATAAAAATATTTGTATGGTCAACGGTCTATTGTTTGTTTGTTTTTATCCCCCTTTTTTTTAGTACATCTTAATTAAAAGTGTATTCTGTATCAATTTTTTTTCGGTTTGTAAGTAAATATCGCCATAAACAAACCAAAGATTTAATTTATGAATTGACCCTCAACTAAATAAATAAGAATTTCAAACACTTTTGTTTTCGTACACATTTTTATTTGTTTTTATTTTACTTAATCATTTTACAAATTTCTAAATACTTTATTACATATGCTATTCACAAAGACTTATATTATATATATATATATATATATATATACGTATATATATATATATATATATATATATATATATATATGTGCATGTATGTATTAGGGTGGCCCTAAAAACTCAACTTTCACCTACAGAGCAAGACACCCTCTAACTTTTTTCCTTATAGCAAATCTTTAATTAGGGCAGAGTTTCAGACTCTTGTGCCAACGGCAAGGTGATGCTCAACGACCATAGATTTTCACAATTTCATCGAAAATTGCCGAACTTTCATGTTATTGACATTTTGCATATTTACTTACTGTATCATGTTTTTTGTGTTAAATTTTACTTACTTAGGGTTGGCTGTTTAACTATTCTGTCATAACTTCCTGTTGATGATGATTGGGCATTTGCAAGGAGTGTTCTTAAGGATAAAACTGAATATGATGATGAGTATATACCGACCAAAATTAGCAAATCAGGTAAACAGCAAAACAAGATAACTCATATAAACAAAACCTCTCAAGACCATTTGTTCAATCCAAGTGTAACAAGTGCCTTTGAACGTATTAAAATATCTGATCGTGAAGCTGTTTGACTACTTATATTGCTGCAGCCCTTGGTCACGATCCAAATGCACTTTCTTTTTCACGTAGCACTATTCAACAAGCTCAGACAAGTGCTATGCATGATATTTCTAAAGCAACGTAAGATCATTTTGAGCCAACTAGCCTATTAGTAATCCATTTAGATGCAAAGATACTTCCAGCAATATTTGGGGAGGGCTCAGTTGACAAGCTACCAGTTTTAGTTTCAGGTGATGGGATGGACAAACTGTTAGGTGTACCAAAGGTGAGCTCTAAAACTGATGAGAATGAAGCAAATGCTGTTCACAAATTGTTGGTGGAGTGGCAGCTGGTTGAGAAGGTTCAGGTTATGTGCGTTGACACAACCTCGGTCAATACCGGCAGAATAAATGGAGTTAAAGTTGGCCTAGAAAACAAGCTAGGTCGTGAACTTCATTTCAGAAGAGCTTGTTGGATTAGCACTGCTCTCAGATCCTCGGATAGCAGCTGCAATGATGGGAATTGTGCAGGGAATCACCAGTGAAACTGGCAAACGAAAAATGCGTGGAGATTCATCAATTCTAAAGAAACCAGATGTATATATAGGTGACTTTGCAACGACCAGAGTGGGAACCTTCTTTGTTGTTATCACATTGACAGTGCATTTCTTGCTTTGCTATCACAAGAGTAACCTGCACTTGAACAGTATCGATATGGCCAGACACGATTCAAGTCATTACGATTTAAGAACGACACTGCAAAGGAAGTGGTGAAGCTTTTTGAAGAATAACAACACACTGCTTACTAAAGACGAAGAAGAAAAGAACAACTCTTATTGCAACTTGTGGATGCAAACCGCAAGGCTGTTGTCCTATCCCTTGTAAGTGCTTGCAGGGTCAAGCATGCATGATGCAATCACCAGTGATGCAATCACCAGTGATGCAATCACCAGTGATGCAATCACCCAGTGATGCAATCACCCCAGTGATGAAATCAATGACGCAATCCATGATGCAATCACCCAGTGATGCAATCATCCCAGTGAGGCAATCAATGATGCAATCACCCAAGTGACGCAATCCATGATGCAATCAGTGATGCAATATATATCCTATAAATAGGGAAGTTACCACGGTTGTTGGAGAGGGACGGAGACACACACACAAGAGAGAGAGAGACTAGAGGCCCATGAAGGGGATACTAGATATAACACGTGGACTAAGTGGACAGTGCAGTCGAGAGTTATAATAGTTATAGACTCGTGTACTGGTTTATAGTGATAGCAGTTACTTGTGATTTATTGCCACATCTCTCATCCAATATGGATCTTAGTATTTATCGTGTGTGTTAAATTATAGAATTATACATGTGATTTATCGATGCATCTTCTCAAGTGTTTATATTGTATTATCATATTCTCATCTGTAAATATCACGCATTAAAAAGTTCAGTTAATTCTTTTACAATACAAGGAGTTGTGTCGTCTGATTTAATTAGAGCACAAGTGGGATACGACAGCTGTTCAAACACAAGTCACCAAAAAGTCTGCTGTTCATGCCTTAATGTCAGAATAAAAATAACATTGACTGATAATACATGCTTTTGTGATTTAATTTTGAGTAGGTTAAATTTGTAAGTTTTTTTGATGGAACAGCAAATTTTGACCTTTTAATTGTGACAAATGCCAATAGCCATATTTTTAAGCTAGATGGTTAACTTGCAAAAGAGTTTTGAACTGGTGATATTAAAAAGTTATTTCTGGTTGTAATTTTAAAAACATACATTCAACATATGCGTATTTCTTCATTTTGCTAGAATTTCGTAAAATGTGGATATTATATTGCTCTTGAGCATCGTCTTGTAGTTGGAATTTAAAGCTAAAACTTTCCCAAAACATTACTATCAGCAGATGTAAACAATTGGGAGGGTGAATTACTCTATAGCACACATTTCATTTTTTGCAGTATCTAAATGAACCACCCTAGTATGTATGTATGGGTGATTGTGTATGTATATTGCCTCTCGTAATTAACGCCCAATACTAATACCATAATAAATATACATCTGAGCCCTTTTTATGAACAGTCCAATTGCAAGTACCTAGGCCCCCTCCCTCTTAAGACAAAGGGGCCCAATCGTTTAACCAATTGTTATCTAATCTCATGCTATAAAAGCCAAAAAAAACAGGTAATTTTACCGATGCTTTCCCAAAAAGCATTTCCGAAAGTCTCTGACTAAAGTCTTTCAAAGACCTAGTAATGGCACTGCATCCTTCATTTTATTTGTGGGTTTTTTTTTTCTCCACGATTAAAACCCGTTGGGGGTGTAAGGGGGGAAGCGTAGTTTGCTCGTGTGTTAGCTAGTCAGTGATAAGAATCTTCAGACATTAATCAGCTGACTTATTTGGTTGTTCCATGGAAAATAGAATAAGACGTCAGAGGTGACCTCCCAATGCCAAGGTCTTTAGGCACTGTTTGCAAAGGATTGGATTAGAAACCGCCGTCAGTGGGTTATACATGTAACGGTATCAAAATCATACTACTTTTGGATTTGGATAATAATAGTCACAGTCAAATAAATAAATAAATAACCACAAACAGTCCACTTCAAAAAAATACGTCGTTTAGATTAAATATGTTTATAATGTCACACATGAGGCATTATTTTATAAGATCTAGACAATAACAATAAGGCTTCTAATGTTACACACGAGGCATTATTTTATAAGATCTAGACAATAACAATAAGGCTTCTAATATCACACACGAGGCATTATTTTATAAGATCTAGACAATACCAATAAGGCTTCTAATGTTACACACGAGGCATTATTTTATAAGATCTAGACAATAACAATAAGGCTTCTAATATCACACACGAGGCATTATTTTATAAGATCTAGACAATAACAATAAGGCTTCTAATGTTACACACGAGGCATTATTTTATAAGATCTAGACAATAACAATAAGGCTTCTAATGTTACACACGAGGCATTATTTTATAAGATCTAGACAATAACAATAAGGCTTCTAATGTTACACACGAGGCATTATTTTATAAGATCTAGACAATAACAATAAGGCTTCTAATGTCACACACGAGGCATTATTTTATACGATCTAGAATCTAGACAATAACAATAAGGCTTCTAATGTCACACACTAGGCATTATTTTATAAGATCTAGACAATAACAATAAGGCTTCTAATGTCACACACGAGGCATTATTTTATAAGATCTAGACAATAACAATAAGGCTTCTTTGTAACGTCGGGCTCACAGTCGGCTTGACCTTTGTACTGTGTGAATCTGTCAATCGATGCCCCGACTGTCACTTCAAGTGGATCGCTGGAGTTGCCTGATTTCAACTGATCGAAATAGCCAATCAGCTCTTTGTCAGTACAGGCTTTGGTTTGGATCGTGCCTTCGTAGAAGGCGTTACCTGGCACGGTTTGAAATTTGACCTTAAATAGTCGTTTGTCGTCGGAGCCCAGGCTAGGCAGCTTGATAGCAAACGTTTGTAGAATGGCTCTCAGTTTCAGTCCTGCACATAAGCTTGAATTTCTTTTATCATTGATCGCTCCAACCACCAAACCAGCCAGACCATTAGAAATACTGGAATTGATTGGCACTTCTTCTACTGTTTCCTGATTGCATAAACAGAAATCCATTGGTATAGGAATGTCTGGACAAGTTCTGTTTTTAGGAACTTCGCTAAATAAACTTATCCCGTGTTCTCTTGGTATTAAAGGAATCTTCCCACTGGCTTTGAAATAAAGAAGATCTCGAAGTGTAACGTGTACATCAAAATGGGTGGTCAAACGTTTGGAATTGATTCTCAGGTTTTGAGCGACATCGGGGTACTTGTCTAGAAACCACTTCGGGAATGACAGGACGGCGTAGGGAGCTCGACTCTCTAATATGCCATGGACTGTGGCTCGTATGGCGCCCCATCGAGGCCCGTGATCAGAAAATGTTATCAGTAAGGTGTTGTTCAGGTGCCCTTTCTCTTGTAAAGTTTTATAAAAGTTGTAGGTGTGCTCGTCAACTCGTTTGTTATTGGTCATGTCGTCATGAGTCAATTTGGTGAAGAAAGTAACGGCGAATTTCGGAGCGTCCCTAAATGTTTCCAGAAAACGGTTAACATAGTTAAAGTGAAAATTCACTTCCGGTTGTTTTCCAGCACAGTGCCAATCTTGTTTCCATAATTCTTTGTCTTCCTCCATGGCAACACAAATAGGGTGACTGTAATAGGTAGTCGGTGGAAACAAAAACCCTTGCCTGGAAAAATGAAACGCCCCGATGGAAGGCCAATCCTCCGTATACAAAGTGCGGTACCCAGCGTTGCCATATTCCCTCCAGACAGTATCTAGTGGATCAAGATGCTTGGATGTCGACCACCATTGATTGATTTCATCCAAACTGTATCCAGAAAATAGGGG
>JAGDYQ010000004.1:12776719-12879219 GCA_021962125.1 Bulinus truncatus | reverse complement strand
TAAGAGACAATAATTTTTTTCAAATATAAAGAAACGTCTTTATAATTATTTTTTTTACAAATATATACATTACACAATTGAATTTATAAACATTTCCAAAATTTAAAAATATTTACTGAAAGCTAACAAACGTACTGATACATAACACGAAAATGCGCTAACACGTCCTGTGTCCAGAATGGAACAGGCTTAATTGCTTGTTTTTTTATGTTACCCATCAAACTGTTAAATAATCGCATTATTAATTTTCACAATTATTACATTTTTTTATCATTATTTTTAAATAGTGAGTATTACGTTACTGAGTCCATCGGTCCTCTCCGCAGATCGAACCTGAGACCCTCTGGTCGACAGTCGAGTGCCTTATCACACGAGCATCCGTCCCGTATCGGTTTCTGTAAGCAACAGTATTCTAATGAACCCATTATATAGCTAAGTTCACCCATCCTTAACCCGAACCATGTCCCTTTGTTATTTGCATGGGATGCAATCCACCACCTTTCAGCTGATCAGCAGGAAGTTAACCACATCGCTTATTTATCCCCTTATCATTTATCAATTATTATTCGATCAGATATTTTATATACGATTTTGGATGTATGCTGAATAGTTTGTTATCATGATATATTTTGAACCTATTTTTAATTTATAAAAAAAAATTGATTAGATGGATGGATGGATGGATGGATGGATGGATCGATAGACAGACAGACAGACAGACAGACAGACAGACAGACAGACAGACAGATAGATAGATAGATAGATAGATAGATAGATAGATAGATAGATAGATAGATAGATAGATAGATAGATGGATAGATAGATAGATTAAGATCAAGACCTGGCCACTCTATGGTGTAACTCTATGCTGTTTTGCTGAAAATCTCAAGTTTATACAGGTGCAAAGATGGCAACAGCTTCGGAGTGGTGTGGCCGGCCTTCCATCAAATATGATTGATTTTTTTTTTGTGTGGATTTCTATAACCTACAGACTCCATTATTCATAAACATATAATCCTACAGACTCCATTATTCATAAACATATAATCCGTATGCGTAAGCTCTGCATCATAAGAATCGTCTGATAGAATTACACTTTTTTTTTATTCAGTGTATCGAACCATTAGCCACCACGGAATAGAGGAGGAGGGGGTGGGGGTAGGATTTGAAATTGTGCTGTTAATGGGGGAGGGGTGGGGCGGTCCCGGGCGGTGTTAGGGGGGGATGTTTATTGTCGTGCTACCTCAGAATACGATTTCATTCCGTATTAAATTGTTCGATTTCCAAATCATTCAGGTTTCAAGTCTTTTATATTTTTTTTTCTATTTGTTAAGTTATATAAAATGAATGATTCCCCCCACCTACAACACCGTACAACCACTGTGACAAAGGATGTGGCGTTATTTTTTTTCCCGTGATTAGCCATCTCTTAACCTGAGATTATTCCTTCGTATTCCAAGCTGGTTTAAAGAGTATTTTTTTCCCCATTTCAAACTAATAAAATGGATTGATCCATTGTTGGAGCCGTACTATAACTCGATTAGCTTTTCATTATGCAGATAGAGGGCGAAATACATTGGTGTGTTCGAGGCTATTTTAAACAGTGAGTAGATTTTGTGTAAAATAAGATCAACCCACTTTTCAAAAACGGAGTGGCTACGGTTCTGTCCCTGACAGAACCCATATTTTGTTACTTCGTGTACTAGCCATAAATAATATTGCTCCACACCCTATCCCTAAACATATCCCTAACCCTAACCCTAATCCTGAACAAAAAAATTCTGAAAAAAAAGAAAATGTATATATGCCATGTTTCTTATACCCTAATATAGCCTAATGGTTTTGGCTGGTGCCGGAGCCACTGCGTATATATGAAAAGTAAAAAAAATGTCCATTATTGTATTTTTATTACTAATCAAATCTTTTTATTCAGTTTATTTTTTTTAAACTACAAGGGTCTAAAGGACTATAGCCTAAGTTCTAAGTCATTTTAGCCCGGAGCCTTTGATTAGGGGTGCAAAAACTTTCCTTCCTTGGGGCGGATCTGACTTAATAAAGTAAGTCTGCTAAAATGTCAAACTCGCCTATAACATTTCTCACAGACGTAGAACACATCTCGCATGACTGAGACTAGACAATATACCTTGTATGTCACATTAACAGCTGACTAATCGCCAGTGGCGCTGAGAGCCAACACGGGCCCAAGGGCAGGACATCATTGCGGGCCTCTTAATAAACAATAAGTCTTGAAAAAATTGACATGGTCGGGGCGGCCGGGCCCCCTTAAAGATGCGGGCTCCCTGCCCCCCTCCCCTCTCGGCGTGCCTGCTCATCGCCAGGCATGGGTGGGGTGGGTAGACTAGGCTGTAGATTTAGAATCAGTTTTTTAAGCAAATTTTTTTTTATATTTTATTGATTTTATAGTGCGACAAATGTACTGCGATACTCTCAAATCACAATTTTAATTTCTTGATTGCATAGCGGGACAAATGTACTGCGATACTCTCAAGTCACAATTTTAATTTCTTGATTTTATACTGGGACAAATGTGCAAGTCGATACTCTCAAATATTTTTCAAAGTCTATACTCAATTTTTTTTTACATAAATTGTCTTCAGTAAATGTAATTGTCAATAGTCACCCGGTGCGGTAACTCATGGTGTCACCCCTCTCATGACACCCCATAGACATACAGCATTCTTAGCAAAAATTTATAAATAAATTTACAACAACAATAGAAGAAAAAATAATTGATATCTATAGGTCAGTGCAAGTAAACCAATAATTTCATTAAAATAATTAATAATAAAAAGTACGCAGTGTCTGTTAATAATCGGAGATATTTTTTAATTTGGCATTAATTTTTTTCGAAGCCTTATAAAGTCAATTGCTGTTAATAATCGGAGATATTTTTATTTATTTTTAAAAATTAAATACGGCTTTGAATTATTTTAAATTACAAAATAAGAATATGGGCCTAAAACTAAATATTTTGCATTTTTGGTGTCACCCCATGTGAGGGTGTCACCCGGTGCGGTCCGCACATCCCGCACCCCCCCCCCTAGTGACGCCACTGCAAGAACATACTAAAATCTAGATGCTTCTGACCTAAAGTGGACCACTGGTCACTGGACTTACGAATTATAAGCAAATTTTGAGGCAACTTTTCCTTTTATTTAGTTGCATTAAATTTAGTTCAGGTTTCTGACCTTTAAGAGATGTAGCCTAGTTAATACAGTAATATAGCGTAATAAAAATGTTGCTTTAAAAAAATAATTTAATTACAAGTGACTAACACGAGAAAAAAAAGCGAATATAGTTTATGCCATTTTGAGCGTTTTATTTTTTTTTTCCTTCTAATAAATAAAAAAGATGGATCCGGTAAATTCGTACACGGATGGATTTGAAATTATTCATCAAATTTATTTCGATTACTCTGTTAATGCTGCAATTCTTAATGCTTTACATCAAAAATGGCAGAATGTAACAGAAATTGTAGATAAGTGCACGGGTAATAATTTATAATGTCGTCTTCTTCCATGAAATATTACTCTATTTGATTTCATTTTAAGACCTAAAACTTAAGTCTTCGACGTCTTGGTGATATCGATATATACTAATAGTAGTAATAGTGAAGTAAAGATTATAAAAAAAAATAGGCTAATTATACGTATTTTAGTGACAATAGTCTATAATATAGAGTAGTCAAGTGACATGAAAATTTCAAATTATATAAAATTTTGCATGTATCATTGGAAAGAGCTTTAAAAAATAAAAGCTTTCCATTGAATTGATATAAACTAATTAAACTTCTTTGCAGTCAGTTAATAATTTTTATAATAAAAAAAAGTTACCCTACTTTATTAGTTAATAAATACACGTTTATTAGCATTTTAGTTTACTTAGATGAGCTTTTTTATGAGGATCTGAAGTGAAAAACTTGCCATGCAAAATGCTTACTCTAGAGTCTAGTAATACTAGATAACTAGTAGTAGAGAATATCCCAAAAAAATAAGCTTAAAATATGAAATCACAAAGTTAGGTACTTTAATAAAAAAATAAAAAATGTTGTATCAAACTAAAACTAGTATAGATGAATCGATCATACAGAGTACATTCCAAAAATACCTCATTTATGATTATATCTTAATTAGAAGCCAAGTTATGATTTTCTTAGACTTAATCACTTATTTTTTACTTGATAATGATAGTCTTTAAAAACAGAAGGTTGAAATTTTTACCACCTATTTGTGATTATGTGTAGTATATAATGCAATATATGTATACTTATATATTTTTGTATATGTTGATTGAAAAAAAAAATTTCAGCAGTTATGACATGTCGCTCAAGTAGCCTAAAGCCAAAATTAAAGATATTATACCTTATAACTTAAAGACTATTCCAGCTAGAAGCACTAAAATTTGTAGAAATATAATAGTATGCATACACTCATTTAGATATCTTAAAAAATAAATTTCATGCTTTAATTATAAAAATAATAAAATCAAACTACAAAAAAACACACTGTATCAAATCATAAGTAATATGACAAGATGTTAAACTTCCAACTTGCTTATCTTGAGTTTCATTTAAGAAAGAAGGTTCAAATTTTTAACACTTATTTGTGATTATGTATAGATGATAATGCATGTGATATATATTTTACTTAATCTTTATGATTTAAACATTTTTTTATTTTTGTTAAAAATAATTAAAATCCTGAATATATTTCAAATACCTATATATTGCAAATATGTGTGTGTGTGTGTGTGATTTTTAAATAAAATTACTATTTGTGCACCCTAAATTAAGGTCCTTTTTTATGTATTTTTGCTTATGATTTCTGCTGGTAATTTGTTTTATTGTCGTTTTTTTAAAGCTATTGTTCTGGGTTCACTGGAGAAGAATGAGGTTAACAAAATTAAGGCCAATATTCTTATGACCATTGTCCAGATAAAAAACTGTGTGGAGCTTGAAAATTCTTCGGCTGGTGATGAAGACAGAATTTTTGAAAATTGGCAACAGCTGATCAGTGCCATAGAAGATCTGTATCAAGTGGAAAGTAAAACTAATAGAGGAAGCTTGAAGCCTTGTCTTGTTGCAGTTCTGGAGTTTGTGAGTGCTTTTTAGTATTTCTTAACCATTTCTTTTTTTTTGACATTGAAGATTCCATGGCTCAATATAATGGCTGAAGTTAAATTAAAAATAAAGGGGGAAATAATCATATTACTTTATAATGAAAATAACATTAGCAATTATTTTTTTTATGATATTAGAAAATTCTGCTATTCAATAACTCAAAGGCAGTAAATATTTTTTAATATCCATTGATTTAAAGCTGGGAACTTATCTGTTTTAATGCCGAGGCTATAAAAAAAAACTAATTGAAATTATGGATAATGCTATTGGCATAATTTAAAACTTTCAAAAATATAAATTCACTGTGAGCACTGTTTCAAAAAACATTTTTTTTCTGCTCTCAGCATCTAAAGATGGTTGCAAATACTACTACCCTGAGTAAAGATGAGCAAGATGCACTTATATCAGAAAGCATTGAGAAACTAAACAAACTGAATCATTTTAGCAAGAGGAAGAAGGTAATAACTTTGTAACATCTGGTCTAATTTCTGAAATATTTAAGCTGCAGCACGGTAAAATATATTTTACATTTTGTACAGTATTTATAAAACTAAGTAAATATTTCTATTAAAATAGTACATCTCTCAGTAGCATGTTTTTCTTAATGCAATAATGTATTTTTAATTAACTACAGCTAAAATAAAATATTCCTCAGTCTGCTCTCACATCCCAAAACATTGTCGAGATGATTCTAGAAGTCATTGTGAAATTGTACGAAGAATTGAAAAACCCATCTGTGCTGTCTGTAAGTTATTAAAAAACCCATCTGTTCTGTCTGTGAGTTATTAAAAAAACCCATCTGTTCTGTCTGTGAGTTATTAAAAAACCCATCTGTTCTGTCTGTGAGTTATTGTTCTGTTTCTATAAAAATATGAGAGTTTTTGTAACTTACCTTGAAAGAGTTTTACTCTTAGAGAACTGATGTCACTTTTGTTATTAGTAAGTTATAAGATGAGGCAGAATCAGGATATTTTTTATTATAAATAGTTTCCATATTTTCTCTTCTTCAGATATTGCAAACTTATAAAGATCAGTTTGTGGAAACAGCATTTAGAAGATTGACAGCCAATCCATGGTAAGTGATTCGTAAGCATTTGAGATTGAAAAAAATATGCTAGAAAAGTAAATTCCCCCCAGTATCTTATCATATAGCTGTTCATCTCCATACTTGCTTTACATAAGCCAAGGACTGTCAGCATTTCTTTAATCCCCTCTTTTGCGTTTTTTATATTTTTTTTTGTGTCTCAGTCTTTTTTCAGTGCCTTATCTGGATAAAAGAATCCTAGAATGTGGTGGTGACCCCAAAATAAATCTGGATGCTGCAGTGGCTAAAATTAGAAAGAAAGTTCAGTCTGATCAAGAGGTATTTGAGAAAAAAAAAATGTATTCCTGCACAACATCAAGTTTTTTTTTCATTTTGGCGGATTTTTCCAAAAAAATAGACGAAAAAAATACACAGATATACATTTGAAAGATGTCTTACAAGAAAGTTAGTTACCTACTATTTCAACTCATTACCACCTATTACCTCATTTTCCAGCATTACATAGAAATTAGAAATAAATTATTTTTAAGTTAATGAATTCTAACATATCTTCCCATCAATAACATGTATTCATTTTGCTAGTTGACAGTTTGAAAAGAAATTGTTCTTATATTTCTGTTCCTCAGGTGTGTAACTTTTTAACTCGACAATTAAAACATATTGGAGTAAACACTAATTTCTCTAATCTACCTGCAAACAATATCAGAGTACAAACAAAATTATCTACAAAAAATGTTGGTTTGCAAATAAAAAGTTTTACAAATGATGTTCGAACACAGACAGATGTCTTGTTGCCAGATGCTACAATTTCATCCATTTTCTCCTCACTCACTAGTCCAAACAGATCTTTAAATCATTCCGATTGTTCAGATGTGTCTTCTAATCTGCATAGTCACCCCAATGTATCTTCTAGAGAGCCATTTTCAAAGCAAAATCATCCATTTTCAAAGCAAAATCATCCATTTTCTAAACGTCTCAGGAAAAGACATATTATATCACCAAGAGAATCCGTCTCAAGTCCAGATTCACATACACCCAGTAAAAGACCATGCACATCTTCAAAAGAGCCAGACCTGAATCGACGTAGTCCATTTTGTAATTCTTCAAGAGATCCTGCCTCTAATAGACAAAGTCCAGGTTCTAAAACTAAACTCCAAAAGAAGTCACTGTTTCAGTTATGTAAGCCACTTTCATCCATATTTTTTTTTCTCTACTTGTACTTAATCTCGTGCCTCGATGTAATAATCAGTCTTTATCCACTTTCCAATATTCTGTGCTCACGCCTTTGCTAATTTTTTTTAAAAAAAAGGCATAACTGTTTAGCATCTGTTTTGTTTAATATTGGAGGTAATTTAGAAGGTTACCTGAACTTATCTTAGGTGTTTTTAGCATCCTTTTCAAAGCCTCATATTCATAATGAGAAAATCAACAAGAAATATCAGGGTTAACTTTTTTTTTTTTGATCCCAATAAAATACATTGAGCAGAAAGGAGCCAAATACTTTTATTACAGCTGGACTGAGTCATTTGAGACGATTGTTTTTTGTTGTTTTTTTTTCCAAAGTGAGAACAGTCCCATCAAACTGTATTCAGTCACAATCGCACATGGCACACTTATGTGAGTGCCGTTTTCTTTTTAAACTAATATGAAGGAATGATGGGGGGGGGGAAATCTCGACCAAGAAATCAATGAGTGGGTCCCGTTGAACTTCCACATGATGTTTTAATATTCTGGAAAATTATGTCTTGTATTGCATTTCTAACTGGAATACAATAGTACTGGATGGACTTTAATACGTCTTTACATTGATTGATAAATAGCAAATAAATATGGAAAAGTTAATCCAGTGGTTTAGATGGGCACCCAAGCTTGTGATTTTAGTAACAATAATTCAAACACATATTCGTATCAATTTTGTGGGGGTTTTTTTTACTTTTTAGTGCATTTTTATAAAAGTATACACGCATTTAAAATTTTTTTTTGCATTTTCTGTTTTGAATAGCTGACAGTGATAACTCAACTGACGTGTCCGAATCAGTTTTTTCAAAATCCATAAAACCATTGGATCTCAGATCCAGTTTGGTGGGATTCAAGAAATCTGTGAGTAGCCCTTACACTGTTCCGTTTGTTAAAATGTATTTTTTTTTTAATCATTAATGTTACATATTTGTTTTGGTATAATGGGAATCAGAAAAAATCACTTTATCGTCTGCTACATTGTATGAATCTTTGATGTGCAGTACATTTATCATCTGATACAATGTATGAATCTTTGATGTGCAGTATATTTATTTGTTGTGTAAATAAATCGCAATACATTAAAAAAAATAGCGGTGTAAAAAAAATTTTCTTCAGTATTTTTATACACAAATGAAAAAAAAAAATGTAATGTACAGGGTGTGAACACTTTATTGACCTCTCTCCCACCTTTTTGTTTATTTTAAGGTTCATGACTTCACTAAAATAATTGATATGTAATAAACTCTAGAGACTTAAAAACACATTCAGGTGGTTTCTGGTCTTTACTCAGTGGTGTTTGCGAATTGTTTTTTTTTAGGGATCCCTCCGCAACTAATAGTTCTTCTTAACTCTTTGTGTCAGAATGTCAAAACTGTTATGGTATTTCTCTCTGGTGTAGAAAACATCACATATATAGCAAAGATGGTTCAGAAATGTGTTCTTTTAAGTTTTAATAGCTGCATTGCAGGCCCCTCCCCCTCCCCTCCCCCCATAACATCCTCACTGTTCTGAACTTATTGTTCTGAGCTAACAATAAATAATTAGATCTTTTTGTTTTTCCCATGTTCAACTTTTTTTTAAAACTTACTAGTTCATGGATGATTTGACTTACCTTTTTGAAAAAAAACTGGTTGTCAAATGCTGATTTCTCCAAAAAAAAAAC
The DNA here is from genome assembly GCA_021962125.1 of Bulinus truncatus. Lineage (NCBI taxonomy): Eukaryota > Metazoa > Mollusca > Gastropoda > Planorbidae > Bulinus > Bulinus truncatus. The sequence continues at coordinate 12,870,132 of JAGDYQ010000004.1, read as the reverse complement.
AATTAAAAAAAAATGTACACAACATTTTAAGTATTTAATATTTATGAAACACCAACCATAAAAAAAAGCAGTAAAATATTTACTGGTATTAGTAAAAAAAAAAAACGTAATATAATTTTTAATCATCAATAGATACTTGAACAATTACATCACATAACCTAATTAAAAATGGGACGGATGGCCAAGTGGTGTAGATACTCGACTGTCGACCTGAGAGTCCTGGATTCGATCCTCTGTGAGGCCCATGGAATTTTTCCAGGTGAAATTTGGTGCAAAGTCGTCCCACAAGTCCACCCAGCTTTAAATGGGTACCTGACTTAAGTTGGGGATGTAAAGACGACTGGACTTTGTGCTAACCACACAATCCCTTCATAAGCCGAGGTTATAGAAACCTGTGAATTCTACACTTCATATGGCCCGTTAGGGCTAAGGGAACTTTTTTAAACCTAATTATAAAACCAAAAAGAAAAATTTATTATCTATTCTTTGTCTGATTTTTACTGAGAAAGTACGACTTTATGAAACAAAGAACTTCTGCAAGATTTTTTATCCCCCATTGTTTCCCCACTGTCGTATGCCACTTGTGCTCTAATTAAATCAGACGACACAACTCCTTGTATTGTAAAAGAATTTACTGAACTTTTTAATGCATGATATATACAGATGAGAATATGATAATCCAATATAAACACTTGAGAAGATGAATCAATAAAACACATGTATAATTCTATACTTTATCACACACAATAAATGCTAAGATCAATATTCTATGAGAGATGTGGCAATAAATCACAAGTAACTGCTATCACTATAAACCAGTACACGAGTCTATAACTATTATAACTCCTGACTGCACTGTCCACTTAGTCCACGTGTTATATCTAGTATCCCCTTCATGGGCCTCTAGTCTCTCTCTCTTGTGTGTGTGTCTCCGTCCCTAAAACAACCGTGGTAACTTCCCTATTTATAGGATATATCACCCCCTCATATTGCATCATGGATTGCATCACTGGGTGATTGCATCACTGGGTGATTGCATCACTGGGGTGATTGCATCATGCATGTCTGACCATGCAAGCACTTACAGGGGATAGGACACCCACATCATCTATGAACCAATAAGCTGTGACTGGTGAAGACTGCTTAGCATTAAACAGAGTCTCACTTTCTAACACCAACATTTGACATTATTAATCTGGGTAGGAGTAAGTAGGAAGAAGTGTACGCAAACATCAAGTGTTGCCGTATTTCAATGTACGGGGTGAGATTGTTTTGTTTCTTTGTAAGTCCAGGCTTTAAATAAGCTGCTTTTTAAACAAACCATTAAAAAACAAGTTTTGAATACTTAAAAATTTACAGAAAAATAATTTTTTTTACCCCCACTGTTGGTTCTTTCCTAGCTGCAGCTCATAATTGTTCTGCTGCTAAACTGTGCTTCTGCTGCTAAACTGTACTTCTGCTGCTAAAACTGTACTTCTGCTGCTAAAACTGTTCTTCTGCTGCTAAAACTGTACTTCTGCTGCTAAACTGTACTTCTGCTGCTTTTTTTTTTTAATTTTTAATTTCAGTTTTTATGTTGTTGACTAATGTTATGAACGAAGAATGATAAAATAGCTTCTTATAATTATTTCATTGAATTTATTTTGCCTAAATATAGAAGGCCAAGCCGCCATCACATACAAAGGGACTGGCAGGGAGGTGGACAGGAAAGGAGGAGGATGAGCTTATCAGGCATACTTTGAAAATTGGAGAAGGTTAGATTGGGTTGGCCCGGGGCTGGAAAGTTCGTCAAATGTAGTTTACTTTTATGGATTTAATGTATTTTTAGTTTGAAATATATTTTTTAACAACTTTTTTTTTTCCCTCATGTAATAAAAAAATGTAATTAATTAATTAAATAATAAATTTATATGCATGTGAAGATTCTCTTAAGGTATTGTTGGCAAACGAAGTGTCGTATTCAACTTTCTCTGTAGCCATGACATATTTAGGGGCTGGGAGGCTAGAACGAGACCTGTCTCCTTTGGCTTCCCCATCCAGTCAGACACCCGTTTTTTAAATGGCTGGTCCTGGTGACTCCTGATAAAAATCCTGGCTCACCAGGGTGGAGACTTGTACCCTTGAGCAACACTTGAGTGTTCTACAAACCATACCATCGTTAACCAACAAACGATGCATTTTGTTTTCAATTTAGTTCACGTTTATCATTGGATTTAACAATGCAATAGACCTCTGAGCCCCTATTACGTTATGGTTACAAAAAAATTTTTTTTTTTTCTAATTTCCAAATAGGTCGTTGGCTACAGATAAAATGTGCCATGAAAAGTCTCCGTTCCAGCCAGCAGTTAAAGGACAAATGGAGGAATATACCAGAGGCCAGGAAAAGAAGTTATAGAGAACAAAGTGAATCTTCCTGAAGTTGATCCTTTTTAATGCATGCTGTTTATTAGTATCAATCTTTAAAACAAACGCTTACTCCTTTTATTTTGTACATTTTTTTTTATTACTATGAAATCACTTCAGATGACTTTTTATTTTCAACATTCTTTCAACACTTTTATACATGCAATGACTTTTTAGTTTACAGTTTGAATGATCATTTTTTTTTTTATTTAGGCTAAGAAATAATTTTTTGTGTGAATTACAATATTAGTGACGAACAAATTCTTTTTAGTAATGACACATGAAACAAACAGTCCTCTAGATATTAGAATAACATTGGTCAAATATTTCTCGTTGGTTTTTTTTTCGTTTTTATTTTTTTATCTCAGTATCAAAGATTTTGAGCTTTGTAAATTATGTTTTTTTCCTGCAATTATTTACAAGTAATATTGAAATTTTCAAAAAGTTTTTGAAAGATATTCAGTTGTAAATTGATTTTAGTCAAAAAGAAAAATTTTTTTTATTTGAACCTAGCAATGTTGTTCTTAAGAGTCGCTTGTCTGTGTTCCATCGATAATTATTTTTAAAGAACAGCCTAGGCTGATGTGGTACTTTTGCCAGTAGCCGGGCTGACTGTTGTGCTATCTCCGGTACGCTGGCGTTGTGGGCTGTCATTGCGGTACACACCCCTCCAGTCCTGATTTAACCACCAGTTCGGGTCCACAAACTGCATGACCCCAGGGTTTTGACCGACTCGATCGAATACATTGGCGACTCCTCTGATACCTTGTGGTAGCCTCCTGGGCTGCATGAGCTGAAATGGAAGTTTTGTCAATTACATGTATGAGCTGAAATGGAAGTTTTGTCAATTAGATGTATGAGCTGAAATAGAAGTTGTGTCAATTAGATGTATGTGCTGAAATAGAAGTTGTGTCAATTACTGTTTGTGTACTATAGAAGTAGGAGCTCAAATAATTGTATCAATTAGATGTATGCGCTGAAATAGAAGTTGTGTCAATTACTGTTTGTGTACTATAGAAGTAGGAGCTGAAATAATTGTATCAATTAGATGTATGCGCTGAAATAGAAGTTGTGTCAATTACTGTTTGTGTACTATAGAAGTAGGAGCTGAAATAATTGTATCAATTAGATCTACATCAATGCGCTGAAATAATTTCGTCAATCTAATGCATGAGCTAAAATAAAAAGCTTGTTATATCCAGGTGTGTATACTGACATAGATTTTTATTTTGCTCATTAAGTGTGAATGGCTATATTTTCATTGTTTGCATTGAAGTGCACTGTTATCAGATTAAAGTAAAGTAAGTAAAGTAAAGTTCCCTTAACCCTAACTGGCCATCGGGGCAGATGAAGTGTAGAATTCATCTGTTTCTATAACCTCGGCATTAAATGGGATTGTGTGGTTAGCACAACGCCCAGCCGCCTTTACTCCCCCAACTTAAAGTCAGGTACCCATTTAAAGCTGGGTGGACTTGGGGACTAGCACCAGGCCCTGAAAAAATCCCAAGGTTCTCACTGAGATTCGAACCCAGGACCCTCCGGTCTACAGTCAAGCGCTCTACACCGCACGGTTATCAGATTAACACTGTCAGTAATTGTGAATCAAAGGTAAATTTGCAGTTTTGCTCCCTTAGTTTTTCTAAGCACTATGATTTAAATTTTTTTTTCTTCTTTAGAACCAATCGATGTTAAGAAAAATTATAATGCTTTCATATTTTAGTGTGATCGTTTTTAATTCATTTGCTAATTACATCATTATTATTATTATCCAAACAAATTTTGAGAATGTCAGACTTTCTTATCATTAATAAAATATGTACTTGTAGCTGTTGTTTTTTCCCCCCCACTTAAGTGCCCACCTCTGAAATAACAAAATGGATATTAAAAAACACTCACATGCTCAGCAATGTACAAATTGACCTAACTTAGCTCGCTTATAAAATAAGTTTGTATCTTTTGCTATCGAAATTTTTTGTGAATATTTATATAAAAATAAAATAATACTCTGTTTCAATGATGAGTTTTTCTGACCTCATTGTATGTGATGTACATTTTTTTTGTTTTTTTTTTTAACTTGTATTCAAAATTAAAATACAGATGTAGGTAACTCTCCAGAAAAAAACAACCATTATGGTCCCCTCGCATGATGTTATTAGTTATGCTAACTTTAGTGAGATGTTAATGTTGATTGATAAATCTTAATAAAATCTCTTTTATGTACATTGAATTTTATGGTACATCTTTTACTACCCCTTGTAATGTATGCATTAAAATTTTTTTTTTTTTTTTTTTGTAATTATGTACATAATTAAGATTGTCTTACCAATCAAAATGATTACTGAGTTTGCGATTATGTTATTATGGGTCAGCAGCTAGTAGGCGGGATGAATTTATTAAGTTTTATTTTTCTCTAAAGAATATCCTTCCACATAGAGTGGATGTTAGGGGCTAAGGGGTTAATTAGGTTCTCATACTTCTAGAGCCAACAAAAATCATTATCTCAGATGAAGGTTTTAGTACCTGTGTTAGGTTGACTAGTTTTAAAAATTAAACTAATTTGAAAAAGACATATATAAACAACAAATACATGCATATAATTTAAATGTTGTTTGCGAAATTTAAGGGAGGGTGTTCGTTAGTGATTTGAATCAGGTATTCAGATTTCTCATTGAAAATGCTATCATATATTCAAATGACATTTTTTTTTTTCTAAACAAAATAATATTTAATGTTGGTACTTCGCCTTATCATTTTATTGAATCATGCATCGCTACTATGATTATGGAAACTGTACAAAATGTTCTGCTGAATTTGTATTTAAATAAACATTGTCATACAGTGCTCTTGCAATCGGTCTTAGCATTTTTGTGACTTTATCAACTGACTGGTGGGTCTTATTTGTTAGGGCTGGGCCTGAATATTGTGGTCCGACTGTTCGGCCTTTATATTGTCTCTTAACTACTGGGTCTTTGTATTGGTAACTAGAAGAGACTACTGGACATACTATTGTGTCCTGACCACTGGGCCTTTATATTGGTAACTAGAATGAAGTACTGGACTTACTATATGTGTCCTGACCACTGGGTCTTTATATTGGTAACTTGAATAAAGTACTGGACATACTATATGTGTCCTGACCACTGGGTCTTTATACTGGTAACTAGAATAGACAACTGGACATACTATATGTGGCCTGACCACTGGGTCTTTATACTGGTAACTATAATAGACAACTGAGCCTATTACATCATGGCTTGACCACTGGGCCCCTATATCAAGGCCCGACTGCTAGGGGCTATTTTAATGGCCTGACACCTGGCCCTGTTTATCAATGAATTATTTTGTATCAGCATGTGTTCTCTTTTTTTGTTTACTTGTCTAGACTCCTCCCCGGTAATGATATGTCTGTTACATCCTGAGCTGTAATGTGGGGGGGGGGGCGGGCGGGCGGCGTTACAACATTTGTTATAAACAATTGTTACGCTTTTACATACCTGGAACATCCTCTGAGGGAAGCTACTAAACAACTGCCAGCTTGGTCTGGGTCGGGTCTGCTGATTCAACGGTAGATCAACGTTTGGAATGTTTTGCAGTGCTGCAGGGATAACAAAAATAAATTTTAAAAAATCTGGTACAATAAGTTAGTGGGACGGATGGCCGAGTGGTGTAGATACTCGACTGTCGACCTGAGAGTCCTAGGTTCGATGCTCGGTGAGGCCCATGGAATTTTCCTAGGTGACATTTGGTGCAAAGTCGTCCCACAAGTCCACCCAGCTTTAAATGGGTTACCTGACTTGCTAATCACACAATCCCTTCATATGTCGAGGTTATAGAAACAGGTGAATTCTACACTGCATTTGCCCCGATGGCCCGTTAGGGCTAAGAAGGGAACTTTACTTTACAATAAGTTGTGTGTACTAAATTCTGGCTATCTAATGTGCCGGCATTGTGTATTCCAGGGCAATGACCGGTCCGATTTAATGTGATGATAGTGTTAAGTCACCTGTATGTCAAGACACCACTGTAGCTCACAGGAGGGTGCATGTGGCCAAGATTCGTGAGTTTCAACAAAATCAGTGGTACTCGAGTTGGGACATTGGGGTGATAGGCAGAAATGTATGGAGTCAAATGGAGCGGCCGTCCAAGACCGACCTGGTGGGGGGGGGGGGGGAAGAGAGAGAAAGGGGGTGCGGACAGTTAAGTTTTGGGCGTTGTACGAATGTTGCCTCTCAGTGCCGCCACTGCAGGGAAACTGAGGAAACCGTGGAAGTCGAGCTTGTTCAATGTCCCGGGCTGGCGGATCACATGGTGAACCAGTCTGGTAGCATGCTTGCCTTTATCCTCTATGACAGTTCCCAGATGTTGAGGAACACAGCGAGTTTTTTTTATCTCACGGGCGCTAAAAGGCTAAGTCTCAGCCCGAAGTTATCACTAAGATAGTCCAGAGAGAGAGGGAGTGAGTGAGAGAGAGAGAGAGAGAGGGGGGTGAGGGGGATGTGTAAATTAATTACCTGGGTCATTGCCTAAACTGGCCAGACTGTCTTGGATTCCTCGGCTGAGAGTTTCAAGAAACTGGCCAGCCATTTGACTAATGCCTAGAGGGCCACCTGTGTAGTTAATTCCGTTTCTCTGTCTGTTGTTGCTAGGTCTGAAAAATAATGACCATAGTTATTATATATAACTGACTTATCGAGGTCAAACTGCTTAACGGAAAATAGTTCAATATACACCTTTCAAACGCTCAAAAGTATTTTCATGAATTCAGAATTTTCTTCATCCCTTTCTGGGTCAGCCTTATTATCATATATATATATATATATATATATATATATATATATATATATATATATATATATTCTTTTCTGTTGTTTTATCATTAGATACTTTCGTCCAATTACCTGCCAGATTTTTTAAACATTTTATGCCAAAAAAGATATGGAGCTGATATGATTTAACGTAACAATAACTTATCATGTAAGTGTCTCTACACAAAGGCGTCAATGCGAAATTGGTGTAATTCACCCGTGTGTGTTTCTTTGGTAAAAACTAGGGGCGGAATCCGCCACACTTAAGTAGCTCACGTGAATGGGGCGACATTTTAAGGGGGGGGGGGCAGCCCACGGGCGCTTCTATCGCCCCTGTCTCTTCGTCTAGCTATGTCAATCCAGTTATACACTAATTCACACAGTATATAAATACATGGACTCTTTCATTTATATAACGCTAGAAAATTTTTCACCAAAACAGTGGTGCTAAAAGTGTAAAATAAATAATTGAAACCACTTGAACGTGTTTTACCAAGTATCTGTATTCGATTTCTACTCGGGTACATCTCTAGAGTACTTGTACTTACACGTTGAGTAATCGTACTTGCACCTTGATATTTTGGTACTTTGTTCCCATATTCTTACTTGTAATTAAAAAAAAAACGTAGGCCTACGTGTACTTGATATAATGATAGAGATCAAAAACAGAATAGAAGTAGGGAACATAATTTATTACGCACTGCATAAAATACTGAAAACATACAGATCTCCAGAAAACTTAAAAAAAACCATATACAAGACAATGATACGACCAGCAGTAACATATGGTAGTGAAACATGGACCATCAGAAAACAAGCAGAAAATAGGCTAAACACTTGGGAAAGGAAAATATTTAGGAAAATATATGGGCCAGTAAAGGACAAAAAGGAGTGGAGAAGTAGAACCAATTCAGAACTGTAGGAACTATTCGAAGAACCAAAGGTAACAGCTGAAATCAAAATGAATAGATTGAGGTGGTTAGAGTACATAGAAAGAATGGAAAACAACAGAGGTCCAAAAATAATATATAAGGCAACACCCAATGAGAAAAGGCCTAAGGCAGACCAAGAAGCAGATGGTTAGAGGAAGTGGAGAAAGACCTTAAAGCCTTAGGAGTGAGGTAGTGGAGGAAGAAGACCATGGATCGGGAAAAGTGGAGAAAAGTAGTATGGTAGGCCAGGGCCCTAAATGGGCTGTAGAGCCAAAGGAAGAAGAAGTACTTGTACTCGCACTATGCACCTGGGGTACTCGTACTTGTACATTGGGTAATCGTACTTGGACATTGGGAATTCGCACATGTACTCTTTTTTTTTTTGCATCTTGGATACTTTTTACTCATAGCCTTACTTGCAATGAACAAAAAGTGTTCACTTGTACTCGTACTTGCATATTACGTACTAGTACTCCGTATTTGTACTCGCATGCTCAATACTTAAAACAACTCTGCCTGTCAAATAACTAACCTCTGCCTCCTGCTGCCCCCGCCTCCGTTGCTGGCCCCAGTGACGTATTTAATGCACTTGCAGTAGTCGGCCCTGACGCCATTGATCATGGAGTTGTAGACACTGTTCATGCTCTCGCCGCTCCTGCAGCACTTCACGGTGAAGCCGTCCGTGGTGAAGCTAGTGGCGCCCTCGCACTGCAGCTGATCCTCAATGCAGTCGGACACTAAAAACAGGCGAAGGAGAAATGTTTTTAACAAAATCTATATAAATAATAGCAGTGTGGGTTCTGCGTTAAATCGAAAGTAAAGAATTAACACAACAGCATTCCAGTTTAAAAAACAATCATGAAAAAATTGGATCTGTCCGAAACCAAAAAATAACCTAGCGTACCGATCAAGCCTAATGCGATATAACTCTATGCAAAGATTTTGCAGGGTACATCTAATACAAGAATACAGCGGCACGATTTTTATTTTAGTGCTGCCAACTTGAAAATGAATATCCAGTTCTAGATATTTTTTTAGCAACACAGATATACAAAAAATGCTAATTATATAATAGATGTAGGTGTTTCGTATTCTCTCAGTTCATCATTTTTTTTTTTGACAAAAGATTTATCAGAAACAAATATTGGAAAAAAAAAATTATTTGGCGATTGGGCCCTATGTGTTTCCTCGTTAGCCTATTTATTTAAGAACCGCTCTAAATATAGATATTCGTAGTTAATTGTTCGGAAACAAAAGTTGACAGCTCTGCCCCATAAATCTATTACTACCGTATCATTTTCAAAGGGCCCAGGAAGTTAACAAATGATAGGCCTGTTTAAAAACAACTGTCGACTGGCTTACCATAATAATGTCTGTTGCACAGGCATTCGGTCTGGGCGCTTCCATTGACGATTTTGTTGTTCCACTGCATGTTGAAGCCCTGATCGCAGCAGAAGTAATCATTGCTGACGACGCTCAAACTTTCAGAACTCTCGCACACTGCTTTCCCTGTGTTGCACGGCACTGGAGAGAACACAATGTAAACAAACATAATAGTAATAAAAAGAAATGTTTATATATATATAAAGTAAAAAGTAAAAGTTCCCTATTTTAGCCCTAACGGGCCAGATGAAGTGTAGAATTCATCCGTCTCTATAACCTCGGCATATGAAGGGATTGTGTGGTTAGCACACAACGCCCAGCCGCCTTTACTTCCCCCAAATTCAAGTCAGGTACCCATTTAAAGCTGGGTGGACTTGTGTGATGACTTTATACCGAATTTCACCTGTAAAAATTCCATGGGCCTCACCGAGGATCGAACCCAGGACTCTGGTCGACTGTCGATTATCTACACCACTCGGCCATCCGTCCCAACGAATATATATATATATATAGAGAGAGAGAGTCCTTGTTTATTGCAGCGGTGGCACTAGCTTGAGTGGCGAACTCTGACAATAATGTCCCTCTTTCGATGCAAAAAAAAAAAGTACACAAATACATCGTATGCTGTCTCTGTCAGTGGCCAAAGTATGAGTCCCCCGTGGTCCTTCTTCCCCCTCGACATCTAGAACAAGTAGCCACTATTCAGATCTATAAACACCACAATGACGGAACTACAATTGTTGTGTATTTTATTCCCCGTATGAGTTAGATCTTTTTTAAACAAACAAAACAGTAACAATAACATTCAACCCACAAGTATTCTTCAGATCTGTCTACATCCTCACAATAGCCGATGCTACATTTTAGAATTCTAATGTTATTTTTGTTAAAGATGAGATGCTATCTCGCTGTGTTCTATATCGATGCAGTGACCTAAAATGATGCAGTTTTCCGTATCAATTCTTACATACAAACACACACACACACACACATCACATAAATACACACTGACCACGGGGGTCATCACGATGGACACAGATGAATTCAGTAGATTAGACTCGAACCTATTTACTGAACAACAAAGGACCACACAGCTACAACCTCATTAGCGTCACTTTAACGCTGTGGGTAAAAAAATACACAGTGTGCGTGTCACTAGCTTCCTCTTCTCTTCACGAAGGGCGGCGATTTCATGTCCCCGATGCCAGTGTGGGGGAGGGGGGGAATTTAAGGGGACCACCCCGAAGAGACCTAATACTTTTTTTTTTACTATGGCCCTTCATCAAATAGGTTTTAGGCCTATGGGAGGATCTAGACTTGTTAATGCAGTGCCGCCTTTCTCCATTAGCTGCTAGGTAATCCCGGGGGGGGGGTCGGTGACACACACAAGTACAGGTCATTGAACTTACCCTGCTGGGCCATAGAGCCAATGAAAGCAGGCAACGTGAGCAGTACACAGAGCAACATTGTTCTCGATAGTTTTTTTTTGTTTGTTGTGCGACGACCTGGAAGAGAAATAATGCAACGATTAAGAAGTCAATCTTGACACCAATTTTCAAATAAAGTTTCACTTTGAACTTGAGTCTGGGACCCATAGGAAGGACCGGATTGAAGGTTACTGCGGGCCTAAGGGTTACTGCAGACCAAAGGGTTGCTGCGGGCCTAAAGGTTACTTCGGACCTAATGGTTACTGCGGACCTAAGGGCTACTGCGGACCTAAGGGTTACTGCGGACCTAAGGGTTACTGCGGACCTAAGGGTTACTGTGGACCTAAGGGTTACTGCGGACCTAAGCGTTACTGCGAACCTAAGCGTTACTGCGGGCCTAATGGTTACCGCGGGCCTAAGGGTTATTGCGAACCTAAGGATTACTGTAGGCCTAAGGGTTACTGCGGGCCTTAGGGTTACTGCGGACCTAAGGGTTACTGCGGACCTAAGCGTTACTGCTGACCTAAGGGTTACTGCGGACCTAAGCGTTACTGCGGACCTAAGGGTTACTGCGGACCTAAGCGTTACTGCGGACCTAAGGGATACTGCGGGCCTAAGAGTTACTGCGGGCCTAAGGGTTATTGCGGATCTAAGGGTTACTGCGGACCTAAGCGTTACTGCAGGCCAAAGGGTTACTGCGGACCTAAGCGTTACTGCGGGCCTAAGGGCTACTGCGGACCTAAGGGTTACTGCGGACCTAAGGGTTACTGCGGACCTAAGGGTTACTGTGGACCTAAGGGTTACTGCGGACCTAAGCGTTACTGCGAACCTAAGCGTTACTGCGGGCCTAATGGTTACTGCGGGCCTAAGGGTTATTGCGAACCTAAGGATTACTGTAGGCCTAAGGGTTACTGGGGGCCTTAGGGTTACTGCGGACCTAAGGGTTACTGCGGACCTAAGCGTTACTGCTGACCTAAGGGTTACTGCTGACCTAAGCGTTACTGCGGACCTAAGAGTTACTGCGGACCTAAGCGTTACTGCGGACCTAAGGGATACTGCGGGCCTAAGGGTTACTGCGGGCCTAAGGGTTATTGCGGATCTAAGGGTTACTGCGGACCTAAGCGTTACTGCAGGCCAAAGGGTTACTGCGGACCTAAGCGTTACTGCGGGCCTAAGGGTTACTGCGGACCTAAGCGTTACTGCGGACCTTAGGGGCCTACTGAAGCGGAAAAAAATGACAAAACATATCAGAAATATGAGTTAAACTGATAAATAAGAACCGATTTACGTTTAGTGCTTAGAACTTTAGCCTTATTAGCCGAATGGTTAATCCAGCACATTAAATTATATTGATTGTGCTTTACCGTAATGTGCTTTAATAAAACTCTAAATATGTGTCTTCTAGTTTCAGATTTATTTTTTTTTTTAAATAAAAATCTGTAAAGCTACATATACAATGAAATGTTATATTTTAACTTAAACAAACGTTCACTTCTAAATCAATAAATTCATTTGAAAGCTGAAACAAATTTGATAATTTTTTTAAGCCCAACAAAGTTGAAATATACTAGACCTAGATAAAGTCATTATCTCGACAAAAGTGAAATTTCACCCTACCTGAGCAGAGAAATCTGGCCACAATGGGAGACGACCGTAACTGTTTAGCTCGAAGTCCTGCCCCTTGTCTGAAAACAAAACATATAGCCAATGTTTACTTTTACACTAAACAATCTATCATGTTGCTTGCAAAACAAAAGATGTCCGTAAATAGCCACAGGTATATTTCTAAAAAAAAAAAAATGAAAAGAAATTAAACCAGTTGTCACTTTGTCGTGTCCTTAGTTGGTAGGGAGGAGGCAGAGGTGGGGGTGGGGGAGGGAAGGGAGAGCAATGACCAACTGCACATTCCGTGACACTGTAATTACAAAAAAAAAAGAGTCATTCATTTACCTTTAAGCAAAGCAGCAATGGGTCGGTGTGAAGTATCACATAAGAACGATGTTATGCAAGTAAATTAAAATAAAACAAACGATAATAATAATTAGTGTCTAATGTGGTCTTAAATAGACAATCGACCAATGGGCACGGTCGAATTAATTTTTTTTATTTAATTTTTAAATATATTTGAATTAGAATATAAAATAGAATTTTAGTGTAGTTTAGCTCAAACAGTTAGTGTGTCAACTGACACAATAGAGCAGTTGGCATTGAGTGACTTAGTAACTATATAGATAGATATTTTTTTTATTAATTTAATGTTTCATCCTAAAAGTTGTCATACACAAAAAATTGTTTTGAAAGCCAGCAAGCCAAAGCATGCATAAATGTCAAATTTCCCCTTACAAGATGTTGTTCCCCCCCCCCCCCCCATTTCAATTAATATTGTTCCCCTTTGCGTCAGTTGTTTCCCCTTTACGTAATTAAATGTTGTGACGAAGCAGGACTAATTGGACGACCAAGGAAAATCCAATAAATTTCTCACTGCCCCCTTTCACTCAGCACCTTCACAGTAACAAAAAAAAAACGTGTGCACGAGGTCTGCCGAACGTAATAATCAACTTGCTAGGAAGAGAAAGTCGGTGATCAATCTCAGCTAATGTAACTGTTGTTTTTTACTTTAACTGCAGGTGATATTTCCGTAATAACCAGGTTTAAAACTGTATGCTATAAATGCAAGATGGATTGATTAATTCACTGGTTGACTGACGGGGAAAGAAAATGGGGAGGGGGCTTCAGAGAAAAGTAGCATTAGGAGGCCCTTTAACATCAGATTTCATTTTTTTTTCTGGGAATAGGGTCCCTTTTAGGGCCGTACTAGCCAATGAGGCACCGCTTTGTGCGAGTTACATTTTTTTTGGCGCCCTGTCTCCAATGTGAAAAATGTGAACACATTAAAACACAGCTCTATAGGCGCGCATTCGTAGTTGGGCGCCCCGGGCGGCTGCACGATTCGCAGTACCCTCCCCGCTACCCTAACCCTAAACCCTACTATGGGGTACTTAGAGTGGGTAATCTAGTTGTCTTGTAGTGTCGCCATTTTGTGTTGCAGCCCAGACTACGCTGATAGAAGGAACGTCATAATATCCTTATTAAATATATTAAACCAATGTGCTGAAGCCCCTTCAAGAAACGCAGGTAAATCTCACATATAAATGGCCGCCATCCAACGGTCCCAATACTCAACGGACCCCCCCCTCCCACCCCCTTCTAGCGCGTAAAGGCTGCACTGCATGGTAATTCAGGCAGAAAGGAGTCCAGAATCGATAATTAATAAAATGTAAAAGAGTAAGACATAATCCAATCCACCTATTTTTTTTTTATTTTAAAAAGATTCATATTATAACCACATTTAGATGACACACACACACACACACACACACACACAAAACTATTTTTAGCAGCAAGGTGAGAAATACATGACGCCTACACAACTTTAACAAACATATACAAAATATGAATAGCTTGCTTTCTGCTTCTCTGCTTCCTCTGTCGCGTTGGTAAATAAACTAATATTTCTTAAAGGGAACACAAAGGAAATGAAAAAGAAATATGTGAGGAACTCGACAATGTAAAGTCATGTAACATATGTACAGGAAGTGTACAGACTTAAACTAATATATTTTTATTTCAATGTCCTCCTTACACAACTTATAACTAATATAGATTTAGTATATGAATTTCTAAAGAAGAATACTATACTATACTATAGGCTAATATACTATAATATACAGTATTCTGTACTTTACTGTACTATACTATACTGCACCATACTATAGTAAACAATACTATATTATACTAAACAATACTGTACTATACTATACTACACATTATATTGTACTTTACTGTTCTAAACTATACTGTACTATACTAAACTATACTATACTATACTATACAGTTTACTGTACTGAACTATACTATACTATACTATACTGTACTATACTATAATGTACTATACTAGATTACACTATACTATACACTATACTATACTATACTATACTATACTATACTATACTATACTATACAGTATACTGTACATTACTGTACTATACTATACTAAACAATACTATACTATACTATACTATACTATACTCTACTATACTATACTATACTTCAGACTGAAGTGGACATAGGTTGGGTGAGTCTACGGATGAATAAGGTAATTTAATGTCTATAGAAATAGAGAGGGTGGTAAACAAAAAAAATACATGTTATCGATATTTGGGAACAAATAAAAACATCAGTACGTATAATAGGGTATACATGTTTTACTCTTTGTGGCTCCCCCCCCCCTCAAATGTCTGGGTCCCAGGCGCGTGACCCGCGCGCCTCCGGCTTTAGACAGTATTAACATAGACACAAGCATGTCTATTGTCAACAGGGGATTTCTAAAGCCTCCAGTAACCCCCCCCCTCCCTCCCTTTTATGTTTTATTTTGAAGAGTACGTTAATATGACTTGAAAAAAATTTTTGTAATTTTACAAGTGGCGTGCCAGATTTCGATGAGCTTTTATATAAAAATAATAAATACAACAAAAAATCATCAATTTTTTTGAAAAAGTTCACCCACCAAAACATTTTTTAGTTTAAAAATAATCCATCTGGCTCTTTTTACTGAAGTTTAATTTTACTCCAGTTGTTTACAATTAAAATTCTATTTCCTGTTCTCCATGTTAGATTTTTCAATTATACTTGAGTTTGAATAATTATTTTATTTTTGCTTGATTTTATTCTTAAAAATGTCTTACAAAAAATCATCACTTTCTGTTGCTAAAAATAAGGACAAATGGGCGAGTAATTTGAAAAAAATTCAAAACACTCTTAAGAAAAGAAACAAAATTGGAATCGAGATCGAGCCATTGCATTCACATTCTGGAATGCCAAAAGAGTGGATGATAATTGGTCGCTACATGGGCTTGGCCTCTATGGAAAAATCCAGACTGAAAAGAGTTGCAGAACTCAGGAAAGAAGTAGAGTTATTATGGAGCTTTTTGAATTCCCCAATACTGTCTTTGCGATCAGTGAGCAGAAAAATTGAAACTTTAATTAAAAGGTATGATGTTCATTTGAAAAAACCTGTGGGTGACATACGGGAGCAGTTTGATAAGTTATTGATGTCACAAACAAAACTGGTCAATGGTAATGTGCTGAGGACAAAAAACTTTACGAAATACAAATTCAAAGTGGATGTAAGACGGGATATACTACAACTAAAATTGCTAGTCAAAGTACAATTCATCCATCAAAACAGAAAATTGTTTGCAAAATTAATGAGGCACAACAACAACAAAGCAGTTTTGAAAGTTCCAGTGATTCAAGTGATAAAGAGAATTCTCAAAGTAGCTCTGATGGTGCTGATGCAATAAAGA
This sequence comes from Bulinus truncatus, assembly GCA_021962125.1. Taxonomy (NCBI): domain Eukaryota; kingdom Metazoa; phylum Mollusca; class Gastropoda; family Planorbidae; genus Bulinus; species Bulinus truncatus. Next base: position 12,853,816 of record JAGDYQ010000004.1, on the reverse strand, counting down.
AAGCTTGGATCAAAGCACACATAAGAAACAATCACAGCAATCTACTTCTAGTGCAGTTTCATCAGTTCAATCAGGGAAACTACCAGTTCGAAGAGCAGCATAAGTAAGCACAATTTTGCATAAGTCCTTCCTTCTCAGTCAGGTGCCTATCGAGCTGTATTCAGAGAAGCAAGTAAACTAAAAGAAACATTAATAAATACTTTGCGTAATAGCTTATGGAGTTAACATTTTGATGGTAAAATTATGAAGAAAAAAGAACACCAAGTAGTTGTATTAAAAATGAAGCAAAAGAAGTGAGACTAGCCGTCTTAGTTTTACCTGATGGCAAAGCTGCTACGATCGGATCTGCCATTCAAAAAGTTTTAGATGAATATAACTTATGGTCAGCTATAAAGATGATAGTGTCAGACACTACAAATGTTAATACAGGGTCGAAGTCTGGTGTTGTGGTGAAACTTCAGAAACTGTTTGTTCAACATGGTGAGTCTGCACCAGTCTTTATAGTTTGTCAGCACCATACACTTGATCGTGTTGTTAGACACGTGTGTGATGCATTGCTCGGTGATTCAACTGAGTCTCCTAACATAAATTATCCATTTGTAAATAAGATACTTAAAGATTATGAAATGTTAAAAAAAGATTTTGAAAGTAAAACAAAGAAATGTGCTCCAATTTTAGAAAAAACAGGAAATAGGTTGGAGAGATGATATGACATTTTTGCACCATCTAATTTGCGTTTTTCAGCATATTAAGAGTTCTCAACAAATGCCAAAAGTTAATTTTAGCTCACTGCCTGGCCTCAGCAATGCCCGATGGAACTCTCGAGCAATTTTTGCATTGTTGGCTTTCATATTATTGCCTGATGAACGAAAGAACCTTCAGAAATTGTGTGAATTTATCTGTGGACATTGGAGTGATGCCTGGTTTAATGAGTATCATTACAAAGCTGAACAATATGAACTTCTTTTCCAAGCTGTTAATGATTATCCAAAAGGGTTGCGCTGTCTTCGAACTCATTGGTCTCAAAGTCCATCTCCAATACTCACTCCACGTAGCAATGTTTGTGCAGAAAGAGCACTAAAAGTTCTGCAAGATATTATTTGTTCTGAAGTCATATACCTATTGGACACACAAAAAAAAACGTAATCGCATCATTCATTGTTCATGGTTCAAATTTTATTTTTAACACATTAAAGAACTTTTCCATCTATGGCTATGCTTAACACACACGCACAGACACACACACACACACACTCACACACACACACATACACACACACACATACGCACACATGCATACACCTCATTCAATTACTGCGACTGTTTACTTTACATAATTCATCAGACATCCATCTTGTTAAGAAATGACGTCACGGCGTCATTTTTTTTTTAAGCTGTATCTTATGTTTTAATTAGTTGTAAATATGTTTCATTTTTTAATTTTTGTGCTGGGGTCTCGGCAACACGATTCGTTCGTAAATGCAAAAAAGTTTTTTTCTGTTTGTTTATTACCATATATATTTTTTGTTTAAGTGTAAGCGATACTATTTACTTGTATCTTTCATTTTTCACTATGTAACATTCTGCACTGGAGTAATCTCATGAAGTAATCTACAGGGCTCGATTTACAGCCGGGGATGCCGGGGATATCCCTTAAGCTGAGACCTGTCATCCCCGGCTCTGCTTTAGCTAATATATCCCTGCAGGGGATGAAACCATAGACATTTATCCCCGGCTCCGCAGTATTTTTTGTTCATCTTACATCGAGCACTGTTAATCTAATCAATATATATCTAAGTATTTTTTTTGTCTGCCTGACTGTCTGTTTGTTTCTGTCGATTTATTTTTCAACTATGTATTGATCTGTGAATTCCCTTATAGGATGAGATGAAAAATCTCTCTATTCCTATAGACCACTCCGGGACGGGTTTTCTAGTGTCCTTCATTCATCATCACCATATCAGATAGTGCAATGGCTATGGAGGCACCTAGGGAGACATGGAGAGAACTTCGACCATGACCTGAAAAAAAAAATCCCTTAGGTTCTCACAGGAAATCGAACCCGGGTCGTCTGTCGACGTCTCGCTTTACTCTGTGTCTCGGTCTGGAAAAATATAGCATGTAGCATTGCATCAACCCCCCACCCCCCCCCCTGTTTTACCCCCCCCCACCCACCCTCCTTCTGCTCTCCTACATGAATGTACCGTACCCACCCCATTTTCATGCGCGAGGATCAAAACACTAGCCCGTATCAAGTGACGCAGTGAAAACGCTGATTGTACCTATCCGCCCCCTCTCTCCCCCCCCTCTCCCCCCCTCCCCACAAATCCAAAATCTGTCGCTTTGTGAGTTTTAATTGCTTTAGGTCAGCCAAGGGTCAACCGAGCTCTAGATATTAAGTTGAACATAAATAACATAACATTAGCTGAGGAGATGGGAAGGGGAAGTAAATATAACAATCCTACAACCAAGTCCGGTCACTGATCTAAGGGAGGAGGGGTGATAACTCTAAAGAATGGTTCCAAGGTTGTGTAAATGAGTTGAAAAAAAAAGTAGGGGGACACATTTTAACATATATATATATATATATTGAAGTGTTTTGTCTGTGATGCGAACACTCGACTTGAGTTATTACTTCATTCGTCTATCATGAGGCTGTATATAAAATACATGTTTGATCTCACACATTCAGTTTAGGACTCAGAAGTATCCAATACAACGGCCATCATACAGTCTACCCGCCAGTTTGTGACAGTCTTTTTATTCACCTATTTGCCTGTATGACTAGATAACTAGCTAGCATTCATGATGACATTTTTGGGAAATGATTCAGAAAGATTTAATTATCCATTTCTGTAGTCTTTTTCTCCAAAGATTGCTTCTTATTGCCTTTTGGTTATGATCGAGGCGGTCTAACAATTAAAATATTGCTGGCCGATGGGCTGGCACAAACCTTACCTGCCGTTGGTCGAAGTGGAGGGCGTTTGCTAACCTCGCCACTTTCTAAATAATGGCAGGACCAATAACACCCCGCCTTTCTGGCAGCTTGATAGGGGACACCCTGCATGTCTGGCCAGTTGGAAGTGTGTACTCAAATGCCGTGCCTGTATGGTGGCAGGTTTTCCTGCAACCTTGACAGGGATGATTTAAATAAAAAAAAATAAAAGGATGTGTCTATCTTTTACATCAAACTATAGCTACTGTTTTACCTTCCTATGCATGTTTCATAATTGTCTATCTAAACATTGGCCCATAATGCTATAGGTAATTGTCTATCTAAACATTGGCCCATAATGCTATATATAATTGTCTATCTAAACATTGGCCCATAATGCTATAGATAATTGTCTATCTAAACATTGGCCCATAATGCTATAGATAGTGCGGCGCCAAACCTATTCCCCCTCCACCCCTACTTTATACTTTTTTTTTTCTTTAAGAGAGAATCATGTCTTTTTAAGGTAATATTTTGCCATTATGGCTGCTGCCCGGATGCATTGCACCCCCATTTAAAACCATAGAACTGATCGATCCTGAAGCCATCTATTTGTACAACCAGCTATTTTAGCTATTGCATATCGAAACAAAATGTGTGCATTGTTCATTTCTAAAATAACGTGTGTCTTGGAGCGTATGTGTGCATTGTTCATTTCTAAATGAACGTGTGTCTTTACGAGTGTATGTGTGCTTGTGCGATACAGTCAACATGTTAGTTCTCCAAACAAACGCACGTATTTAGAAATTTCATGAGCCGTTACCCGGAAACACTAGCGGGAAATACTTGAGTTATAATAAATGACTTCATGTGTTCTACTCTCGCGCTGGGTTTTATTTCTGGGTTTTTAACAATTTAAATTTAAGAGCAATTCTGCGAAGTTGATCTAATGTAAATTATCTGCTATAATTTTCTTCTTTAAAAAAAAACAACTGAAATCTATGCAATGTATTCAAATCAACAATAAAGTCTTAGAATGATACAAGCTTAATCATCATATTCAGGATAACCTCCAATGATATTAACGTATTACGTTCTGCTCCTTTCTCGTGTATTGTACTACGATTTTAACGATAGAGTGATCTCTCCCCCCCCCCCAAACACCCTCCCACCCTCCCCTAACCTCATTTTGGGACCCATATTTTAATACTACGAGTGAAGTGAATATCCCTTTTTATAAGACCCACATATTTATGAGTACGAAACACAATGGAATGAAAATTCGTTTCTTAAAGCCTATATCTTTATTAGTTTGAATGAATCACTTTTTTTTAAGACCTATATCTATTTATTTATTAATTTTTATGAATGATAAATCTTCTGCTATAATGCATATATATTTATTAGTTCTTATGAATGACAGTCTCCGTCTATAATACATATATATTTATTAGTTCTAATGAATGACTATTTCCTGCTATGAGATTTGTATATTTCTAAGTGGAAACTTTCGTATATTTTGTAAAGCGGATAGATAGAGAATTGGGAATGCTCTAAGTAGAGACGTTGAGATAGCTAAGGACTTGGTAAAAAGTACCTGTAAATTCTCCAACAGTAATGTTTACATCATTTTTTTTATAAGAATTTGTACCGAAAAGGTGTGTGTGAGTGTGTCCTTTGTGGGGGGGGGGGTGGAATCCTTTGTGAACCTGGGCACTGAGTGGGTGTCCAGTATGCCGATCTATAAGACCAGTAATGCACATAAGAACAAAAGGGGTAACAAATACAACGCCCCTCGCTACAAGACCTAATTTATTCAATAGTACGAAGTAAAGAGCGAAGCTTGCTACAACACATATCCCCACCCCCCCCCACCTCTCCCCGACCCCCTTTCTCAAATCTGGACGGGTCATTTATCTTCATCACGTGACGTCACGTTCTGCGTCAGGTAGGGGGAAACCATGGAGGTATGACAACGTCTCTCATGCCATCTCCTCTAATAATGCAGGGGGGGGGGACATTCACCCTCTCTCCCCTTTCTCCCTTAAATAAACATATGCCACTGGTGTTGTAATGACATTGCTACACAGGTAACACTGCTGCTATATTCACCATGCCCGTTACATTTACATTATTATAGTCTCAAATAGAAGGAGACAATAAAGTCTTGCATAGAGCAGTGCTCGATTTAAGAAAAAACCAGTGCCGGGGATGAACAAAAATTTCTGCAGAGCCGGGGATAAATGTCTATGGTTTCATCCCCGGCAGGGATATATTAGCTGAAGCATCCCCGGCGGTAAATCGAGCCCTGGTATAGAGCAATGTACAATTGTCTTTTATAGATCAAGGTCTTTTATTCTTCTATAGAGCTAGACATTATATCCTTCTATATATAGAGCGAGACATTATAGTCTTATATAGAGCGAGACATTATAGTCTCATATATAGATCAAGGTATTTAGGCTTGTATAGTGGATTGTATTATAGTCTTATACATAGCAAGGGGTGCTCTATATATTTAATGAAATATTTCATACCGATTTACCCCGTTAAACAAACAGTGCTGCTTTTATGTCCATTTCTTAAATGTACGTTGTTTAATTGGACCAATAGCGCTGCTGTGATTTCAAGGCCATTAATGTGTACCCTAAATGTTAAACTATTGATGTTTTTAATTCTCATCTCGTAAATAAGTACATCAGTAGTGAAGTTTACATAAGTATAATCAAAGGGGAAATAATTCTGTTTTAGTGAATATGTTTCACACTCAAACTAAACGGGAAAATAGTTGTTTTTTAAGGAGAGTTTCACAAAAGCTTACACACAATGGGGCACGATTGAGACTTTAGTTATTGTGTCTCAGTCATACAGTTTGGAGGCTTAACAAGAGAATTATATCAAATGCAAAAACACAGTCGGTTTTCCAATTAATAACCTATTTTGTAAGTTTAGTTTGTGTGACGATAACATGCACTTATATCTGTAACAATTATGGGGCAGTTTCCTCATATTGTTATCTTTATACTCATCAAGGCCGGCATTAAGAATTTCGGGGCTCTATTTTAACGGATGGTTGCTAGGCCCCTCTTCTATTTTTTTTACAATAACAACTATCATTATTAATATAAACGTAAACTGCTAGGCGCTGGGCCCATTTTGTAGCAATCGGTCAAATCGGCCAAGGGCCGGGGCCTGGTACTCTTCATAGATGATAGTTGGGGTTGCCACTGGTGCTATAGCTGAAGGGCGCAGAGATTTAAACCCATAATCTGCTCCACACCTATCAACGTTTTATACAACTCACCAGATTTTCCATCAGGATGACATCCCTTCTCTAAATGAAACCTAACTTTCATTCTCAAATTATCGTTTACAGTGCCGTTAATGTACAAAGAGTTGGGGCTCCACTCGACAAACGCCCCCCCCCCCTTTGAGTATTTTCTCATATGAAGCCCGGAGGTATGTGGCGCGGGTATGTAGGGCCCCCTCTTTTCACTGAAATTTTTTGCCTAAGGCCCCCGAAAAGCCCAACTCCGTCTTATGAAACTGTCTTCAACATTCATATTTAAATGGTTGTTATAAATCACATCAGTTGTATGAAAACAAAATCAACAACATGGTCATGTGGTAAAGCGCTCGACTGTCGATCTGGAAATCTCTGGTTCGATCTCCGGTGAAAACCAATGGATATTTCAGGTCTTTAGTTTAAGTTCCCGTTCTATCTCCCAAATGTGCATCCTGGGCCATTGAATTATCGGATATTAGTGATGTATAGGATCTAAGAGATTTTCATCTCTACCTTCCAAGGGGCTCCACACACACACTAGCACATGGCCCTTAATTAGGGTAATTTAAACGTGAACATTACAAAAGTGCGGAGCCAAGACAACAGGGAAAAGTCCAGGCAATCACTCCAACAGAAGGTCAACCACAATCACAGTGACAGGCCAGTATCTGTTTACACCTTGTGTCATGCGGGTAAACTTCCTCACCTGGACAGATTCCTTCGTATTACCAGCAAACAATATTTAAATAACCGTTACAGTTAAGTATTCACTGATGTCCCTTGAATATTTAGTATTCACTGATGTCCCCTGAATATTTCGTATAATTAAACAAGGATTCCCGATTTTTTATATTTTTTTACAGTAATGGAACACTAGACCTTACCTATCATATTGTTCACGGAACACTTTACTTCGACTTTTGACTACGGTACACGTAAATAAAGGTTATATTGTATTGCACAGTGTTGAAGTAATTAGAAAAATTTCACACAATAATTTTATTTTTACCAATATTTCGCTAACTTTATAAAACAGAATTGTTAAAATACAACAACAAATTGAAAGGTAAAATAACGTGCATTTAATTCTTTATATTGTTTGTTCAATGATAATCTGTTTTTTTAATTACTTTTACAAAATATTTACCAATATGATATTACAAAATATTTACCAATATGATATCAAAATGATTTTGTTACAAATTTTTCTTCATTGTTTCTTTTTTTTTTAAACAATATTATTAGCTATGTATACATTATCACACATTTTAGACAATCAAAAATCACTATAATTATCAGCTACTACCATCACCAAGTATAAATAGCTACCATCAATACACGTCTACCACCATCAATGGCTATTATTACCATTACTGACCATCGGAAACAATGAATAAAACCATCAATGAATACCATCAGGAATGACTCTTATGTGACTTGAACATTGATACAGATGTATCTATGAGAGGACTACCAGCTCATTTCCATTCAGTCAAACATGAGAACATTAAAAAAAAAACATAGCACAATTTTATAACTTAATTGTTAAAACTACATTCACGTTACATTTGCGCCCCCCCCCCCATCTTTTATCGTCTTCTAAAGAAACTATTACGTTGGCCTGCAGAAGGTCCTGTGTTACTGTAAGGGGCAGCTCTTGTGTTACTCAATGGAGCAGGTCTTATGCTGCTGTAAGGATTCAAAGACGACACTGATATGGACCCACTGGTCGGGGCTGCCTGGTTGTTTTGTGGCCCTGAGAACCTGGAGTAGGTCATGCGGTTTGATGGACGACCCTGAACTTGTCTGGGAGCCTGAAAGTGTTAGATCAAAACAGTTATCATGAACAGAGGTTTGTACCAAAGTCGCCCGTAAGAGCTGGGAGAGCAGCCCATGGGCATAGGATCCAGGCTCACCGACAGAAATTTCGGGCCCCTGGGTAGGTCTGTCGCGCCCCCCCCCGTGCTGATAATAATATTTTTAAAAAAGTTGATTGGCCAGCTCAGTTCGGGCCCCTAAAACTCGCAGGGCCCCTGGGCATGCCCCCCCTCTCGGCGGCACTGGGCATATCTCTAGTTTGAGGCCCAGTAATGTACAATAACTGTATATAAATTGGATGGGCTTTTAGTTTGTGTGTGTGTGTGTAAATTATAGGCAGGACCGTTCTAAGGGTCTTTAGTGGGCCCGAGACAAACAGAACCGGTATGGTGCATCGATGTCATTGAACGAATGAATTATCGTATTCATCTACGTTGTTTTCATTATTTTATCTGAAGTAAATGCTGGATAATTTTTAATCTCTGCCATGATTAAGTATTATCCTGTTGGGCACGAATTCGTTCCGTCATGCAAATTTTGCCTATTCTGGTAGTCAGAGCCGGTTTTACAATTTTAGGGGCCCCAGGCCAACACGAATTTGAGGCCCCATTTTGAAACATAAAAAATATCGCCAAGTTTTTTATTTTTTTATTTTTGTATACTACTCAACGTTTTGGGGCCTCTTATTTCGCAGGGGCCCTAGCTAGTAGACCTACCTGTAAATCCGGCCCTGCTGGTAGTACAACAAATTATTTCATTTTACTTTTTTCAGATGAATTCGCGTAGCAAGTAGAACTAAAATGTACATTTAAAGAAGGACAAATACATATACTGATAATTGTTTTACAATGTAATTTAGAGACTATTTGTTCAATTGATCTATTAATCCGAACTCTATTTTTTTAATCATCTTTCGAAAAGGATATTTAGGGTCGTCTAGATGTGAGGGTCCATTTAGGGCTCTAGTACAGGGCTCTTTAGACAGGGTCGTCTAGATGTGAGGGTCCATTTAGGACTCTAGTACAAGGGTCTTTAGACAGGGTCGTCTAAATGTGAGGGTCCATTTAGGGCTCTAGTACAGGGGTCTTTAGACAGGGTCGTCTAGATGTGAGGGTCCATTTAGGGCTCTAGTACAGGGGTCTTTAGACAGGGCCGTCTAAATGTGAGGGTCCATTTAGGGCTCTAGTACAGGGGTCTTTAGACAGGGTCGTCTAGATGTGAGGGTCCGTTTAGGGCTCTAGTACAAGGGTCTTTAGACAGGGTCGTCTAAATGTGAGAGTCCATTTAGGGCTCTAGTACAAGGGTCTTTAGACAGGGCCGTCTAAATGTGAGGGTCCATTTAGGGCTCTAGTACAAGGGTCTTTAGACAGGGTCGTCTTAATGTGAGGGTCCATTTAGGGCTCTAGTACAAGGGTCTTTAGACAGGGTCGTCTAAATGTGAGGGCCCACTAAGGATTTGTCCTGGTACTCCACGAGTACACAATACTGCCACATATTACAAGAAGATTTGCATTTCATAAATTATCTAAGCCAACTGGTTCCCCCTTCCCGGAGATGGGAGAGGGGAAGGGAGGTTGGCCAAGGAAAAGACTCAATGATGCCAAGATGGCTCTGCGACAACATCTCATTTCGACCCTAAACATTATTTTGTAAAGACATTTTCACGCATAGCAAATTTATATTATAATATAATATAACATTCAAGTAAATGGTGGGCAAATATTTCGACCACAATCGGGTCTTAAATTTACAGTAGGGTCAAACCAAGAGAAGATGGACGGAGTAAAAATGGACATGCAGATGTCACTGATGCGAACGAGCGAAGAGGTGCAGAGCGTATCGAAAGCCTGACGGACCTTGCATGGCACGCGGACCGTATTTTGCATAACCCTGTTCTAGTAAGTCTCCTGTGTGTATTTATCTCCCCCCTTTAATGTTAATATGTTTCAACACATCCTGTAAACTTGCCTGTGAGTTTTGCATAGCCAAGGCGGGTAATGGCTGCTGATTCATGAAGCTATTATACGACTGAATGTTATTATTTAGGTTAAAATTTCTTTGGCGACGCCTCGTTCCTGGTCTTCCATTTGTGGTTGTGGCGTTATTGGCTGAAAAAGAAAACCAACAGAAAGATATTGTAGAACGTTATATACCGATGTAGTCAGATGTTTTTTTTAAACAAAAGTCAATAAAAAACGCGACAATAAACGAAATACCTAAAAAAAAAACCGCTAGATTAGTAAAATTGAAAGAATTGTCAAAATTTATATTTATAATTTCATATTTATGCTAATATTGAATACTGAAGCAGCCCAATTAAAAAATAAAAGAAGCCCAAATAATTAATAAAGTCAGCCCAATTAAACAATAAAAACAGCCCAATTAAACAATAAAAGCAGCCCAATTAAAAAAAAAAAACTACAGCCGATACCCGGATAAAGCCACCGAAACTGGCAGTAAACCTTCCAATCTGACAACACTGCTATATACCAGTGTATATATATATATATATATATATATATATATATATATATATATATATATATATATATATATATATATATACATTTAATTGTATGCAAGGGCCTAGATGTTCATTATTAAAGTCTAACATTTTGGGAGAACCTAGACTCTACTAGCCACATGTAAAGCAGCGGTCCTCAAAATCTCACGCATTGAAACCTGCTGTGTTGTTTGCGCGACCCATCAGTAAAGAAAAAAAGTTTAGATTTTTACTTGAACATAAAAATATGTGTTTTTTTTTCGTGAACCTCACTATAAGAATGGACTACTAATGGACTTCATATAACCCCAACAATAATTCTTGTAGCTAAGTTTGCGATTATTTATCGATTTCTCTTTAATGACTTAAAGAGTGATTTTTTTTTTTTTCTTTTTTCTTTTTTTTTTTTTTTTTTTAATTTAAAAATTTTATATTTTTGTTTTTTTTTTAACGCCGCCATTGCCAGCATGGTAGGGTGTAGAGTGCCTACCACACCACCATTGTTGGCGGCGCTGATGCACGTCTGCCATGCCTACAGAGCGGCGGGGTAAGTGTGCCCGCTATCATCTGCAGGGATGGCAGAAAGATGGGTTTTAATCCTTGCCCAAACTGGCCAGACCAGCAGGGTGTGTGTACTGCCGATCGGCCAGAATGGCAAGGAACGGGGTTTATCCTGCCACTCGGACAGAGGGGAGGGTGTAGTGTGCCTGTACCCTTAGCCCGAAATGGCAGGCTGCGCAGGTGTGCTTGAGTGGGACGGAGTGGACGGGTGTTGTGTGCCGACCACATCCGTCACCACCATCAGCTGTGAATACTGCGGTCTCGGATAGTCCTCATTGACCACAGTACCACCACCCTCGCAAGTAATGGGTTTTTTTCCTTACTATAGAACCCCTATGATCCATCCCCCGTGGATCATGGTATGTCTCTCAGACCAGGATGGAGAGATCATAGGAAATCAAACCAAATAAATATTACGATACTCTCCAAAAGAGAGTGATTATTAAGTGGAAAAAAGCACAGCACAAGATTCATTGAATGAGTAACTCGGAAATTATGTTCTAAGAAAATAAGTATGAACTGTTTCGTATCTAAAAATGATACTAATTTGTATAAATAGTACTAAAAAATATTAATTGTTCTTTCTAATATGATTTGAAATTTAAAAAGTAATTTAAGTTAGTAATATATGAAGAAAAAGTTTTATTACATTTTTACATAAAACTATTTTATTTCAATGTAACAAAATAATTTACTGAATTTAGTTTCATTTGAATTGTAATTTCCCTTTTAATAACAGCAGGGGAGGCTACTTATGTTGGAATCTTAATCACGTGGGACATGTTCAATGTATTACGGTCCAGGGGACGTAACTTTTTTTTCCCAACCCAGAGAGACCACGACGAATGCTCGTCTCGTCATTTTAGGTGACCGCACGACTCTATTTCCAAATTGCCCAAATCAAACCCGATATATCGTCTGCATAGTCTCCCGCCACTAGTTTTAAACCATTTCACTGGAAACTTACGGGCGCCAAGCGCCTTGACCACGCCTTGCATAAGCCCCTCCACAAAACTGGTCGCCCACTGGCCGAACCCCCCACCACCACCACCGCCAGGGGCGCTTGTCACAGGGTTCCTGGCGTTGGCCATTTGGTTCAACGATGCGGTCATCTCCTCGGGGAGTAGCCCCATGGCGGCGTACATCTGCATCTCTTCAAGCGCTGTCATCGTGCTGCAGAAAAAATAAAAAACGAAATACATTTCAATTTGGCTAAGTATGAGTTTGCCTGAATGCTTGAAAATTACTTATAATATGTACAATGCATGATAATTAATGATGTATAACTTATCACAATCGTATATCATTATATAAGACACAATATTGTACTGGTAAGAAAATTAACGTTCAATTAATGATCTAAAGGATAATTATCATGTGGAGAGGTCAGCAATGGGTAAACCTGTATGCATACCACAGATCTCTAAATCCACGGTGAACAATGAATATTGTCTTACTGCTGTGTAATAATGTGACTAGAATGTTTCCCCAACTCATTTACATGTTAATTATAGATTTAATCTCAATAACGTTTGATTTTAATGGCAAATATTAAATAGTAAAGAATATAAATTTCTATATGATGTGATTGGTTAAAATTTATGAATATATTATACAGAGCTTTGACATTTGTACTTTGATATCATTTACCCCTTTATTTCCTATTGAACGCTGAGAGAAATAAATTCACTAATGACAGATAACTCATATAATATTATAAATATATAAATAATTAAGCAGCTGTCTCCCTTGATATGAGAATGAATCTTACTTGCGTGCGGCTTGTTTACTGGCTGCCACCTCCACCACGTTAGTGTACTGGGTGCACGTGCAGTAGTTCTGCATGACCCCGTTGTAGAGGGAGTTGCTGACGCTCGTCAGCTTGGCCCCGTTTTTACAGCACTTGACCGTGAGCCCGTCGGAGGTCATGGAGGTGGCCCCCTGGCACAGTGCCCGCCCTACGAGACAGTCAGTGGCTGTGGAGAAGACAATGAACGCAAATGGTAATTTCTATATGCACATGGGTTGATTAATGGACGGCTGGTCATGCGGTGTAGAGCGCTCGCCAGTCTTCCTGTGTTCGAACCTCAGTGAGAAGTTTTGGGATTTTTTTCACGTCCTGGTGTAAAGTCCCCAAGTCCACCCAGCTTTAAATGGGTACCTGACTTTACAGTTGGGGGGGGGGAGTAAAGGCGGCGGGGCGTTGTGCTAACCATACAATCCCTTTATATGCCGAGGAAACAGAATAATTCTTCAATTCTCTGCCCCGATGAGCCCTCGGGGACTTAAGGGAACTTTACAGCGTACTTTGGTAGGTTAGAGCCCTATGCCTGATTCTCTAAGCCGCCTCTGAAGAAATGTTGAGGAAACCGTGGAACCTTATTCTTTTTCAGTACCCCAGACTGACGGAGCACAGGATGGACCAGTATTGTAGCTAACTTGCAGTTTGGTCTGTATGGCAGATCATTTATGCTGAAAAAACGCAGCGACTTTGATCTTGCGGGTTCTAAGTGAGCAGACAGACAGAGAGAAGAGTACATGTAGCCCCAGTGAATTAAAAGGAGTCTTTATATGACATAATACACAGTTTGTTAAAAATCATTGATTCGATAGAGCGGAGAGTAGCAGAGCTCGGGCCTGAGTTGAGCCTCCGGCCGTTGCTAGCTCCAGTCAAATTTATGATCTCACAATTTAACTAATTGATTATGTTTTCTATCTATAACCATTACCTAAAGTTAAACATAAATATTGATCTTTTTCATGGTTTCTTTCACTAGCGAGAACTATGCAGTGGCGTCACTATGGTTGGTGTCATCCGGTGCCGACCGCAACCCAACCACCCCCAAGTGACGCCACTGTATCCTGATGCATGGTTTTGACTCAAGAGCCTTTAGAGAGGAAAACAAATATATCAGAACAAATGGGAATGAGCAATGGAACTTGTATCAAACTTGGCACGCCAGAATTTGTTTCTCGCACGCCAAAATCAAATAAAAAGATCAACAGAAATAAATTAGATTATAAAATGCGGATGAGAACATAAATTGGCAGTTCATTTATTTCAAATTTCTTTAATCTAGCACCTAGACACTATCTAGCAGTTCGACTGTCAGACTTAATAAAAAAAATTCTACGTTACCGTGGTAGAATCGGTCACAGAAACACTCCATCTGCAAACTGGTGTTGCTTCTGACCCACAACATACTGAACCCCGCTTCGCAGCAGAAGAACCTGTTGTTCACGACACTCTGACTTTCAGCAGTTTCACATGACACTCTGTCCGTCTGACACGGCACTGTCGGCGGAAGAGACGATTATTAGCAAATTGAGCGTGCGCACTCAAAGTCCTTCACAAAAAACATCATAATTACAGCTTAAATAAAATAAAGTACTTTCATAAAAAAAAACCCCACTATAAATAAACTATAAATTATAGTTAATGGCCCACCTTGCTCAGCCCTGTTGAAAGTGGTGCACACAGTGAGAATCACTGAAACTAACAGCAGCATCATGTCGCAAGATCAAAGTTCAAAGGTCAGCGTTACAGTTTCATGACTCAGGCTAATGAGACAAAATAAAATCAACACATTATCATTGAGAAACAGAAGCCAGTGTTGACAAAATAAAATAATATACACATTATCTCTGAGAAACGGAAGCGAATGTAAACAAAATAAAATGTCTACATTTAAACAAAAACAAGGCAATTTAACCAGTCGGTTTGGCCTATTTTGTTATTTTCTTCTCAACTTTCGGGGCACTGCATTGTACCTGACGGAGTATAAACATGAGGAGAGATGAGAAAAAACATTGGATAATTATTATAAAATTATTACAATTATCACGGCAGCCCCGTAGCGTGAAAATTCTACAGCAGGGGCCAGGCATTCTACAGCAGGGACCAGGCATTCTACAGCAGGGGCCATGCATTCTACAGAAGGGGCCAGACATTCTACAGTAGGGACCAGACATTCTACAGCAGGGACCAGGCATTCTACAGCAGGGGCCAGGCATTCTACAGCGGGGGGGGGGGGGGGCAGGCATTCTACAGCAGGGACCAGGCATTCTACAGCAGGGACCAGGCATTCTACAGCAGGGGCCAGGCATTCTACAGTAGGGACCAGACAATAGCAGGGGGCAGTTCATACATTTTACTAAGTAGAGCAAATAAGGAGAGGGAGACCAGAGGGGGGCCAGACAAAACGCACCCCCAGCAGGCTACGGGCCTGTAGCACGGGTATCAAAGAGATGTACCAGTCCGCCCCCGGACTAAGTTTCAAAAGGGCGCCAGGAGGCAATATCTCACCTTGAAAAAAAAAAATTTAGACTAAAATTAGATTTAAATTCTAAGATATCGATGATAAATAAATGTAATCGTGTACGCAATTATAGATATCTCATCGATATAAGTTAACCTTTCAATAATCAAACGCTCAATTATTTTACTGAGTGAACGTCTAAACTATATGTTATAGAAAGTATTAAAAAATATTGATGAAATGAATGTTTTATAAAGTACTTACTAAGAAATTGTTTATTACCGACTAGAAAAGAAGAAACGCTTTTGAAGATTTAAGAATACTCAGATATGGAATGGTATGAAATTTTAGAGCAGATTTAAACGTCTTGAGTAGAAAGCTAATTTTTTTAGCTATGAGTCACAATGTGAACAACGTTATGCGCCACAAGGTAAACAACTTTATTCGCCAAAAGGTAAAAAACGTTATGCACCACAAGGTAAACAACTGTATTCCCCCAAAGGCGAACAGCATTATGAGGCCTAGGGCAAGCAATGGTGTTATGGTACTCTTCGATCAAGAATGTAATGTTTACGGTGACTGCTGAATTGAGGATAGGGTCTCTATAGTTAATGGGGGACTCCGAGTAAGTGCCCAGCGTGTCCATGGGTTACTACGGTCCTGACATTATATTCCTTACCTAACTTAGTATTTATTTAATACAGTATCACAATGAATAATATTACATTCACCGCGGTATAAACTTTTTAACAACACATTTCGTCATCAGTAGACCATTCTCACCACTTTATTACATTTTTCTACATCGAAATGAGGCGGCATTTTAAATTAACGTCTCAAGCAGGCCTACCGACAGAAATTTAGGGCCCCTACCCCCCGTTCTGATAATAATATTTTAAAAAGTTGATTGGCCAGCTCAGTCCGGGCCCTAAAACTCGCCATAAAACTCGACGGGCCCCTGGGCATTTGCCCCCTCCCCGCCCCCTGCCCCCCCTCCATCTCGGCAGCACTGGCCTCAAGCGCCACTTACACTTGCAACGCCAATGTAGCCTACAACAATATAAGAAAACCACTAAGGTACAAAGTTGTATGCATATCACTAATTATATGTGTACAATGTCTTTTACAATTAGCTACAAAATTAATGAAAAAAAAAGGTCCATCCTGTAGAACTTGCCCTCTATCTCAATGCAAGAATTCTATTAAATATATTTATGTGCATTAATATAAAAATACTATATTTGCTGTTGGAACTAGATTGAAAACTGTGTACATTTTTTTTTTCTTGCAATATAATTGTATATGTACTATGCCTCTACACATTATAATAATTGCATTGATAGACAGCGATTCGTTTCAGACTTACTGACTTACCTGCTTCCTGTCTGGTATCCTGACGAAATTTGAACTAATCTGTTTGCACTTTGACATCACACACAGAGATCTTAAGATAATAAATGTTTACAACTCCTAAAGAGGTTTGCACATCACCCGCCATCATTCTTTCTTTTTTTTTCTTTAGCATTCGCCGTCTTTCTGTCTCCCAACCCCCAACCCCTCGCCTAGACATGTCTTCAAAAATGACTAACCCTTACAGGGACTTCACACACTATACATTGATATACACTGTTCAATACTGATACACACTGCTATTTATTGCCCTACATTGCCACATACAGCTGTACACTGCTATAAACTGCTAATTACTGCACTACATCGCCATATACTGCCTTACATCAGTGGCGTAGTGAGGGGGGGGGCAATGGGGGGGGGGGTCATCATGCCGCTGGCGCTACTCACAAAGGGGCGCCAAATGGTATATTTTACATATAACATGATACGGTTTTTGAAGGGTGGGGGGGCACTAAAAAGGTATTGTGCCCCGGGCACGAGTTAATCGAGTTAAGCTCGCTACGGCACTGCCTTACATAGATCCCACGCTTTAAGCTGGCCATTAATCACACTAAAATACAAAACGTCACATGGTAATTTGCTTTTTACCTTAATAAATTCCCGATTTATTTTCAAATATGGATCTTTTTTTTTAGATGAACTTTTGTTTCGATCTCCGGACACGAAACCTTCCTTCCTTCGTGATACCATGAGGCCTTTTTTTTTTCAACATATGACGTAATGCCGAATCTAGGTCGTCCATCGCGAGCCCCACGATGTGTTGTTTTATTCATTTAAGGTGAAACCGGGCAAGCGGAAGCTATAAGACTGTGTGTGTGTGGAGTAGTTATTATAAATTTGACAGTTTCGTGCTTTGTGGACAGCATGAGTGACAGGCGGGCGGGGGGGGGGAGGGAGGGGAGGGGGAGGAGTGGTTACAGAAGGCACTGCTGGGACACACGAGTCTCGACGATGGCGGCAGGGTGGGAGAGAGGTGTGCGACGATGGGGGTGTCCGGAAATGAGGCGGATTCACGTGGCCACTGGACTTCAAGGGCAAAGCCGGATATACAGCAACGTCAATATTAATTGAAAAAAAAAAGAATTAAGTAACATGGTCGATTAAAAATTAATGAAAGTTTATTTAAATAAATAATTTTGATTATATACAAATACATTGTTCTAGACTATCAAAAAAAGCAAAAAAACAAACAACAACAGCACCAACATGGATTTATGTATATCTATCTATCTTTAACCAAATGTTGGTTTGACCTAAAGCATACCACGCTATAGTCGACTGTCTTAATATTTGAATTTTTTAGAATACACGTTTGTGGCAATCTACTTCCACTTTTTGTTAAGACTCATACTAAAAAAAAAGATAACATTTTATTATTTCACTCTTTTCACCTAGGAAATGTGGGTCACTTGATGGTGTTTATGCGATGTCGAAGATCCAACCGAAAAAAAAAACTATAAATATTCAGGGGCGTCGAGAGCCAACAAGGGCCCCAGGGCAGGACATCATTAATAAACAATGAGTCGTGAAAAAATTGACATGGTCGTGGCGGACGGGCCCCCATACAGATGCGGGTCCCCTGGCAATGACCCCTCCCCTGCCCCCACCCCCTCTCGGCGTGCCTGTAAATATTTATCTAAGCTACCGATATATTATTTAATAAAATAATGCAGCCAGCTAAAGAATAGCTGTGGGTGGAAATTTTTTTTTTGGGCTAAGGCGATAAATAAGCCAAAATGTAAATGAACATAATTTTATAATATCAATACACAAAGTCCATGCTTGTTAAATAGAATGCGATAATTCAATTACAAAACAACTTTTTAGAATTTTATTTTACAGATTTTAGTAGATTTTATTTGACATTGTAATATTAAAAAAAAAAAGAAGATACATCAAACATAATACAGCTTTGAAGGGTATGTAGGCCTAATACATCATCCTATGAGCCTGATAAACCTGTTGTACTCGTAGGTCAACCCACCGTTTAAATGTAGGTCAGGCCCTAATCCATGTGTCAACCTGACATAACAGATTAACTACCTCTGAGACCTTTGTGTACTGTTGATACCAGTCGGTAGTCTATCAGTCACCGCCACATGCCATACTTTGTGGCACTCTCTGAGACATACACGTCACAACGCGACTAAAAGGTGTAACAAATATTAAACTTAGATACAGAATCAAATCAACAGAAACTTTGAATTGTGTCGAGACGAAGATAAAAATAATGTTTTTCTTTGTAATACTTTCATAAAAATCATTTTAATGACACAAAATCAAGCAAGCAGACCACAAATTAACACACGCGCGCTCATACATATAATATGTATATATTCCAACCATTATCTATTACGGATAAACAAATGACACTCTAGGGTAATGGAGTAATTAGCATTATTGGCGCCTTGAGAGGACTCTGAAAATTCCACCCCAATCCCGTGCAAATAGTAGGCCTACTGAAGTCATTTCAAATCTTGACGGATCGCCCCTCCCCAAACGACTCTCCTTAGTTACGCTTCTGCATTCTGTATTTATCCAGTGGCAGTTTGTTTTGTTTTATTAAACCAAGAATTGTTTTTGTTTTTCTTTACTTCCAAGATCACGCCATTATAAAAGTTTCACTGAAATAAACACACAAAAAAAAGTGAACAAGCGACAAAGCTGTGTCTTAACTGCAACAATTGCACATGAAGTTTTTTTGTTTGTTTGCGCACCAATTTTTATGTTTTCGCATTCCCGTTGCTATTTTTATCATGCAGTTTCATCAAAGCGTCTTCCACTTCCTCCTGACTCTGTGGATCTTTAGTCCAGTTTCGGTTGCGGTGCGACCTGCGCCGGTGGCAACTGAAAATGTCGTACTTGATGGAGATGTAGTTGTTGGTGAACAAGAAGTTGGTGGCGACTGACACCGCGATCAGGGTGACGAATCCTATCAACATACACAGAGTTCTGTAACAAAGTGTGGGGGGAAAAAAAACTTATTATTACGTCATCAGTATTCGCAGGGGGGAGAGAATAAATGCGGAAAGGCTCTTCTGAGAATTAATTCTGGTCTTATTAATTATATCGTACTTAAGTAGAGAATACAGACATGATGGCAGACAGTCAAAAAGGCAGATGTAAAGATCGTCAGATAGAGAGACAGACACACACATAAAAATGCAGGCAGTCAATCAGAAAGAGATATACAGATATATAAATATACAGAGAGCGAGAGAGATGATAGATAGATTAGATATATTGATAGATAGATAGATACTTTTGTCTTTGTAGTTCATAAATGCATTAGGGGTGGTAGGTAAATGTATTTGTCGTGCGAGATATATGATATAGATTTTTTTACACTTTAACGGGCTGCAGATCGTTATTCTATGAAATAACTAGTTAAACCATGAAATACAAGAGAGTTTTACACTTAAACGGACACGATCAGTTATTTCATGGAATAACTAGGCAAGGCCGTACCCGGGGGGGGGGGGCTCGGGTGCTGCAGTCCCCCCCCCCCCAAATTAATTCTAAAAATCAAATTTGAATATAAAATATACTTCTTTATCATTGTGTTCCAATTTTTTCTTATATCAAACTCTCCGCACAGCCCCCCCTTTCCAAGCCGCAAGCCCCCCCCCCCAAACAAAATCCTGGGTACGGCCTTGTAACTAGGTATTCTATAAAATAACGGATTTCATACTTTAACGGTAATATATACATTTATGGATTTACAGCTAGATTTCAATGGCTTATAGATTTACTCTTTGTGAAGCTGTCTACATTTAGTCAAACATTACATTAAAGTAACACATACTGTGCACATGACATTAAACTTCACACTTGAACCTTCACACTTTTAAAAAACAGGAAGTGGAGCAGCAATATTTCAAACGGTCGACAACTTACCTAAAGGGGAACAACTGTGTCTCAGTTTCACTGTCATACCAAGGATACCTCGTGACAGCCGGAATGTTCAGAACCGGGTCCCCGCATAAAATACGCAGCACGAGTGCCACGACGAAACCGGACAGACTGCCGTACGTGTTGGTCAGGTCGACCCACAGAACACACACCAGTTGTGGGAATAGGATCACGTACAGGAGATCACTGGAGAGAACACAACAAGTGTGAAAATTAACACACATATTCAAGTTAGTTTCTGCGCTTATAAAAGAGTTAACGCTGGATCTAATTTAACGGCGGCCGTACCCCATGAGCCCCATTTTCAGACGTGCGCAAAAGGCCCCCGCGTGTACGCTTTTAAATCTACTTTTCCCTTCCTCATTTTAAAGGTGCCCAATATTTTTAAGTGGGTCGCGTAAACCGAAGTGGTCTTTGAGCTGACCGCGATTCGCAAAAGTGTGAGACCCACTGAATGAGTTTACTTTTATGATTGATTTATATAATGTTCTGTATGCTCCCTGGAGAGATGCTTCGCGCTTGATCCAGTAACCAACATTGGCTGAGAGTGCATAGGTCATGGCCGAGAGTGGAATCGCCATGGCTGAAAGTGAAATGACCATGGGCGACACCACATAGGTAACTGGAGTTGTTGTTGCCCAAAGCGTCATATTCGTCTGGCCGATTGGGCTCATAACAAAAAAAGGTCATCAATTCAACATAAATCTATAATTAAAAATGCACTAAATAATCAATTCAAACTATAAATCTACCTACAAAAAACTCGAAATATACCGGGAATGAAAATTTCTCGGCAGGTAATTTATGATTGTGTTCTCGGGAGGTAATCTATGATTGTGTTCTCGGGAGGTAATATATGATTGTGTTCTCGGGAGGTAATCTATGATTGCGTTCTCGGGAGGTAATCTATGATTGTGTTCTCGGGGGGTAATCTATGATTGTGTTCTCGGGAGGTAATCTATGATTGTGTTCTCGGGAGGTGATCTATGATTGTGTTCTCGGGAGGTAATCTATGATTGTGTTCTCGGGAGGTAATCTATGATTGTGTTCTCACGGCTTAAAGAACTATTGAGAATCCGTATGGTCGAAATTTTTTTAAAGCAGTTTTTCTCAATTTTCAATACAAAGTCACCAGTTTCCAAATAATATTCTAAATGAGTATTTTGTTCCTGAATCAGACAAGGGGAATAACTATATTAATAACTTACTTTTTTATGAATAGTTTCCCTTTACTTATTATTTTCTCGCTTTTTCGTTTTCATTTACTACCTCATTATAATACAATCGGAGCGGTGTATTTAGAGTTAATTTGAAGTGACAGAGATCATGAGAAATACTTTATGGTCAACTGAAAGTGGCCCTCTCTTTAATAAATAAAACTCTCCTGTAGTGGCTACAAAAAGGATAATAATAAATTTGTTATTTGCGCCTGTTATATACAACGTTGCTTTCGTACGTTCCTCAAAGGATAAGATGTTTTTTTCGTGTGAATCTCTAAGGGGGCCATATTAGTACAACCCATCTTTCATCCCCCGTCATGCCCGATAGTGCAATGCCCATAAAGGACCCAAAGGAGATATAGAGGGAACTTTCACCATGTCCTGAAAAATTCCCGTATTTCTCCTCGGAAATCAAACAGAGGGACCCTCATGTGGACACCCACGTGATCTGCGCCTTACGATCATTTTTCCCCACCCAATGCTTTAACTGTCTGTATTTATTTAGAGACAGGAGGGGTCTTTACAGTGGCGTTGTGAGGGGGGGGGCAAGGGGGGCATAATGCCCCAGGCGCTACTTACTAAGGGGCGCCCAGTGGTATATTGTATATATAATATTTAATGGTTTTCGAATGGGGGGGGGCGCTAAAAAGGTATTGTGCCCCCGGGGCGCTAGTTAAGCTGGCTACGCCACTGAGTCGTTTCATGACCACATTGATAACAATCTCATTCTGCCCTCACCTGCACAAAACTAGTAGGCCATAGATGGACGTGGCGTATATTGCGATGACGGTGCCCAGGGCGCCAAACACCAGAATGAAGAGTCTGAGGATCCACATCAGTTCTCTGTCACTGGCCTATATTTAAAAACAAAAAAAGTGATTTTATTTTGATAGTGAATTCATCTGAAGAGTTTATTACAGTAACTACCAACGAGATTCCGTTGTGGATTATATTTTTGATCCAGTAGTCCTAACTATACAGAATGCCCCCCCCCCCCCCAAACTGTCTGGGCTCCTATCATGTCAGACTGTGACCCTGATAACTCTAACGACTTGTGTGTTCTGTTGAATAATGTCTATGTTATTGTAGAGACTAACCAATGTTATATTCAATAATGTCTATGTTATTGTAGACACTAACCAATGTTCTATTCAATAATGTCTATGTTATTGTAGACACTAACTAATGTTCTATTCAATAATGTCTATGTTATTGTAGACACTAACTAATGTTATATTCAATAATGAATATGTTATTGTAGACACTAACTAATGTTATATTCAATAACGACTATGTTATTGTAGAAAAACTAACATTATTTCTAAGAATGTCCTTGTAAATATTTTTCGTCATCACAGTGGCAGTCGAAAGGAAACCCGAGTCAGCAGACGACATCGAAGCGGCGGAAATAGCTCCCAGGCCGACAATGGACACAGGGAGGGGGACCAGATAGCTCAGCACCATGGGCAGTATATAACTCTTGCGATCGTCTGGGATGGGCAGAGGACCCTTGTATTCTGTATTGTTCCAGTCTGTAAAAAAGAATAAATTACAATGAAAAACTAATGTAATAAAATAACTGACGGTTTAGGTAAATGATCTTTATATTAAAACTAGCTGTATGTACCCTTAGGCTTGATCGGTAGGCTAGGTTATTTTTTTGGTTTCGGGCAGATCCGATTTTTTTTTTCATGATTGTATTTTAAACTGGAATACTGTTATATTAATTCTTTACTTTCGATTTAACGCAGCGCCCAAATCGCTATTATTATTTAAAATTAAATTAAACATAACATTGATAGTTTATATATATCAATGGTAATATGATATTGAAATATCGAAAGTTATAAAAGTGTATGAATAAATGTGTAGTCTCTACGAGACGCCTAGCTCCACTGTATCGAAAGCGTAGTCAGCCAGGGGTTAATTTTAAAGTTTGGGCCCTACGAGCTTCCCCCATTTTTAACTGCCAAATCATTTTAATTTAGGGCAACATATCATTATTTCATGTCTAGACTATGAGAGAATTCGGTCAACTGTATCGTGGTAGAAATCTAAAATTGCAAAATGTAAATTACCGTAAAACTTCAAAAATCCAAACGAAATGTGAAAAATAATTTTAATAAATTAATTTCCTTTAGGATGTTAACGTGATTTAGAATATCTCATCTAGAGAGATACTATTATTAGTACTTATTTCTCGCTGTGGTGCAACCAATATGAATTATCACTGTAGTGAAGTCATCTTAAGGGGATTTCGAAATATTTTTTTTCGGAAGCTAATTTTAATTATCTTTACTTTTAAAAATAAAATTATTATGAAAACGTAGAGTAATCGCCATTAATGCTTTATCCTTTAAGCCTTGAAATTGACAGTATTTTATTGCAATGCAATACAGTGTGGATCAATTCATTGAATCTATTCAATACAGGGGAAAAAAACTTATTTTGAACTCATACGATTTTGGAATTCGAAAAGAATTTAGGAATAGATTCATCCGAATTCAGTGATATATCACATTAACATTAAATTCCTGTGTTTATTGTTGTAAATTTTGTGTGTGTGTGTACATTTTGTTGTACATTAGGGAAAACTTACCAGCGGCGGATCCGACGACTCCTAGAATAAACGCCGGAATCGATAACAGCAAACTGAAGACTGACGCCACGCAGGTTGAGATGACCGCGACACGGGCACTTTTACATGCCAGAATTCTCTGATAGAATGGCTGGAAGTGAGTAGAGAAATCGTTAAGGTCTGATACATGTAGATTTTGAGTAAAATACTTCACTAGTGAACTATATACATCACTAGTGAACTATACACATCACTAGTGAAGTATATACATCACTAGTAAACTATATACATCACTAGTGAACTATATACATCACTAGTGAACTATATACATCACTAGTGGACTATATACATCACTAGTGAACCATATACATCACTAGTGAACTATATACATCACTAGTGAACCATATACATCACTAGTGAACTATATACATCACTAGCTAGTGAACTATATACATCGCTAGTGGACTATATACATCACTAGTGAACTATATACATCACTAGTGGACTATATACATCACTCGTGAACTATATACATCGCTAGTGAACTATATACATCACTAGTGAACTATATACATCACTAGTGAACTATATACATCACTAGTGAACTATATACATCACTAGTGAACTATATACATCACTAGTGAACTATATACATCACTAGTGAACTGTATACATCACTAGTGGACAATATACATCACTAGTGAACTATATACATCACTAGTAGACTATATACATCACTAGTGAACTATATACATCACTAGTGAGCTATATTCATCACTAGTTGACTATATACATCACTAGTGAGCTATATACATCACTAGTGGACTATATACATCACTAGTGAGCTATATACATCACTAGTGGACTATATACATCAGTAGTGGACTATATACATCACTAGTGGACTATATACATCACTAGTGAACTATATACATCACTAGTGAATTATATACATCACTAGTGGACCATATACATCACTAGTGGACTATATACATCACAAGTGAACAATATACAACACTAGTGAACTATACACATCACTAGTGAAATATATACATCACTAGTGGACTATATACATCACTAGTGAACTGTATACATCACTAGTGGACTATATACATCACTAGTGAACTGTATACATCACTAGTGGACTATATACATCACTAGTGAACTATATACATCACTAGTGGATTATATACATCACTAGTGAACCATATACATCACTAGTGAACTGTATACATCACTAGTGAACCATATACATCACTAGTGAACTGTATACATCACTAGTGAACCATATACATCACTAGTAAACTGTATACATCACTAGTGAACTATATTCATCACTAGTGGACTATATACATCACTAGTAAACTATATACATCACTAGTGAACTATATACATCACTAGTGGACTATATACATCACTAGTGAACTATATACATCACTAGTGAACTATATACATCACTAGTGAACTATATACATCACTAGTGAACTATATACATCACTAGTGAGCTATATTCATCACTAGTTGACTATATACATCACTAGTGAGCTATATACATCACTAGTGGACTATATACATCAGTAGTGGACTATATACATCACTAGTGGACTATATACATCACTAGTGAACTATATACATCACTAGTGGACTATATACATCACTAGTGAACTATATACATCACTAGTGGACTATATACATCACTAGTGGACTATATACATCACTAGTGAACTATACACATCACTAGTGAAGTATATACATCACTAGTGATTTATATACATCACTCGTGCACTAGTGAACTATATACATCACTAGTGAACTATATTCATCACTAGTGGACTATATAAATCACTAGTGAACTATATACATCACTAGTGAACTATATACATCACTAGTGAACTATACACATCACTAGTGGACTATATACATCACTAGTGGACTATATACATCACTAGTGGACTATATACATCACTAGTGAGCTATATTCATCACTAGTGGACTATATACATCACTAGTGAGCTATATACATCACTAGTGGACTATATACATCAGTAGTGGACTATATACATCACTAGTGGACTATATACATCAGTAGTGGACTATATACATCAGTAGTGGACTATATACATCACTAGTGGACTATATACATCAGTAGTGGACTATATACATCACTAGTGAACTATACACATCACTAGTGAAGTATACACATCACTAGTGAATTATATACATCACTAGTGCACTATACACATCACTAGTGGACTATATAAATCACTAGTTAACTATATACATCACTAGTGAATTATATACATCACTAGTGGACTATATACATCACTAGTGGACTATACACATCACTAGTGAACTATATACATCACTAGTGGACTATATACATCACTAGTGAACTGTATACATCACTAGTGGACTATATACATCACTAGTGAACTATATACATCACTAGTGGACTATATACATCACTAGTGGACTATATACATCACTAGTGAACCATATACATCACTAGTGAACTATATACATCACTAGTGAACTATATACATTACTAGTGAACTATATTCATCACTAGTTGACTATATACATCACTAGTGGACTATATACATCACTAGTGGACTATATACATCACTAGTGGACTATATAATCACTAGTGGACTATATACATCACTAGTGAACTATATACATCACTAGTGAACTATATACATCACTAGTGAATTATATACATCACTAGTGGACTATATACATCACTAGTGGACTATATAAATTACTAGTGAACTACATACATCACTAGTGAACTATATACATCACTAGTGAACTATATACATCACTAGTGAATTATATACATCACTAGTGAACTATATACATCACTAGTGAACTATATACATCACTAGTGAACTATATTCATCACTAGTAAACCTTTTTTTATGTAGTTCCTTATTTCTCATCTCCGCCCAAGCCGAGTGTGCAATGGCCATGGAGGCACTTCGGGAGACATAGGTAGGTGACCGAACTTTATGAAAACCCAAAACCTACATCATACTAAAGTCACACATTGTAAATGATTATCTACATTTGTTATCAGCATACTGTCTAATACAAATACAGTATATCTATGTGTGTTATTAGCATACTGTCTAATACAAATACAGTATATCTATGTGTGTTATCAGTATATTGTCTAATACAAATACAGTATATCTATGTGTGTTATCAGCATATTTATTGTCGGTTGAAAGAGGGCCCAAACTTTGAAGGTGGCCACCAGCCGTGTGTGTGTTATTGACATAGTTTCGCTTTGTGTATTGTAGTGAGCGACTGCAGTTTACTCAGAAACTTTATGCACTCACACCCCGCAAATACAGTATATCCATATTGTATATTACAAATACAGTATATCTATGTGTGTTATCACCATATTGTATATTACAAATACAGTATATCAATGTGTTTTATCAGCATATTGTATATTACAAATACAGTATATCTATGTGTGTTATCACCATATTGTCTGATTATCAAATACAGTATATCAATGTGTTTTATCAGAATATTATATATTACAAATACAGTATATCTATGTGTGTTATCACCATATTGTCTGATTATCAAATACAAAATGTCTTTATGTGTTTATAAGTGATAGTACAACCTAGATTTGACAAATTAAAAACGCATCATTACCGTGCTAAAAAAGATTCTAAGGTTCCGTTTCAATCCCAGAATAATAACACGACTAAGTCATTTAATGATCTAAACGAATGGACTTGAATACGGTGAGACCACACGGTGAGACCTCACGGTGAGACCACACGGTGAGACCTCACGGTGAGACCACACGGTGATACCTCACGGTGAGACCACACGGTGAGACTACACAATGAGACCACACTGTAAGACCACGCCGTGTGACCACGGCCTAAGACTGCCCTCATGAATTCACAGACTTCCCAGAATGACCTACACGTACCCTCTCTACAGTGTCAAGTGAACCTTGACCAATCACTCGCTCTACCGGTCAAACTCGACACTAAAACATGCTTGACCTTATTAAAACGACAGATCACATCCCCAAGCCCACTAACATACAACCAAAGGGGAATAATACAACTAAAAAAAAAATCAAGGTGAGATAACTAGGGACAGTATGGTAGATGTCGCCCCCTTTGTGGTCATCGAAGCGATCCCCTTTGCTGACCGATTCCCACACCGTCCCGTTACTCCTAAGCACTAACCTATATCAGTATATGTCGTACTTTTTTTTGTCCTTTACCTTTCACAAGGTGCTACTCACCTGTACAGTGGTTCCTCCAAAAACCAGGAGACAGAACACGTCGAGGTACACCCATTCTGTGCCAGATTGGACATCCCCTAGCCAGGTGCTGCTGACGTTTTGGAGCATCACATTGTCGCTGGTCATGGCGAACGGACAAGCCACAACCTAAGAAGACGTTCGGAAAAATAAAAATTAATAACAATACATCGATAGTCTGGACGCGCGATAAGTTTTATCGACTCTTTGATTGATTCATAAAGTAACTTAATAGCTGACATTGCACTGGCCGTAAGGGGGGGGGCATACCTGCTGAGGGTGAACTACGGCCTGGGGGTCAAATCCGGACCGCTGGTCTGTTTTCTACAGAAATATGATGCTCTCTTTTACCCTTTTGAGATCCCTTCATAGTCTGGAGGTGCAAAGAACAATAACATACAATTGAACTATGCGTTCTGAGAGGTCAACTGCAGTGCGGGGTGTGAGTGCATAAAGTTTCTGAGTAAACTGCAGTCGCTCACTACAATACACAAAGCGCAACTATGTCAATAACACACACACGGCTGGTGGCCACCTTCAAAGTTTGGGCCCTCTTTCAACCGACAAATCGTTTTTAGTTAGGGGCAGCATACCAATATTCAAGCCCAACCCCCTGCGACGAGCCTGAGTAAGTGATAGGTTGACAAAATTAATTTAAAAAAAAAAAAAGAGCGACTTTACCAGACCAATGGCCACGAGTATCAACTGTATGACGTCAGTGTAGGCCACAGCGTACAGGCCTCCGAGGAAAGTGTACAAGATGGCGACCAGAGCTGACGCGATGATGGCGAGTGTAGAGTCAATGTCCGCAATGATGGACACCGTTGCACCTGTAGGACAAAGAATGACGTCATCATCAGAGACGGCTGATGTAGTGCTCGGGGGTTTTTGAATCGTATATGGCCTTCCTGCGGTGCTTTGATGCGAATAATAAATGAAAATAATTTGCGAACGAACTGTAAGGAGCTTGGCCAACTCTATTGTAAATTAATGTTGGCCCACCCTATTCTAAATCAATGTTGGCCAATCCTCTTTTAAACCCATGTTGGCTCAACTGTGTTCTAATCAACGTTGGCCAACTCTTTTCTAAATCAACGTTGGTCAACTCTTTTCTAAATCAACGTTGGCCAACTCTTTTCTAAATCAACGTTGGTCAACTCTATCCAAAATTAACACTGGCCAACTCTATTCTAAATTAACATAGGCCAACCCTGTTTTAAACCCACGGTGGCCCAACTGTGTTCTTATCAACGTTGGACAACTCTTCTCTAAATTAACATTGGCCAACTCTATTCTAAATCATCTATGACCAACACTATGGCCATTGTTACATGCTAGCGTTACCCAACTCTGACTTAAACCATTTTTGCCAACCCTGTTCTAAACCATGGTTGGCCGAATGCTTTCATTGCCTTTAGTTTAGTTCGACTTCTACGATAGGATCATTTTCCTCACTGTTATCAGTAAATTTTATTATTAAGACTAAGACAGTTATAACAGGGTAAACAAGGTGAAGAAACTTATGGCTACCCTTTGTTCCAGTAGAGGATACCTTCAACTCTGTGGCAACTGGATTGATACCATTAATGACGGGGAAGGAAGAGTCCATGTTCCCATTGAAAGACACAGTTGTGGAATGTGGGGGACATGGAGCGACATCATTAATGATACAAGTTTTCAATCTCACGTAGTTACGTGACCATTACATATTTAACTTCCGTTACCAGTTACCTGTGACAATATTCAGGCAGTACAGTCAACTGAAACATGAAATACATAATTGGTTGAGTCTGAAACCAATGAACAGAGCCGTACACGATGGGAAGGCAACCCGAACACTTCCCCCCTCCACCCAAAGCTTTTGAGCCAATATTGGGATGAAAGGGGTAAGAAGCCCCCTGCTCCTCCTTCTCAAAGAATATTATCGGCCGCAAAATTTCCTGGCTGGGGCCATGCACCTCAGACATTATATTTAGCTCAAGGGGAAAAAAAAGTTACCTGCTAAGCCACAACATACGCGTCAATGTTATGTTATATTGATAATATCTACAGCAGTATGATAACAAAAAAAACAATATTTGTATATAATATATAAATGTATCCTGGTTAGTTTTGTTCTGAATATGAGTTGGCAGCAAAGTTCGAAATAAATTAATCAATTAAATAAATAAATAAAATAATGTGTTCCGCACAAAAATATTTGTTTAGGATTAGCTATATCCAAGGTAAAACATTGTCTCTAGGGTCTCTGCGGTTTAATATAAAGTACACAATTTACAAGTTCAAGCATCATTGTGTCTTTATATTGAGGGGAGGGAGAGATTGGGGGGGGGGTCAACTCGAGAGAAAGAGTTCGGGTGGATCCGTGTGGTCAGATGGCCCTGGTCCTAGTTTACGGCCGTAAGGCAATCTTCGATGGGTATTATTAAAGGAGTTAATTTTGTCTATCTCCACCCCACCCCCAATAATAAAAATCAACTAACTAATGCTAAGGCTGTTACTAAGCCACACTGATCTATGTTGTTTATGCTGTGATACATTGTTACTCCACAAGACCACGACTTCCACTGTACACACACATCGAGCTTTAAATAAACATTGAAAATACCTAAAGCTGCCAAGACAGTCGCAGACCACAACACGTCGCCAACCAGGTGCGGCAAAATGAGCAGGGCCCCCATCTTGCGGCCATATTTGTATTGAAATGGGTCGAACATGGTCACATATTTCTCTCTCCTCATTTTGGGCGCAAAAATAATTCCGCCTTTGGTTTAAAAAACAACAAAACAAAACAAAAAAAAAACAAATAGACATAAATAAATAACAAATCATCGTTCCTAGTCAGTAACATTATCTGTGTATTACACAGCCAGACTATGGTTAAAATGTGGTTCTATGGCTTGTTATTGAAAAAAAATTGTCAAAATTAAAGCGAACTAAATAGCAAAGCGTTTAACCCCATCAATGTATTAAAGCCCTCCGCCATAACCATGGGCGTATTCATGGGGGGGGGGTCATTTGCCCTCCCCTACATTTTGAAAAATGTCATATAAGAGGGGTGCATTTGCTCCCCCCCCCCTTACATTTAAAAAAAATGTCATAAAGTTGTTATTTATCCCCTCCCCCCCCCCGGAAAATGTTTGCCCCCCCCCTGGAAAAATTCCTAGCGACGCCCATGTCCATAACATGCCTAGTTATCAGTTTGGGTCAGAGAGTTACTTACGTTTATTTCCATTGGAGTATATGAAGTAGACATAAAAAAAAAATAGAAATACGTTGAATACTAAAAAAAAATAGTTATAAAGGTATATATATATAAAGGTTGACTATTTGTCAGTACCTATGAAATGCTATACCGTTTATCCCAATTGGCCAATCAATAAAAAATTGACAAATTATATGACATGTACACAATTCAACATATAACTTTTATATCAAAATGAAAGGGATTTTCCTTTCCCCCCCCCCCTAGCTTCCGATAAAAAGATACGAATTCTAATCAGCATACATCAAACCCAACCCCCTTCTCTCTAGAAAAACCGCTGTGAAAATTAAAAAACAAAGTAGTTATAAGATGATCTCTATACTGGTATAGGCCTTTAATAAGGCGACAGGGCCTAATTGTACTTTACGATGGCCCTGAACATTTTGAAACATTGTTGTAAATTAAAGATTCTCCCCCCCCTCCTCAATTTCATTACACGACTAAGTTTATTATTAATTTGACTACAGTGTGAGTCATATCTATATATCAATCACATATCACATATAATCACTTAATACTATCCACTGACGCTGAACAACGAGCACAGTGACTTTATTGTATAGTCTCAATCAATTAAATACCGTGACTCCTTGACCTTATGTTAATAGGCTGCAGTCAAAATCCCATAATGGTATCAAATGCGTTTAATTATAGAAGCTACTCTCTAACCAAATCCGCATTCAAAATCTCATAATGGTATGGTGTCAAGCATAGATATATAAGACTAGATCGCTTATGCTTATTAAATAGAGACCGAAAAAGTGTTGTATTCGAGACCCTAACTTTAAAAAGAGAAGAGTACAATTCTGTACAGTTCTTTATATTTTACCGAAAAAGATTTCCTTCCTTTTAATTAAAAAAAAAATCCCCATTCATGCTAGAGGTTGGCGCTTTTAAAATCTACTGATGTGTCCGAAAAAAATATATTTGACGGTTAGTAATAATATAATCAAACAGCCGGGTACACAACACGAAGGCATTTTATTCAAAGTTAATTGAAAAAAAAAGTTTTTGAAAATGTGTCAAGGAAAACAATGCAAAATGTCTTCTGCTATTTATTTTGGTTGCTTAAGGTTTCTATGCGTACTACGTCATCAGGTTATACAGAATTGTACTCTTCTCTTTTTAAAGTTATGGTCCGCACAATATATGTCTATGCATAGCCCATAAGCGATCTAGTCTTATATATCTATGGTGTCAAATGTGTTTAATTATAGAAAGTACTCTCTAACCGGATGCAACTCACTGATGAAAAATCCGATACAGTATCCTAAAGGAGCCTGTGTCTGCAGTAGACCATGGAAAGCTGCGTATTCAGCCGTGCCATTGATGTATCCACCACATACCATTGTTGCTGCATAGAATATAAATAGAAATAACGGTTTATATATTTAGAAAATGCACTATATATGCACTGATATATATATATATATATATATATATATATATATATATACACACACATGTATCAGCTGTCCACCCATTTTTAGCTAAGCAAGACAATCATTGACTTAAACATGCGAGGGCATCTCATGAGACGGTCTTCCTCCCAATCAAGTAATTATCTTCCATTCAGGGGGTGATAATTCTACTACCAACTTTAGTACCTATTGGTATTGAAATGGAACAAAGTCAGACTTAGTCTAAGTGGTGTATTGAGAAGGGAACGAGGGGGAAACGACGTTCCATTACCTTTTTATCAGAACCGGAACGCGTTCCAGTACTTTTTTCATGTCCCGACAACTCCCACATTTTTTTTTCGCTCCCACTATGCGTTGTTTCCCTTACTTCTTATTTTACCAATACATCACTGCTATAATGTTTACGCGATAGCTAAGACAGCGCAGACTAACAGGGTGTGTGTACTGTCAATCTGTCAGAATGGCGAAGCAATGGGTTTTTTTTTCCTGCCCCCCCCCTTTCCCTCCCACCTTCAGCTTATGACCGCTACTGGGTTAAAATATGACGATCAGAGAACCAACAAAAGCATCACAGGGTCAAACATCATCAGACTAATTGAATACACAATTGACACATTATTTTTTTTATCACAGCTTACCAGTGAGTGTTAAAACACGCCTCGTTTACCTGAGAGAATCACGCCACAATTACCCGTGAGGTTGAAACACGCCTCGTTTACCTAAAAGAATCATGCCACAATTACCTGTAAGGGTGAAACACGCCAGAATTACCTGTAAGGGTGAAACACGCCACAATTACCTGTAAGGGTGAAACACGCCACACCAAATCCCAGGCTCCTGTTGGCTACCATCACTTCCTCGCTGTTCTGACTTTTGTTTGTCTTCTTTGCAGCCACCAGGCCGATGACCAGCACAAGGACATACATGAGGATGACCGCCACCAGAATAGGCACGTTGACCGCCATTGTAGGTCAAGCCGACCTTCTTCTCGCCACCTGGTACAGCGCTTATGAGCTTTTGTTGCTGCTGTTGATGTTTTTAACTAACGCCCCCCACTTATTATCGACAACAATTGGTATCACATTGAGTGCTAACGTACAGAAAAAAACAAATACCCCTATAGCAACGATCCAATGCGGTGTTTATCTTTGAGATGACTCACAATCATCATCAAAATACTCAGCCATTGTCATTGTTTATTCTCCAACTATGAAGTTATAAAAAAAATAGTAGAACTGGTCTTACTACAAAGATTGATCTGAAATAATGAAAAACTCATTATGAATTGAAAAAGTTCATGCATAACAAATACATAACAAACAGAAAATAACACCACATACACTTTCAGTTGCATTTCTAATATTTGTGGGCGGCCCGGAGGCGTACTGTTTACTTTTTTTTATTATTAATGTAGCAAAGTAAATCCCAATCTTCAACAGGCAGCGCCCCCCAACTACCCCTGTTTAGTTACCCCCCCCCCCGACTACGGTTAAATATTAAAAGAGTAATGATAAATATACTAAATAACTGTACTATTATAAAAATCATTATTTTTTATGGATTAATGAAATAATAATGTAAAAGTTATGAACTTATGACCAAAAAAAAAATCAACGAGACTATTTGTAAAAAAAAAAAATTACTTAATAATTAATTTGAGCGTCAATGGCCACGCCAGTACGAGAGTCGCTGTAAGTAGCCCATTGGCCACGCCAGTACGAGAGTCGCTGTAAGTAGCCCAATGGCCACGCCAGTACGAGAGTCGCTGTAAGTAGCCCAATGGCCACGCCAGTACGAGAGTCGCTGTAAGTAGCCCATTGGCCACGCCAGTACGAGAGTCGCTGTAAGTAGCCCAATGGCCACGCCAGTACGAGAGTCGCTGTAAGTAGCCCAATGGCCACGCCAGTACGAGAGTCGCTGTAAGTAGCCCAATGGCCACGCCAGTACGAGAGTCGCTGTAAGTAGCCCAATGGCCACGCCAGTACGAGAGTCGCTGTAAGTAGCCCAATGGCCACGCCAGTACGAGAGTCGCTGTAAGTAGCCCAATGGCCACGCCAGTATAAACATCCCATCATTTGACTCTTATTGTAAAATTACTAATGTTATGTAGTAACTAAATTTATCAATTAAGAGATTTGATTAATTAAAATGAACCTTGGTAAGTTATTCATTATATGTAAATATTTGTATGTCAAACCAAATGCTCTCTTAGTAAAATCAAGTTTTATTTTTTTAAATGATCTATTTTCATATCTGAATTTTGATGAAAATTCTACTCGTAGCTTTCAATATATTGCGCTAGTCTTTCATGCGACTAATTGCATAACGTCCCCAGACACGGGGAACGGGGAAATGTATATTAGGTAGCAGGGACTCAGTCGCCAACGTGGTCTTAGCTAAGTAGGACTCTGCTAAATAGATTAGTTTAATTTTTTTTTTTTAAAAAAAGATACATTCTTTAAACATTTAAACGCAATCCACATAATTCCTTAATTTTTCTTGGCTACAGAAACATGTGAGTTCTATGCTTCACAGTGCCGAACCTAAGGATTTGTGGCCCGAGGGGGAGGCTTGGCCTGTTTGGGGGGCCCCTGCATTTCGACATCGACACCATGACATGAGATAATGTACTTATAATATTTAATGTAATAAACAATTTTTGGGGGGGCCCCCTTCAAGCTGGGGACCGGGGGGACTTTTGAATTCGGGACACCCCCCTCCACCCCCCACCCTCGGTACACCTCTGATTCATCACCTGCCTGTATGACCGGCGTAGCATTAAAGGACGACCTAACTTTACCTTTACACAACTATAAAACGTGAAGATCATTTTAAGGAAGTAATGCACATTCATCACACATACTTCATCACATTCAATGTTAATTTCTTTTAACCAGAACCGTTTATAGGGATTTCTAGGGGCCCCCTTATCCATAGACTTTCAGATTAATTTAGGGGCTAAAGGCAGAAACCACCAGATATATTTGGAGGTGCTAGACAAAATAACCTTTCTTTGGGCCCTCTTAAAACAAGATATGATATAAATTAATAGTAAAAGGGGCCACTCTAGCAGAGGGGGCCCCTTTGCAGATATGATATAAATTAATAGTGAAAGGGGCCACTCTAGCAGAGGGGGCCCCTTTGCGTTTGTTTAGTTTGCCAATCTATTACAACGGCCTACCACGCTGATGTAGTTTTTTTTTTTTAGGCTAACTTTTTATATATCCGTTTATATAAGAAAGAGTCAAACGCTTTCTTCGGTAAAGGAAACTCATTATTTTTAAAATATCTTAAAAACTAAAATTAACATCTTTCTTAAAATTTTCTTTTTGTTACCTGACGCAGTAACTAATCCCAAAAACAACAGCGAATCAAGGTCAGCGCAAACTGCCAGAAGAATAAAAAAAATAAAATAAATCTGCACACGTTGACACATATCTGGCACGACCTGCCAAGAACTTTTTAAGACACATGTCTCCCGTAGTACTACACCCTGGCTGTCTGTCCCCAGAAATATAACGGAGCACACACACACACGGTATGTATTGTGTATTGGTACACATATCATAACTAACTAACTGGCCGGTAGGCCAGTTTATATTTAGAAAAAAAAAATGAGCGGCCGTTGTGTTATCAGATAAACTAAGTACCTTTTCATTATTTCCCCTCCTCCCCTTTCTCTCCCACTTTAGCTCAAAGATAGATAAAACTTTTCACTGTCAACGACAGAGCCACCCCGTTTTTTTTTCATTCAGTTTAGCTCGGTGACACTTTGGTAGGTAAGTGCATTACGTAATCTCGAGTCGGAGAGTTCAGAGTGAACGAGATAATTTTTTTTTTATTTTCTCTCGTAAGAGAGTCCTAGCCCGAGGTCACCAACGACAGCCGCTGAAAGTTATCTGGTCTTAGAATTAGTAGGTTACTAGACCAATGTTTGTTGTTCTTTATGTTTATGAATAATGACCAAAATTTTTGATGAAAGGGTTGGCGTTTAGGGAAGGGTTGAATGTGGTGACTGAGATAAGACTACTAAAATAGTTGTGTAATATAGTCCTTAAAGATGTGGCGTTTGCAGCAGTAATTGGGTTACTTTTAAGTCAAAATCTATAAGGGCTTTAAGAAGTGACTAAATTTGATAACGTGGGAAACGAATGGTTGATCGGTGTAGATGCTTGACTGAGAGTCCTGGGTTCGATCCTTGGTGAGAAACTTATGAATTTTTCCAGGTGCTGGTAAAAATTTAGTTTAAGTTTCACAAGTCCACCCAGCCTTAAATGAGTACCTGGCGTTGGGGAAGTAAAGACGTCTGAGTGTTGTGCTAACACCACACAATCCCCTTCATATGCCTGCGTTACAGAAACAAATGAATTCTACACTTTATCTGCTCCCATAGACCTTTAGGGCAAAGTGAACTAAGTTCCTAACGATCTAGTTCAAATATATTGACGTGAGGTGGATCTTTTTGCAGTTCTCAATTATTGCAAGTATACAAACCTATATATATATACATGGGCGTTGCTAGGAATTTTTCCGGGGGGGGGGGCAAATAACAACTTTATGACATTTTTTTTTAATGTAGGGGGGGGGAGCAAATGCCCTCCTTGCCCCCCCCCAATGAATACGCCCTTGGATATATATATAACGCTGTGCGATAAGCACGAATTATAAGAATGCAGCCCGTCGCTACAGGTGCTGTAAGCAATTAGTGGCCTGTCTTTTTATAAAGCAAAGTTGAAACTAAAGTTGGCAACGACACGAATGGTATCGTTATTGTAATCAAACAATGCCCGTAGTTGAGTCACGTGCCAGGGCCCCCAATTAGCGGCGTCGCTAAAAAAAAACTTGGGTTCTTTTTTGTCTAATGTAAGAGGGGAGGGGGGTTACCTTGAGCAAAGCAAAATTAGAACGCCTGGCTTTTTTTCTTCTACCGGGGGGCCTCGTATATCCCGAGAACTCTCATGAAAGACGCCCCCCCCACCCTTTTTTTTGACGCCACTTGACACTCACTGACCCCCCAACCAGTTCCAGGTTATCGATGATCACTAGATTGAAAGAAGATAACTTCAATGGCGGGACAAAATTATTATAACAGAACTCTAAAAAAAAAAAAATATAGTGGGACGGATGGCCGAGTGGTGTAGATATTCGAGAGTCCTGGGTTCGATCCTCGGTGAGGCCCATGGAATTTTTCCAGGTGAAATTTTCTGCAAAGTCGTCCCACAAGTCCACCCAGCTTTAAATGGGTACCTGACTTTAAGTTGGGGAAGTAAAGGCGGCTGGGCGTTGTGTGCTAACCACACAATCCCTTCATATGCCGAGGTTATAGAAACAGACGAATTCTACACTTCATCTGCCCCGATGGCCCGTTAGGGCAGAGAAGGGAACTTTTTACTAAAACAATATAAATACGTTTTATAAAAAGTGCACTCCCTCTGGAAAGATGTGTAACACGTCTTGGAAACGCCTTTGAAAGAAATAAGAAAAAACGATTTGTCATTTTCTAGGTAACTTATTTGAATTGTTATCTTAAGATAACGCCTGAGAGAGTTGAAAGAAACGAGGAAGGTTTTTCAGAACAAAGGAAAATATCTCATTCTGACATTGCAAAGCTCGTAGCGACGTTATTAAAAGAATGGGAGTCAGGAAACACAGTGTGGGTCAGGTAACACGGGACTGTGAGTCGGGCAACACGGGACTGTGAGTCAGGTAACACGGGACTATGAGTCAGGTAACACGGGAGTGTGAGTCAGGAAAAAATAGACTGTGAGTCAGGAAACACAAGACTGAGTCAGGAAACACAAGAATGTGAGTCACGTAACACAAGACTGTGAGTCAGGATACACGGAACTGTGAGTCACGTAACACAATACTGTGAGTCACGTAACACAAGACTGTGAGTCAGGATACACGGAACTGTGAGTCACGTAACACAGGGCACTTTATGCTTCACTTCAGCCTGCTAAATGGTAAATCAAATCCACTGGCTTGAATCTTTCTTTGTCCAACTTTAATTATTCAATGACTGATGTTTTTATATTTAGACTGACTTATTGGGTGAGTGTGTGTGGGTGGGGGGGGGAGGCACTTAGATTTTCTTCCCACCGATTTTTTCCTTCCTCCGCCATACATCTATCGTTCATGGTGGTTACAACGAATACATTTCGTAAAAAAAAAAATATGTGAAAGCAATCAGTTTCGAAAAAAGGGTTGTCAGTTAGCTTGACAGTGTTCGTTGAGACTGAAGGCCTCAAACATAGATTAGGTTATGACCCCATAGCCATTTCTGAGTCAGCAATGTGTGGAGAGACCTATTGGGCACTAAACAATCAAGGTCATTTTTGGACTAAGCAATCAGGGCCCGATTTAGACTTGATTGGGTCCTAATCTGTTTGAGATATGGGTGCCCTTTATATAAGTCCAGATATTAGATGTCATTGTCAAATACTGAA
The DNA here is from genome assembly GCA_021962125.1 of Bulinus truncatus. Lineage (NCBI taxonomy): Eukaryota > Metazoa > Mollusca > Gastropoda > Planorbidae > Bulinus > Bulinus truncatus. Next base: position 12,813,890 of record JAGDYQ010000004.1, on the reverse strand, counting down.
GTATAAATGACATGTGCTCACTGGGACAAAATTATGGAAGCACTCCCCCCCCGGACAAAAAAATGGGGGCCCCAAGCTATAGCTTGTGTAGCTTAGACGTAAATCCTGCACTATCAGCAATGATTTATTTGGAGAAAGTGTACTACACAAACTTGGTCAAAGTTGACTCAGTTATAAAGTGAACAGAGTTAGGACACTACAGAAAACTTTTTTTTTTTTTAAACTCGTTTTTTTCCTTTTTTTATGGCAGACTTTGTTCTTTAATATTTTTTTATGTATTTCCTTTCAGCAATTTACGACACCTTTCTTTTTATGGCCGAAACCATGTGCAAATATTACAACGAACCGACCTGTTTCTTATTGTTACACATAGGCTTCTTATAGCCTCTTTTTTCGCTTGTCTTAAATCAGTTTATTGCAATGCAGTATAGACAGACAGACAGACAGATAGATAGATAGATAGATAGATAGATAGATAGATCTACAGATAGATAGATAGATAGACAGATAGATAGATAGATAGATAGATAGATAGATAGATAGATAGATAGATAGATAGATAGATAGATAGATAGATAGATAGATAGATAGATAGATAGATAGATAGATAGATAGATAGATAGATAGATAGATAGATAGATAGATAGATAGACATACAGACAGACAGACCGACAGATAGATAGATAGATAGATAGATAGATAGATAGATAGATAGATAGATAGATAGATAGATAGATAGATAGATAGATAGATAGATAGATAGATAGATAGATAGATAGATAGATAGATAGATAGATAGATAGATAGATAGATAGATAGATAGATAGATAGATAGATAGATAGATATGGATGTTCTTGCACACCTTTATTTTTATAACGTAAGTGACCTAATTCATTATCACTGAGAGGCGCACGCAATAAGGGCGATACACTATACACATACAGCTTTCGCCCCCCCTCCCCCACCACTCTCCCAAAGTCCCCCATACAGGCCCTAGCTTCTAAGGCAGCCTTTGACTAGGTGTAGGTGAGGGAATATCTGCCGTAGTAAGAATATAACTGTATCATCCCCTAAAGGGGGGGGGGACAGTTTTTGTTACAACTAGATAAGTAAAACTACAGCTTGAATAGGAGGGGGGGGTCCCTTAAGGGCTCAGGTAAGTATCAATGGATGAAATGGAACGAATCCTCAATTTGTAAAGGACCCCCAAGAAGTCAGGAGAGGATGAGAGACAAATCAGATATATATATATATATATATATATATATATATATATATATATATATATATATATATATATATATATTTGTTACGGCCAAAGCCCGAAATCGACCAAAGTGGGAAGTGGCAAGTCAAATCGTGGACTGGCGGAACTTGTGGCTTTGGTCGTAACATATATATATTTTATTTTCTTTATTTTAAAACTACATGTATATACTTTTGTTTAAGAATAAGACCGCCAATATGAAGTTAATTTAAAATTACAAATTTTTTGACAATGTACAGTTTTAAAGGTCTGGAATAAAGATAACCAGTAAAAAAAATCATCTGTGAAAAACAAATGAATAGATACATTTCACACAAATATCCTTTATAAAGTTCATAATTTCATCCGAAAGCCCGTTATATTGAATATTCGTACAAAACCAAAGTTCGTTTAAATGAAGTATCATCATCTAACATTAAATATATTTCAATTCAACGAACAAAGTCCAAGTTCAATAAAACTAAAACTTCACATAATTTGTCAAATTCAATTTTGTTTATTTATATTTCAATACAATATTTTTTCTCTAGACTCACAGACATAAAAGACGAAAATGTTCATAAATTAAAAACTTAAAAAAGTTGCTAATGATTCCATCATTGTTCACTTGAACATTTACATAAATAAATTAAAATTTTACCCAAATAAGTCATCAGATCAAATCAATTGGGGTTAAAAAAAATAATAATAATAAGATTAAAAAATAAATGATATAATTTCGGAATGAAATTTCTAGGTAAAGGTTAAAGGTTATGGAAGGGGAAGTAAACGGGCCTTTGAATGTTTATTAATTGTTTATTTTAAAATGTATTTACTCTTATTGTGGTTTAGCATCCAGCTCCCAACTTAACGAGGGTCCAATGCGACTAGGAAGGGACATGTATTAACAGCCCCGTAGCGTGAAAATTCTACAGCAGGGGCCAGGCCAATAGCAAGGGGGTGGGGGCAGAAAATAAATGTTACTAAGTAGAGCAAACAAGCAGAGGGGGCCAGACAAAAGGGGGGCCCGACCCCCCAGGCCCTCCGCACGCTACGGGCCTCTGTGTACTAAATAAAAGTGAATGGGCTCCACAACTTATTTTTGTTATTTTTTGAGGGCGCTCTTATATGTAAGTATGGGGGAGGGGTGTAGAAGATAGATGAATTTAAACACAAGCAATGGTATGCACTTGTTAAATGTGTCATCATTTATATATGTAATGAACAGCATATTTAAAGGAAGATAATTTTTTTTTCGTTAATATTTTGCTGTTGTCTTGCTTTTTTTTAAAATTTCATCACACTTATAATCGATGGGTACCTAACAACACACGTTAGGACATAAAAATCGTTTTTATTACAATAACACAAATGTCAATTTATAAGATTAAGCATGGGAACTTACTCTATTGTTTTATATGGTAAAGAAAAACCGTGAATAGTGTCCCTTTATTTTATTTGTTTATCCGTCTTGGAGCACATGGAGAAAACATAATTAGTTTTTTTAAAAGGATAAAACACCAAGAAAATGTACAGTATCAGACATAATAACCAATTGTTTTGAAAATATGTTATACGCAAGATATGCATATAGACTTTCAACCCATAGTCCAATAATAAGCGCCATCTGTTTTTTGACAGCTATCGCTAGTGCAATTGTTGAGAAAGAATCAGCTGTTTAAAACACAAACACACACACAGGGGCGACGAGAGCCAACAAGGGCCCCAGGGCAGGACATCATTGCGGGCCCCTTAATAAACAATGAGTCATGAAAAAATTGACATGGTTGGGGTGGCCGGGCCCCCTTACAGATGCGGGCCCCCTGGCAACGACCCCCCCTGCCCCCCTCTCGGCGTGCCTGCACACACACACACACAGAGAGACTCACAAACAAATACATAGGAGATGCAACATTAAACATAAAACAAACCGATCTAAGTAGGAACGTTCTTAGCACTTTGTGGGGCTTCCTTTTTATGTTTGGGGCCCCAGGCAAAAAAGACATGTATGGGCCCTCTAATCACCAGATTATATATTATATTAATAAATACTAGAAGGGGGCCTAAAGAGGTGGGGGCCCTTGTCCGTTTCTTAGTTTGCCTGTCTGTCAGAAAGGGTCCGATTCCAGACCTCAAATAATGTAAACACAAATTCAATAATATCATCAAATTCTCGTTGAAAACAGCATCGTTTTCGTGTCATTATGTAAATTGTATATTAAAATGATTTACAACACAAGTAGTTCAATAAATATGTAAAAAAAACTAAATCAAGTTCCTTATAGTATATAATATAGCATTTTTTGTGATCAATACTCGAAAGAGGCAAGTGGAGACAAACAAGGGAGATAACACTAAAAAAATAAAAGAAAGTAGGTTAACTCCCCTCCTCCATTTTTTTTAACTATCTAATTAGGATAACGCCAGTCATATTCGAATATCCTTGGGCGGATTCGTCCTTGTTAAACTAATCATTAAAATTTCGAAATATAGCCAACTAGCAGCATCGAATATGGAAACTAACGTAATAAAATTACATCCTCCATAGATCAAATATGATTACAATACAGAGAATAAATCTGTGAAACATGTGAGACATTTTAAACCAAATCTCGAATTTAGTTACAGTGAATTCTCATTTAGTATATCTTGATTCATTGTAAGTTAGAAGAATAAGATATCATTTGAAATTTTATTTTTGTTGCTGTTCAATATCTACAGCACATATAGAAGAACAATGTTGATGCAATGAAACCGAGCCATAATACTCTCTGTTCCGCTATTTCATCGACTGAAGTATTGCTTGTTACTATTCACTTGAACATTCAAACGCATAGAGCGACTAGTATATAATCATGTTGTAGGTTCAAACAGATTTCGTTGTAGTTTTAATTTGTTAACGGTGCATGCGGGGAAGCGGGGAGGGGGGAGTGATACAGAGGCGTGTGTGAGTGTGTGTGTAACAAAAAGGAAAGAGGGGCTGGCTGCCTCATCATTTGCACAGGAAGATCTCCTCGTCGTGGTAGCACTCTTTGCACTTCACCGTGCAGCACCAGATCACCTCGCACTTGCAGTGCCGCTTGACCCGCCGCTTCTGGACGTTGTAGCCGCGCCCGCAGCAGATGGTATCACAGTTCTTCCCCTTGACGCACGCCCTGCCCACGGTGCCCGGGGAGAACCTCCCTTCCCTGCAGAAGTTGGGCGAGTCTTCGATGTGGGTCAGGTCCGATTTCCTGAGCGGTGGCGGGGCGATGATGGTGTCGTTCACGCTGACCTCGCCGTCTTGTTGTTGGCGGTGGTGGTGGTGGTTGTGGGAGACGCCCCATGACGGCTGCGGCTGCGGCTGGGCGGCGCCCAGGACGTGTTTCTTCAGCTGGACTTCCCCTGTGGCCTGATTGGTGACGTGGATGACCTTGGCCGACTTCTCGTATTTGTCCTTCAGGACGTTGCCCACCGTCTTGAAAGGGGACAGCTTGAGCCAGCAGGTCTTGACCGTGCATGACCCGGACACGCCATGACACTTGCAGGTCGTGTTAACCAAGTCCTTGACGGTCTGTTGAGAAAGTAAACAAGCAGTGTTAAATAATTGCCAGATACATTATGGCTTTTACATAGTGGATAGTTACATTATAACGTTTATAGATAGATAGATAGATAGATAGATAGATAGATAGATAGATAGATAGATAGATAGATAGATACAAATTTTGGCAAACGTCCGTATAATTTGTTTGATATGGTTTTTTTATCTGCTGTATATTACATTAATATCAAACAGATCATGTCGATACTATTTAAATGATTTAATGTGAGTTTCAAATAAAACAAATGACAGCTTCAAGCGTGAGTGAATTATCGATATGTAAGAGTATGTTTCAAAGTATATGTGTGCGTATTTTGTATCCGATGTATTATCTAAATTGATTGCATTTTAGATAAAACAACTGGTGTGTTGCAAAACCAAAAAACCTTTTTTTTAATCACATTTTATACTTTCCAAGGCTCATAACTCGTGTGAGACTGTTTAAATTCTCGGTTGTCTCCCTGATTAAGGTTTACTCTTTACTCAAGTGAAAGATTAAGAAAAAATCAATGTAAAAAAAAACCTTTTATAAAAAAAATCAAGCATTTATTAAAATACAATAAAAAGTGCGAAACTAATTATTTATATCGTACAAATATTTATTGTAATTATTACTAAAAATACTGGGGTCCAATATTGAGGGGTACAGATATGTTCATTGCAATATCTTTATATTTAATATTTAAAGAAAAAAAATGTCAGATCCTTTTTATTTTCTCAGACCTACATTTCCTCAGTGGCGTAGTGAGGGGTGGGCAAGGGGGGGGGGGTGGAATCATGCCCCGGACGCTACTCACACAAGGGCGCCAAATGGTATATTTTACATATAATATTATATAGTTTTCGAATGGGCGGGGCCGCTAAAAAGGTCTTGTGCCGCGGGCGCGAATTAGGCTCGCTACGCCACTGCTTCTCCTCGATCATTTTATAAATACCATTCTTCCAATTGTGTCTTCCTCTGTATACATCTCAACATAATTGAAATCTTAAACTGTCACATTTCAAATAATTCTAATAATAGCAGCTTATAAATGCTGAGTCCAATTTGATAATGTCAGAGAATTTTTTTTCAAATTTATTCTTTTTTTAGTAAATACTAATTCTAAACATTTGCTTTAAAAGCAGACTATGTTTTTTTTTTCTGGTGCAGGGGCGGCGAAAGTTTTGAATCGCGGGCCACGGCGGGTTCTTAAATTTGACATTTTTTTGCTGAATCACGAGCAGAAGGATGGAGTGTCTGTATGAAATAATTCAAATTAAATGTCAACGTCAGAAATGTGAAATACGGGAGAGGAGCAGGGCGCGGGGAGGGTCAAACAGTCTGGGGGGGCCGCTGTATTTGCCCCCCCCCCCCCACCATCCACAGGGCTGTAGTTTACCCATGTCTACTCTTGCACTAAGACCATTTTAAAACTATCTATTGATATATTACCTACAAACCCAATATTTATACTCATTTTCGATAATTTCGGACTAAGCAGCAATCGGTACCAAGCCCTTGAGTTAAAAAAAAAAAACAAAAAAAAAAAACAAATACATATCCAATTTACTAGTCCTATATTAATTCTCTTTAAAATTCAACATTTTCTCCCAACAAAAAAACAAAAACAACAGCTTTACAACAACCAAATCCATCACTATAACACCCAGCTCAATTTTAACATCCAATAATTTCCCTCCGTAACTTTAATTGTCCATTTCTTCTCGCAGAAGAAACGGATCCCCAAGCAGAAGGCCAGCAGACGACAAGCTAACAATACTAATCTTTTCCCCCGGATCAATCTTTTGTACAGCTGGCAGGCCAGAGTTTGGTTTACGTTTTTCAGATCATTTTTTTTCTGTCCTTCCTGGCCACTTGAGTGCAAAAGATATGTCGACGGGTGTCTGGTCATCAATGGAGTGGGCAGTGCCGGAAGTCATCCCATGAACAAAACAGATTTGTCCGTTTCTGTTGACTTCGTCATCTGGTCCCTTTTCAGTCTGTTAGGTCAGGCGGAAGGAGGAGGTAGGGATGGGAGAGAGGGTGTGTATTAGTGGCAGCACCTCAATGGACAAAAAAATATTCAATTTTCAGTGCGAGGTCATTAAATTTCAATTACGCCCAGCTTCCAGACGACATAAACGAACAATCAAATCTTGCGGTATTCCTACTCTGTCGGTATAATGAGTAATAGAAACTGAATGACATTTTAAGAGGTTTTTCTTTCTATCATCAGATGTATGGTACACGCACCAAGCTATCATCAGATATATGATATATGGAACACGCACAAAGCTATCATCAGATGTATGGAACAGGTACCAAGCTATCATAAGATGTATGATATATGGAACACGTACCAAGCTATCATCAGATGTATGATGTATGGAACACGTACAAAGCTATCAACAGATGTATGGAACACGCACAAAGCTATCATCAGATGTATGATGTATGGAACAGGTACCAAGCTATCATAAGATGTATGATGTATGGAACACACACCAATCTATCATCAGATGTACGGAACACGTACCAAGCTATTGATTCATAAACTTTACGAATCGATAAATAAAAAAGCTAAGAATCAATGGGTGTATTCATTGATAGTGTGTGTTCAATGATAGTGTGTATTCAATGATAGTATGTATTCAATGATAGTGTGTACTCAATGATAGTGTGTATTCAATGATAGTGTGTATTCAATGATAGTGTTTATTCAATGATAGTGTGTACTCAATGATAGTGTGTATTCAATGATAGTGTGTATTCAATGATAATGTGTATTCAATGATAGTGTGTATTCAATGATAGTGTGTACTCAATGATAGTGTGTACTCAATGATAGTGTGTACTCAATGATAGTGTGTATTCAATGATAGTGTGTATTCAATGATAGTGTGTATTCAATGATAGTGTGTACTCAATGATAGTGTGTATTCAATGATAGTGTGTATTCAATGATAGTGTGTGTTCAATGATAGTGTGTACTCAATGATAGTGTGTGTTCAATGATAGTGTGTATTCCATGATAGTGTGTGTTCAATGATAGTGTGTATTCAATGATAGCGTGTCACAGTAAATGATTTTACGTAGATCTAAATAGCCCTCTCTGTCTTCTTTTTTTAAGTAAGTCTTTGTCGTAATATTTTGTCTTTTGATTTGGTATTTCATATCCACTCAGAATGTTATTAATGTTGAGGTAGGGTACATGTGTATCTATCTACCTATCTATCTACCAACCTCAATTCCTAATACCTATCTATTAACATGTACATCTACCTACCTATCTAGCTATCTATCCACCTACCTACCTACCTAGCTACCAACCTACATATCTATCTATCTATCTATCTATCTATCTATCTATCTATATATATATATATATATACATATATATATATATATATATATTTATCAGGCCCGTAGCGTAGGGGGTCCAGGGGGCCGGGCCACTCCCCTGCGTTTTGTCATCCCCCCTGCTTATTTGTTCTACTTAGTAAAATGTATTACCTGCCCCCCCCTGCTATTGCCTGGCCCCTGCTGTAGAATGCCTGGCCCCCTCCTGTATAATTTTCACGCTACGGGGCTGCTATCTATCTATCTTTCTATATATCTATCTGTCTGTCTGTCACTCCATCCGTCTGTCCAAGTACCTATCTATTTAGAAATGACATGAACATAATCCAATCATAATATGCTCATTAAGAAAAATATATATATATAACCTAAATCTTCAAAATTTATTCATTAGTGACCAAAAAAAAAACAGCCCAAACGACATATCTCGTATCTTTGATGTTCATCAAACAAAGAAATCCATTCTAATTTGATCTTTCTATCCAAGATTCTTCTATCTATCTATCCGTCCGCCTACCCGTCTTTCTAATTATCAGTCTTCTTATTAGTGTACTAGTTAGCGACCGGGGAACAAACAAACAAGACTCCAGAACGAGCAAATATCTATTTTCAGTCTGTTTTCGTCTTCATTTCAAACATTTACAACAAGCCATTTTTTTTTTACACCTGAAATTTTATTTCTCTCACTTTTTTTTTTTTTTGACATTTAAAAAAAAAAAAAAATCTTGGAAAGAAATGAACAAAATCGGCGCGTCTATTTAATTCTGAAAACACTTCAACAAGTTTGGGAAACAAACTTTCCCCATTCACGGTTCAGATGAATACGATCGTCTGCCATTGTCTGCCCATTAAGTCCCCGTTTAGCCGGCATTCTCTCCCTTTGAATTGGAGGGATTAAACCCGGTGCTGATCCGTAGAACCCGTCCAGGGTCACGTCCGATCTCCCCCCCCCCACACACACACACCCCTCACCTCCCCTCTCCATCCCCCCTTCGTCAGGTAATGGCGGAAACACGCTCGCTTAATATATATAGCCCAGTTCTGCATTTCTTGGGTGTACCAATAGAAATCTGTTATTGAGAGTTCATGTGTGTATGCGTTCCTGTAGACATAGTGGTAATTTCTTGTAAAATGTTTGAGTGTGCTAATAGGCTCAGTTCGTTCTACAGTATGAAACAGTATAGATTACACTTTGTACACATTTGGCGGAGAATAAAAAAAAATAGAATAAATATGAGAGACAAAAAGGCGATATTGACAATTAATTCATTTTTTTTTTGTTATTGAGATGAAGATAGAATTTTAAACATGAGCTAGGAAAGGAATTTTGAAAATGTTTTACAAAAAACTAATGATTTATTTTTTTTTAAATAGATATTGAACTAAGGCAGCGGTTCTGAAACTTTGGCGGATAGCGACCCCCAATTTTGAAACTTATTTGGTTTTCGCGACCCCAAGCGTTAAGAAAGAAGAAAAGTGTAAAGAAAAAAAAAATGTAAACGTATAGAAACATTTACGATGAAGCAATTAATATAACATATGACGACTCATTTCAAAATTAGCTCGTGAAACACACATTGAGAACAACTGATCTAAGACATTCTAAGGATAAAACTGAATACTAATAGAAGGTTTTGAAAAACTTCAAAGCTGAGGTGGATCCACAGAATGAATATATACATGGGCGTATTCATGGGGGGGGGGCATTTGCTCCCCCCCTCCCCTTACATTTAAAATAAAATGTCATAAAGTTGTTATTTGCCCCCCCCCCCCGGAAAATTTTTGCCCCCCCCCCTTGGAAAAATTCCTAGCGACGCCCATGAATATATAAATATAATATATTTAATCCATACATACATACATATACATATATTATACGGAAAGAGCTTCGGTATTTAAAAAGTCCTCAAATAAATCAATAATGACTGTTTAGTAGTTCAGCACCTAAAATTGCTACACATATGGCAATGGCAAAAAAAAAAAACATGGCTGCTTTCAGAGGAGTCGATTACAATTGACGATGTGCAATCTGTGTATTTTTATTTTCTGTATGCGGATCTAACGGCGGTGGCACCGAAAAGAAAAAAAAAAGTACATTTCACGCTGGTAACTTTATTTTTTTTTTTTTTAAATAAAGGGTCCCCTTGGCCATCTTCTGTGCCCGGGGGAGGAGGGGGGCGGCTTCCGTGTAGTATGGACGTGATATAAATTGATTTCTTTTTTTTTTTTAATGTCACTCGACGACCTATGTGTTGTCCCCACCCACCTAACACAAATAAACTCCAAATGGTTTTCAACCTTCCCCCACCCCCCCCCCACCCCACCCCCAAACTTCCACCCGTCTATAATAAACTTTCTTAAACAGTGGGTAATTTAATTGATGTGTGTGTGTTTGTTTGTTTGTTTGTGTGTGTGTGTGGGGGGGTCGGGTGGAGGAGGGGGGTGTCATGAGGTGAACTTCTTTTCGAAATAGATGTCATGCCATCCATCGACAGCGTTTTTTTTTTGTGTGTGTGTGTGTGTTTCATTGGCCTTTGCTGGTAAATGGGAGATGATTTGCAGGGTACAGCTAGTTTATTATATAACTGTAGTTTTAATTGTTAATTAATATATGAAATTAAAAAAAAAATCCGATTTTGTTTTAAGCACCAGTATAATGTTTATGTTAAACTTGTCTATTAATATCATTCCCTTCAAAATCATTTTTTTTATGTATATGTGAACTGCACTTGATTCTAATCCATCGTTTGGACATCTGACATATCCTTTCATTTTGACAGGTGACATACAATCATACTGGTTTAGCAAGGTCACAGTCAGGGTACAATAATTGCCCTCAGAATACACACGTGGCTTTGATACAATGTAACAAGAGGGGCGGACGATGATGATACGGGACTGAGCCGGAATCGTTGGGCCCGAATCTATCAAGATGGCTTGGAGTAAGAAGAACCTAATAATTTTTTATTTCTAAACAAGGGTGTACCCTATCTGGTGTATACAATTAAGATGCCATACATGTCATAAACATTTTAAGACAATGGTTCTAAAAGTATGGACCGCGACTCTGTGACTCATCAGAAATGGACTGGTCCGTTGCGAGCTGATTTTAATGCGTGGTCGTGCGGTCTCGACTGTCGATCTGAGAGTTCCCCGGTTCGATCTCCGGTGTGATCATGGTGAAAATCCCCCGCTATATCCCCCGTGCTGCCTCCATGCCCATTGCACTGTCGGCTGGTGGAGATGAAAGAAGTGCACCGTAAAAACAGTCCAATTAGTGTTTTTTTAAGGATCTAAGGATTTCATCTCATCCTTACAGGGCATTGCCTCTCTCTCTCTCTCTCTCTCTCTCTCTCTCTCTCTCTCTCACTCACACACACACACACACACACACACATACAGGGGCGTGGCGAGTTTAACTCTCGCCCGGGGAACAATACCTTTTTAGCGCCCCCTTCCCATTCGAAAACTATATAATATTATATGTAAAATATGCCATTTGGCGCCCCTTTGTGAGTAGCGCCCGGGGCATGATGCCACCCCTTGTTCCCCCCTCACTACGCCACGGGCGCGAGTTAAGCTCTCTACGCCACTACATTGAGCTGGATTGCCGAAAATTTAATGAATGCTTACTCGGTAATATATACAATTAGTTTTTTTTTCCTTTCTTTGATTTTTTGCTTCTGTCCTCAGATGTGAATCGAGACAACATAGAACTTTGTAGGCTGCACAAAATATTATTAACTTGAGAACTTCCTATCTACACTATCACGTGGGAGAGAACAAAGCCATTAATCATGGCGAATAAAATATTCAACCTTCAAAATGTGTCAATCGCTTACCGACATCTACATAAATTATTTCAATTTTCGTTCATACCAACACCACAGTCATTCAATGCCGGTTGTACTTTTAACTTTTTCAAAACGTTTCAAATATTGTGTCCTACTTTTGCAGGGTCACTGAATACATTTTACAAAAAAAAAAATGATACAGTTTAAGCATTATACTTATTCACAGATATTTTATCGGATGATCACAATTTTGTTTTGGTTTGACTAGAAAAAGTCACAGAAAAATCTGGCAACAATAATTATGAAGCCCTATCCCAGCTTTAAGACATTCGGGTGTTTTAATTATGAGCTTATTACTTTATATTAAACTTTTTAAGATGAAAATGACAAAATATAAACAATGCTTAGGCTAATTACCTTAAACCTGTATTTTTTTTAGCTGCTGTCATGCAGTGATGAAATCGCGTGTGAAAATGTTTTGCAATAGTCTGCATTCTCTACTTCAAAGTAACAGTGGTTCTTAAAGAGTGAGTCGTGACTCCCACTGAGTTGCGAACTGATTTGTAGTGGGAGGACAGCCCGCCCTAGAGGCCATTAAATTGTCCCCAGCCAGGAGCGGCATTTTTTTATCACCATTTTAGTGCATTTTGGCACATGGCACTGTGGGGCATTTTAAAAATCCGCCTATGACGCCCCCCTTACGCTAGATGTTGTGCAAATGTTGTACAGTGTGAGGCCATTTGAAATTTACTGTTCAGGTTTTTCAAGTTTCCCTGCAAAAAGTCAATCCATTTTATAGCGTTTCGGGGTATTGATCTCGAATAAATTTTTTTTCAATTAAGAATTGGACGTGCCGCTAATTGTCTCGATAACAAAAGGAAATGAAAGGGCATCAAATGTCAACTAGACCTCTGGGCAGTGGGTTGAGGCATTGACTTTGTTAAAAGGCTGTGAAATGTTTTTTTTTACAGAAACAAAGAGACAAAGAGATAGATAGACAGCCAAAAACAGAGATTGAGAGCTAGGAAATCTAGATGTCAGAACAACAGATTGATAGACAGACTGACAGACATGCATACAGAAATACACACAGACAGACAGCCAGCCAGCCAGACAGACAGATGATAGATAGATAGATAGATAGATAGATAGATAGATAGATAGATAGATAGATAGATAGATAGATAGATAGATAGATAGATAGATAGATAGATAGATAGATAGATAGATAGATAGATAGATAGATAGATAGATGGTCAGTCTTCTTATAGTATGCAATATCTAAGACCACGGGGGGACAAGAGATCAAATTCAAGAGATCACATTTCATGACCTGATCTCAACAAACATAAAACTACCGACTTATACTACTGAGGAAAAGAAAATAATGCAACTTCCATAAGATTCAATGATGCACTGATGCACAATGAAGCTAAGAGACTTTTATTATTTTTTTAAATGTTATATTCCAACCAACCTTAATCCCCGCCTCGTTGTTGTGGTCATCTACTTTGGCCCGGATGTCCTTGTCCGACGAAGCGCTGTTTCTCCTCAGAAATTTTCTGGTGAATTTTAATCCAAATTTTATGTTGTCCCCGCAGCCACCCCAGAGCCAGGTCTCCCTGTTGTGCAGGTGTTCCGTCTCGTCGCACGTGCACCTGTCCAGTGAGCCCTCTGCGCATGACCTTGACACCTCGTGCACCAGTCCGGCAGACGATATGGCGAACATGAAGGCCGTCTCTTTGATACCTGAAAAATGTTTTAACATAAACGTTTGAAATTCAAATATTGTTCTGTATTAATATTGTTAAATGCTCTAAAGGAATTCACTAAAACAAAAGGCGTGGGTTAAAAAAAAAACACAGAATTTAACCATTTAGTTACAATCAACAAACTGCAATGACCCACTGCTTGCGTCATCATCATAACTCTGCTGCTTTTACGTCACTCACTTAACTGCTTTCAATGATACAGGTGCGCTGGTCTACGGTAATTCCCGATTCATATCGAACCGTTGACGGCAGTCAGAGAGCTTTAACACAATCTTTATTAACAAAAATTACTTTAAAATGCAGAAAGTATTTGTTATAGTGTTTCCAGCATTGGTGGCTAGTAGCTTAAGTTAGTGTGTGTGGTGGGTTGAGGGGGGGAGGGGGGTTGCTTCAGAAAACGTGTAGCCTTTGACTTAAAATTGTGTGGCTAGCAAACAGATTTGTATAAAAAGATTTATTTTAGAAACGGTACAGTTTTACTAGAACTTACTATAACCTAAGTTGTTACAGTTCAGAGTTCTGATCCTTTAATAACAAATCGAGTCGGCACTGCGACATCAGCAGTGCTTTTTCTTCCTTGAAGCCTTGCGTGCTGATTTCTAATTCTATATACGCATGCTAGAGTAAAAACAATGCGGAACGAAAACTGTATTCTTTTTGTTTTGAACTTGATAATGGCTAGCGGTGTTACGCTTATGGATGATAGATTGTACAAATTAAATACAGAATTGAAATAAAAAGAACTCATTTCATTAAATGTTATCGATGATGTCAAGTGGAAATAGGGGTGCTGTAGTTCCACAGTGCCAATACGCGGGACTTCATTGATTCAAGGAAATGTAACTCAAAATCTCAATTAGGGACCGGGAGTCAGGCCCACCGTAAGAAGTAAGGGCCACCACAAGTAGTCAGGGCCACCGTAAGGAGACAGGGCCGCCGCAAGGAGTCAAGGCCACCCCAAGTAGTCAGGGCCACCACAAGGAGTCAGGGCCACCCCAAGTAGTCAGGGCCACCGTAAGGAGTCAGGGCCACCCCAAGTAGTCAGGGCCACCCCAAGTAGTCAGGGCCACCCCAAGTAGTCAGGGCCGCCGTAAGGAGTCAGGGCCACCCCAAGTAGTCAGGGCCATCACAAGGTGTCAGGGCCACCCCAAGGAGTCAGGGCCACTACAAGGAGTCAGGGCCACTCCAAGTAGTCAGGGCCACCGTAAGGAGTCAGGGCCACCCCAAGTAGTCAGGGCCGCCGTAAGGAGTCAGGGCCTCCGTAAGGAGTCAGGGCCACCCCAAGTAGTCAGGGCCATCACAAGATGTCAGGGCCACCCCAAGTAGTCAGGGCCACCACACGGAGTCAGGGCCACCCCAAGTAGTCAGGGCCACCGTAAGGAGTCAGGGCAACCCCAAGTAGTCAGGGCCACCCCAAGTAGTCAGGGCCACCCCAAGTAGACAGGGCCACCGTAAGGAGTCAGGGCCACCCCAAGGAGTCAGGGCCACCCCGAGTAGACAGGGCCACCGTAAGGAGTCAGGGCCACCCCAAGTAGTCAGGGCCGCCGTAAGGAGTCAGGGGCACCCCAAGTAGTCAGGGCCATCACAAGGTGTCAGGGCCACCCCAAGTAGTCAGGGCCACCACAAGGAATCAGGGCCACCCCAAGTAGTCAGGGCCGCCGTAAGGAGTCAGGGCCACCCCAAGTAGTCAGGGCCATCACAAGGTGTCAGGGCCACCCCAAGTAGTCAGGGCCACCACAAGGAGTCAGGGCCACCCCAAGTAGTCAGGGCCACCGTAAGGAGTCAGGGCCACCCCAAGTAGTCAGGGCCACCCCAAGTAGTCAGGGCCACCACAAGTAGACAGGGCCACCGTAAGGAGTCAGGGCCACCCCAAGTAGTCAGGGCCACCCCAAGTAGTCAGGGCCACCTGGACACGTGGAGGGAGAGTGCGCCCTTATGAGCCCGTAGGGTATAGTAATGTATGGGTTTGAATGACGCTGTTTTTGTACGCTAAGCTTTAACCGAACTTTTCACATTAAAAGTATCCAGTACATCATATTAGAATTGTTTCGCTAGCACCATTTCCTCCTCTACGACCATACCGCAAAATTTACCGTTTGCCTTACTAATCATAAGCAAACAACTTTTATTGTATTTAACAAAGAGAGTACAGTAAATAAAGTTTTAAAAAAAGGGAAATAATTGTGGAACAAGAAATAACCTGATTATCTCGCTGTGTCAATATTTTCAAAGAAAGAATGCAATATTTGTTTTCCTTGACGACTCAAGCATTAAAGTTTTGTTCGACATGAAAAGAAGGAATTTCGTTCCTATATATATATTGAATAAGGACCACACAGAAACGATTTTTCTTTGCTATACATATTTTATTTGATAAAATGTTAAATGTGGTTCGACGGAAATATCCGGAGATTCTGTCGCATCCCCGATACGCTGGTTTAATTTCATTCCGTTTGACCTACTTAAGACGAGGCAATCCAGTCATGTAAACATTAAACAGTCAGGATTATAGGAAAGTGACCACACACACACACACACACACAAACACTGACCCTCAGTGTCGTAGCGAGCATAACTCGCGTCCGGGGAAGAATACATTTTTAGCGCCCCCCCCCTCAATTTGAAAACCATTTAATATTATATATGTAAAATATACCATTTGGCGCCCCTTTGTGAGTAGCGCCCGGGGCATGATGCCCCCTTGCCCCCCCCTTAACCACGTCACTGCTGACCCTTTATGACCCTGAGACCAGTTGAAATGCGAGTGACGGCCGCTGAACCTAAAACAAAGGAAAATTTGGTAAGGGGTGAGGGGGGAAGGGGGAGACAATGCAAAATCCCAAGTTTTTTTTTTAAATGTGAATTACTTCCCCCATCCAACGACCGCAATCAAAGGGGGCGTCACTCTGCGTCCAAGTGATCTACAGTTATCGGTACATAGTAAACGGGAAAAAAAAAATAAGATTATTCATTGGAATGTATTCGTTTGTTTATAATGTGTCTTCCGTCGGTCAGAGAGATTGATAGTGCCAAAACAATAACATGGGAATTAATGCCCGTGTTGAACTAGATTCAAAACATCCTCTTGTCATGTTTGATACTAGCTATTCGTAGGCACTCCACCGTTAGATGAACAAAACGTAGAGGCTTTGAAAGTAATCCAAAAACCTTAAAAAACCCGTTGTGCACTTTATTCTTGTGCGTTAAACTTTTTTTCAGTTTTCAGCAGGTTTAAAAGTTTGATATGTATTAATCCGCGCTGTCGAGAAGTTTGACAAAACTCTTAACCCAAGTGTCCAATTTAGATAAATTTGTTTAGACCCTTGTCCATCTTTAAAACATTTTGTAACTACAAGGAATGTGGACCACTTGCTGATTGACCATTTATATTTCTTTTTAAGTAGTCGTGGGGGGGTGGCCCCGTAATGGTCTGTATTGATAAACCTAAACTAGTCCTGTAGTGCAGTGCTTCTCAAACTTTTTGAAGTCGCGGCCCCCCTTGGAACGTCAATCAATATGTCGTTGCCCCCCCTATTTTTTTTTGTTTAAGGTTGCCTAAATTTATAATTTTAAACTTCTATATGCAAACTTTTACTAGTCAATACATGCTTTTTCTAATGTTAACAATGAAAGAGTGAAAGGATGCAACGTATATTAATACTATTTACATACAATACATTAGGTTAATTATATTTTATGTGTCACATTTACCGAAAATCCACGGCCCCCCCCTCCGGACAGTCCACGGCCCCCTAGGGGGCCGCGGCCCACCACTTTGAGAAGCACTGCTGTAGAGTGTTGGACAAAGATATTGTCAGTAAATAAGTTATAACAAGAACATGATTAAATTATATATTTTTTTTAAATTCAAAACTGTTTCTTCTGAATAAGTGACCCGGGGAGTCGATTAGAGCCCCAATAGTCTAAAGGGCCCCCTAACAGAATTATTTTCTGTTGAGTCTTGTGCTAAGCGGGCCCCGTACATGTACTTATTGCTTAGGGACCCCCGAATATCTCTAGACTTTAGACCTATGGCCACATACTACCCCCGGGACGTGTCTGATTTTATTGGAAATACAAGAAACTGTAGACACGTGGGGGGGGGTGAGATGTGGCCTGATTGAAGCGGTCAGTTTGTTCAGGTGTAGATGGGGCAGTGTGTCGGTGCGTGAGATACTTGCTTGGCATTGTATTCAGTTAGACTGTTGATTGACACAGAGAGTCAAAAGTGATTGGTGTCAAGCTAACTAAAATACTGAAACGATACGTTATTAAATTAACTGATAAGACACTGTATCAAATTTACTGGTACATCACTTGCATCAAATATACCGGTACTACACTGTACCACACTGTTTTCAAATATACTGGTATGACACTGTATCAAATATAATGACACGACACTGTATCTAATATAATGATACGATACTGTTATATAGATTGAAACAAATTTTTTTAAAGTGTATAATCAGCTGTGTCACTTTATTCAGCCTGCGTCACACCCTCACGTGACACTCATCTTGTGATGTCGTCATCATAGAAATATGATATAATATCCAGTGCTTATCAAGTGCTAATCAAGTGCTAATCAAGTGCTAATCAAATGGCATCAAATCACGGCGCTTCCCTCACCTCAACCTAATGACTACCAGAGTTTGTGCTCAACAACCAAACAGCTCAGCACTTGTAAACAAACACCCCCCCACCCCACCCCCACACCCCACCCCCACTTTGTTTAGCAGCTGACATTTTAATAGTTTTATTTTTCTGATGCAGGATATATTCCCTTTGGTGTAATGACGACAGAATGGACAGCCGCTGGAAAGATGTCTGATTAAATGGGGAGATTTTGTTTATTTTAGTTTCATTTTAATAAACCGGGCAACTTTTACTGTAGTATATTTATAGAGCTTGTGTAGAATAAAAAAAAGCTTCGAAATAGTTTTTTTTTTTAAAGTTTAAAACATTAAAAAGTAAGAGAGAGACAGAGCTGGAAATATTTCTAAACTCTTTTCTTTTAATAAACTGAGTACCAATCCTAGATTATCGTAAAAATAATCGAATAGACCTTTCTTAAACTAACAAAACAATAACAATATTTAAGTCAATAGATTATTAAATTTGTAACGGATTGAAAAAAAAATGTTCATGTTATTGTTATAGGAAATGATAACATTGCATTTGCAAGACAGAGAGAAACGCTATAACAAAATGCTTTATTTCGAATTGAACAATCCCCGAATGATATCGCTTCAACAGAGGCGTACCTAGCGTGTGGGGAGGGGGGGTCCAAAATTGAAAGGTTCCCGCTCCCCAGCTTGAGGGGGGCCCCAATTTTTTTTAATTAAAAATTAAGCACATTTTCTCATGCCATGATGTCGAATGTCAGAATCCAGGGGCCCCTCCCGAAAAAGGCCAAGCCGCCCAGGGCCCTCAAATCCCTAGGTTCGGCACTGCGCTTCAATATAGAATAAACAATGTGGAGTCCTGTTTATTCTTGGAATCTATCTTCGTGTCTATCAATCTATCTTCATGTCTATCAATCTATCTTCGTGTCTATCAATCTAACTTCGTGTCTATAAATCTATCGTCGCGTCAATAAATCTATCTTCACGTCTATCAATCTATCTTCGTGTCTATCAATCTATCTTCACGTCTATCAATCTATCTTCGTGTCTATAAATATATCTTCGTGTCTATCAATCTATCTTCGTGTCTATAAATCTATCTTCACGTCTATCAATCTTCGTGTCTATAAATCTATCTTCGTGTCTATCAATCTATCTTCACGTCTATCAATCTATCTTCGTGTCTATAAATCTATCTTCGTGTCTATAAATCTATCTTCGTGTCTATAAATCTATCTTCACGTCTATCAATCTATCTTCGTGTCTATAAATCTATCTTCGTGTCTATAAATCTATCTTCGTGTCTATCAATCTATCTTCACGTCTATCAATCTATCTTCGTGTCTATAAATCTATCTTCGTGTCTATCAATCTATCTTCACGTCTATCAATCTATCTTCGTGTCTATCAATCTATCTTCACGTCTATCAATCTATCTTCGTGTCTTTCAATCTATCTTCACGTCTATCAATCTATCTTCGTGTCTATCAATCTATCTTCACGTTTATAAATCTATCTTCGTGCCTATCAATCTATCTTCGTGTCTATAAATCTATCTTCGTGTCTATAAATCTATCTTCACGTCTATCAATCTATCTTCGTGTCTATAAATCTATCTTCGTGTCTATAAATCTATCTTCACGTCTATCAATCTATCTTCGGGTCTATAAATCTATCTTCACGTCTATCAATCTATCTTCGTGTCTATCAATCTATCTTCGTGTCTATAAATTTATCTTCGTGTCTATAAATCTATCTTCGTGTCTATAAATCTATCTTCGTGTCTATAAAT
Organism: Bulinus truncatus; assembly: GCA_021962125.1. NCBI lineage: Eukaryota > Metazoa > Mollusca > Gastropoda > Planorbidae > Bulinus > Bulinus truncatus. The sequence continues at coordinate 12,793,734 of JAGDYQ010000004.1, read as the reverse complement.
CTATCTTCACGTCTATCAATCTATATTCTTATCGGTCTGCAAAAAAAGAAAATAAACAAATTGCAAATTGTGTACAGTCGAGCTGGGATAATTCTACTCCGGATAATGAAGACGAAATTCTTTTAAAAAAAAAAACAAAAAAAAAAAGAAAATTGTGGAGTTTGATGTCAGAACCGTTTTAGCTGAGGGTTCATTCAAGCTGGCACAGGGGGGGGGGGTGTCATGCCGTTAAATGTTTTCATACTGTTGTTGTTGTTATATCGCCATCGTTCACTGATGTTTATCTCATTTGTGAGGGTTTGAAAGATAGTCCAGGGGATGTAGGTGGATTAGGGCAGGGGCGGGGGGGGGGGGGCTGGTGTGAGGGAGGGGAGGGGACGGCGTCTGCTAGTTGTCTGAACATAGTTACCGAGACAAGAGGGCGGGAAGTGACGTCAATGTGACATAGGCGATACATTGTACTGGAACTGATGAGGTAGGGGTGGGGTGGGGCGAGGGGGGGGTAGAGTTGAGGAAGCGATGAAGGAGGGTAGGGGGGTGGTAGGTGAATGCTGATAACAGACGACTCTTAATTGTGGCATTCCGATGTAACAGAACTTAGACGGAAATATTTGAGTACATACCAAACGATACCAATGAACGGCGGTAGATATCAGTGTGTGTGTGTGTGTGTGTGCGTGGTTGCGTATGTTTGAGTGTGTGTGTGTGTGTACAAAAAGAACTACTTTGTGTCGTGGAATGTACAAAACTATAAAATGTCACAGTAACAGTGACTGTGTGCGATATAAAAATGTATGCACGTACTTTGAGTCAACAGGCTATAGAAGCTGTCTGTGTTAAAAAAGCAACAACAGATACTATAGGTTTAGATAGGTAAAGTATATATGTAGTAATACACAGCCAATGTAATGTTATTTGGGTAGTTAACAGATAAATACATAATAAATCTTTAATGGGTAGATAGATAGATAGATAGATAGATAGATAGATAGATAGATAGATAGATAGATAGATAGATAGATAGATAGATAGATAGATAGATAGATAGATAGATAGATAGATAGATAGATAGATAGATAGATAGATAGATAGATAGATAGATAGATAGATAGATAGATAGACAGACAGACAGACGGACAGACGGACGGACGGACGGGCGGATAGATAGATAGATAGATAGATAGATAGATAGATAGATAGATAGATAGATAGATAGATAGATAGATAGATAGATAGATAGATAGATAGATAGATAGATAGATAGATAGATATGATCCAACCAATTACTACACTGACGTAACATTTACTATTCTCAAACAAACAAACAAAACAAAAACAACCTAAAATCAACAAACAATTTCATTTTGATACAAACATAACGTCCAGACCTTACACACGTGCAGGTCAATTACACACTTACACGGTGCAAATTATAAAATTGCCACTAAGATTACCTTGGATCTTCTGAATAGAGGGAAAAAAAACAGCTCTCGTTGCATAATTTAATGTGTCAACGAGACAAAAAAAATTTCACGCCAATAAAAGCCAAGACTCAAATCACGTATGAAATGTCTATAAACCCTTGCGTATTATAGTCTCTAAACCTTTATTTATTGTATTTATTTATTTTATTTGAATAGAAACTGCTCTTTCTTAAATGAAGACTCTGACGCCACAGCTTGCATTGACACAAATTTTTTCAACTGGTATAGAGAAGTTTGCCCTCATACTTCTTGGGTCCTTTTGTCAGAGCGTTCTAACTGCTTTAGAATGGGCCGTATGACAGGCGTTTTGTGATTCGCGCGAAGGCCGAGATAACCGACACAGTTTGGCAGAGAAAGGACCTCCCTCTGGGATTTTTGATTAGCGGCCCACGGGCTAGGTGAGGGGTGGGGGGGGGTACCTGGAACTGTGACACCAGGTTGTTGGTGTAGGGGCGTAGGAAAGGGGGGGCTAGACCCGGCGAACGGATGGAGTTTGTGGAGGAATTTTTTTTTTTTTAAAGAAATGTGAAGGAGAAAATAAATAAAGATGGAATGAAGTAAACTTGAATAAATGGAAATATGGGTGGGAGCGATTGTGTCTTCTTGTGTGTATGAATGCGGGAAAGGACCGTCGTGATAATTTAGGGATTTGGGGAGGAAGGGGCCCACACGCAGAATTAATTTTTGAGGCACTATTAGCTTATTCACTGGATTCGTTTTTAAATCATAATAAATGAATTCAAACAGATAATGCTCAGTACGGGGCACATTAAATGAATTCAAACAGATCATGATCAGTAAAGGGCACATTAAATGAATTCAAACAGATCATGCTTAGTACGGGGCACATTAAATGAATTCAAACAGATCATGCTTAGTACGGGGCACATTAAATGAATTCAAACAGATCATGCTCAGTACGGGGCACATTAAATGAATTCAAACAGATCATGCTCACTACGGGGCCTAATGTGTGTTATGAGCGTCATATCAAGTCGAGTCTGTTTGTGTGTGTGTGTGTGTGTGTAATCTAAATGTCTCTCTGTGTGAATGTGTAAACAATGTAACGGGGGAGGGGGGCTATACATGGGCTGATACAGTATTTAGCTTTATTTGGTGTGTATGTGTGTGTGTGTATGTGTGTGTGTGTTTCATAATGTATTTATGTGTTTCTCCATTTATTTGATTTAATGTGTATTGATTTCCTCATTTATGCTTATTTTTGTTTATTGATTTAATTGATTTATGCTTATATATATGTGTGTGTGTGTGTGTTGATTTTTAAATCTGTTCATATCGATTTTAAATAAACCCTTACATCTAAATTTTTAGCTTAAAGTTAAACGAATGCCTTTGGTTGTGTGAACAGTGAGTGTTTCTTTTCACGTATGATTATACAAACTACCGTATTTCCCCATGTATATGCACCAACCTTTGTATAAGACCCCCCCCCCCCCCATTTTCGGACTGTGAATTTTCGAAAAAAATATTTTATTAGAGAAACAAGTTATAAAGAAAGAAAATTTACAAAGAAATAAAATTCAAGATTCATAATAATCACTCATACACTCCACCCCCCCCCTACTTTTTGGGCTTGAAAATTTGGAAAAAAAGGGGTGGCTTATACATAGGGAAATACGGTAATTAATTGTGATTAAAAATGAAGCGGTTATAATGATTAGGGAAGGGGGTGGGGCGTGTCACATGGCGCATAGATTTCCCGAGCATCGCCAGGTTTTACAATTTTTTTTTTTATATTTTCTAAACTGTGATAAATAATTCAAACAAACGGTCAACATGTAAACATTGTCTTCTCTTTTTTTTTAAAAAAGGTCTCATGAAATGGGAAGAAAGTCTGAAACACTAGCGGCCATTTAATATTTATTGGCGTGGTTCGAGGATTTTCTTTTTTTTAACAAAAGACCACAAGGTAAAAACAGAACTTCTCATATTCATGACGTGATCTTGCTTCATATCCGCTATAATTAACAGCATTATAAGCCCCGTGATAAATCAGCTTTTTTTATTGTCTGAAGTACGATTTGCCCCATATGGGGGGCCCACCACAGTCCCGAAGCGTGAAAATTCTACAGCAGGGGCCAGGCCTATAGCGGGGGTGGTCAGGAAATAAATGATACTAAGTAGAGAAAAAGCAGGGGGCCTCCAGCCCCCTCGCACGCTTCGAGCCTGGGCCCCACTATTTGTGCGCCCTCTTCCCCTTAACAGGAAAGATCCCCCCACCCCTCCAAGTGGCCCCTTCGTTAAGGCGACCATGTGTCAATTTATTCTTCTATTTAAAAAATACTCAAATGTAGAATGAAACTATATATATATATATATTAATATATTATATATATAAGAGAGAGAGAGAGAGAGAGAGAGGGGGGGAGGGAGAGAGAGAGGGAGAGAGAGAGAGATAATAATGGTGAAAAAAAAATTTCTAAATTTCATTAAAAAAAACTGTATAGAATAATGGGGTGAATTGTGAAAATACGTCATGTAAATTAAATTGAGTCGTATTTGTTTGTTTTTTTTTAGGCCCTATAACTATTTGTCAATTTTTAACTTCTGCTTCCTTGTTTCAGACACATTTCATAACGAGGCTGGTGACTATCGACACTCCATTTCACACATAATCCAGCACAAAGGATGAGATTATCGCCCGTTGATCTTTCGTTCGTTAATCTCTAAATACCACCACTAGCATGGGGGAAAATGTTTCGATATATATTAATGTGACACTGATCTACGCCTCAGGGATTGGGTGGGGGAGGGAGGGGGGTAAAGGTGAAGGAAATGATGGGGTGGCTTAACGGTTCTTCTCATTATGCAGCAAACACCCTACCCCCTCGCCCCGCCCCCTTTTTTTTCAAGGACACACACACACACACATAAATATTCATGTATAGAATATTTCTAGGTCATTTGTATGCAAATTTGTTACGCTATCACGTGACGAAAAGGTGAGCCGTTTCTTTTTTGTCTCCCTGTGACGCCCTCTCCCCCTCCCACCCCAGCGCACAAGGTAATCAACAGGTGACAGAATCATCCAAGCGAATGACGATGGGGGGGGGGGGCGATCTTCGCCTGATAGCAGTGACCAATACTTGGTTTCTCTACGGGCTTTTGAGATGACCTTTGGTTCAGGCAATAGAGCATTTCATTCGAGGCTATTGACGACTGTCAGTTCAGTAATGGTGAAAGCTGGTCTGGACGGTTAAAAGGGTTTGAGGCCATGGGAATGTTTGTTTATAGTGTCTGACTCCGTGATGTATATCATTAAGTTGGGGGGAGGGAAGGCGGTAGGTGTTGAGGAATACGTTTGAATGATGCAGCAGCACCAGTATTTCTGGACCCCCACAATAATAAAGACATTTAGTCTCACCCAACTCTACTAACTACACAAACTATAATGAGTGCTAATTAATTATACATTAATATGAAGAAAAAAATTAATAAACCTGCCAATCGTGAGAGTGTATTATCATCATTTATTCAAACGACATCACACCAAACTGTGATTCATTACAATCTAAATACGGTAAAGATTAGAAATGAAATGTCTGAGATGATACAAAAAAAAAAAGTACATTCCACTTTCGCCACACGCCATCTTCTGAGCGCCCCCCTCCCACCCACTCCATCCTATCCCTTCCCGCCCCCTCCCCCCCAACGAAGTGTAAAAGATGGGTGGCTTCTATCTCAGGCATACCACAGTACTGTAAGACTAAACTGATGGCGGCCGTGGCGTCAAGGAGCAGATAATTCTAATTTTAACCTCTTTGTAAGTTACTAGAGAGAGTTAAGGGGGATTGCTACACCTCCCCTCCTCATTTTTAACGAATTAGCCCTGTCAGTTGTGACAGTATACAGTGTAACCGTTCTGTCAAGACACACAATGTCACAAACTTTTTTTTACCCCCCCCCTCACAGAAACAGATTAATAGTAAAGATACTTAGACCTTAAGTTGCGGGAGGGGGACGGAGGGAGGGGGAGGGGTTAGAGAAGAATGCCAGTTCCACTACCCCATCTCCTGGAGATTAAATATTGAGGGGCGCCTGTAAACAATTTCAACGCCGACGGTGAAAATTTGGCTCCCCCGCGTATCTGTTTGTATGTGTGAGGGTACTCATATAATTAACAGCCGCTATCTTAACTAGCAGCCAAGCGGAATTTTTTTTTTCATTTTGTGTGTGTGTGTGTGTGGTCAGTCTTGATTATATGGTTGGCTTTGTAAAAACAAAAAGTCTTACTAATAGAAGTGATGATAATAAAAGCTCCGAGATTAGGGGTTTGCAAGAGAGGTTATTGTTTTTGTGTATATTTTGATGTTTATGTGTGTGTGTATATATATATTTATAGCTTTCTTTCTTTATTCCGGCTAAGATTTCTCCGCATCAGACTCTTTTTACCCCCCCCCCAACTACTTTTTCTTTCGCCTTTTTATGTATCTCAGTCTCTCTCTCTCTCTCTCTCTGTCTCTCTCTCTGTCTCTCTCTCTCTCTCTCTCTCCCTCTCTCTCTCTCTCTCTCTCTCTCTCTCTCTCTTGATCTATAATTTTTTTTAAAATATACTGATGTTAATACAAGTATAAATGCACAATTATTTGACTGGTTGGTAATTAAAGACTGAGAGAAAGGCTGATTCGTAATTTGATTCGCTGATTGCTAATTGTGTACAAAGAGAAAGATTGACTCATTGTTTGATTCTCTTATTTGTAATTATAGATAGAAAGAAAACTGATTCACTCTCTGGTTATGACAGACACACAGAGAGAGACGGGTGAACAGTTTTACTCGCCGATTGATTGCCTGATGTACTGAAATTAACCCTCCAATAGGCTGCTCACCTTTTTCAAGGATGTTTTTCCTGTAAGACCCCAGGGAGCAGTTCCACCGCTCATGCTGAAACTGGTGCTGGCACTCCAGGGCCGACAGCCTCGCGGCCCGGGCCAGCATCTCGGCCACGCCTTTCCCCTTACGGCATATCCTCTTTTGCTTCCGGTGCAGCCCGAGGCTGTTGCAGTAGTCGTCTGGGGTGACCCTGTGCAGGTCACGCATTCTGTCCTGGTAGTTAGGGTTCAGGACGAGGTACGTGTCACGTGAAGTCAATCTGTGAAGGTTAATACATCTCTCAGTTAGGGAACCAATACATGCACATATGATAACCAAAGACTGCGATAAACTAATAATTGGTACACCAGTCCTTGTTTTAATTAATCACTGAGAATAGATTATAATCAATATTTATGAGGCTAGAAGATGAAAGAAGTGTAGAATTGACGGTAGCAAAGATAGAGGGACAGAAGAACAGGTTAAGTGACAGACAGAAAAAAACTGGCTAACTACTGGATAGACAAACTAAGCAATTTTATTTTTAAACCAAACCTAAACAAACCAACCCACTAACGAACATTGATTTAACGCTGAAAAATGTCAAAATACTCTGCAATCTACCTCAAAAACACTCATTAGCCCAAAATGTCAAAATACTCTGCAATCTACCTCAAAAACAATCATTAGCCCAAAATGTCAAAATACTCTGCAATCTACCTCAAAAACAATCATTAGCCCAAAATGTCAAAATACTCTGCAATCTACCTCAAAGACAATCATAAGCCTTGCCTCCTTTGCGTAGATTTAATTTTGTTCTTAATTTTTATTTAATTGTTTCAGTGAATTCAATATATAAAGTATTAATATAATTGCAGAGTATTTTGACATGTCCTTCTTATACTTGGAGATTACTTTATCCGCGCAGATAGACAGCGTCATTCCCCAAGCCACCCGGTGAAATCTTCATTGATGAAAGGCTTCAGGCTATGATAGAAGTGATATTCTAAATTATGACACTTGATTACGGTAACCAAGGAGAATCTCAATTAAATAGTTTATGGATTTTATATTTTACTTGCTGTACCCTGCTAGGTTATTTTTGGATTCGGGCAGATCCGTTTTTTTCATGAATGTATTTTAAACTGGAATACTGTTGTATTAATTCTTTACTTTCGATTTGACGCAGAACCCAAATCGCTATATATATATATATATATATAAATATATATATATATATATATATATATACTATTCAGCCTTATATTTTAACTGGACAGTGCACGAGTAGCAATGGTCACTCACCCGTAGAAGGCCCAGGCCAGGCCAATACACAACCAGATTGTGCAGAGTTGTACAGCAAGGTTCGTCCACCTGATGATCATGTCGCTCTCCTGGCGTGACGTCCGTCATGTCGTGACGTGGACCTGGTTCTGTACATGCTCCGGTCAGTTAACACGCTCCAGTGGTCAAAGTCCTGGTTCGAGTCACCTACTGAGATGCTTTTTGATTTATCTGTGTTGTATATCAAGTTTGGTTTAGCTTTTGGAGCTACCGATAAGTTAATCCAACTTCAGATTGAGGATAGATATTTTATCGACGGCAGTAAACTTCATAAGGTGTTGTTGTTGTTTTTTTTTACCCCAGTGTCTGACCTTTTATTATTCTTTAAATGTTGATTGGCTAACTGGTGGAAATAAACACAAACAAAAAACATCAGTTTTGTTGATAATCTGAATTACAAACTGACAATCGGACAGAAAGAAAGACGGGCTGATAGCAGGACATGCAGATAGATAGGCGAATAGCTGGACATACAGAAAGATGTAAGGCACAATGGATGGAAGAATGCAGCAAATAGACTGAGAGAAATACAGATGAATAGAATTGACTCACACAAGATTGGACCTAATCAGTACAATTGTATACCAAGCATCCCCCTGAGGGATTTTTTGTTTATGTGTGTACCCTCCCCTTAATTTAGTTTACAGGGCAATCAAAATTAAATAAAATTAAGTAGAGTATATTTATTTGTTACACAGAATATATTAATAGAAAGTGAACAAATATTTTAGCTAGAGACATTATCGACTTAGTTCATTTTCAATCACAATTTTTTACAATAAGTTTTAAATATTACTTAAACTAATTATGAAAAAGTTTTTAAAGTACAAAACAATCTTTACTTACATTTCAAGCGTACGTTTGTTTACTCTCTAATGTGATCAAAATTCATTATGTTTCTGGATTGACCAATTCAGAAATACACCAATCAGAGAATGACCCACTTGTTGATCTATCGTTTGTTCAGTAGAGTATGAACAATTCCTCTACCCTAACCCATGCAATAAATAGTACTTCAACTTTAAGGACTGAAAGTTTTATAGAAGCCCAAGGGCCCCGAGGGGCAGATTAACAGTTTTATTAGCTCGTTGGCCTCCTCACGAATATGGGCAACACACAAAAATATCTTCGTAAAACATAAAACAATTTTTTTTTGATGACAATCAAAGGTTGAGACGACTAAGTCGTAAAAAAGTTAAGTTATGAGGTGGGGGTGTGACATGGCCTAAAATTTGGATACACAGACCACCAACGGCTATTAATATCAGTACATAAAGTTCACACGAACAGATTACAGATTCACGCCAAAAAAAAAAAATGAAATACACGAAAAAATATTTCTAAAAAATGGTGGAGAAAACAGGCCAACTTTGGTTTGGTCAAAATGAATTAATGTAAAACAGTGGACTGTCGACATGAGGGTCGCAGGTTCGATCATCACTCAGAATACAACGGAGTTTTTCGCTTAGGACTTCCCGCCTTAAATGTGGTTACCTGCCATTAATCTGGATAGAGAACCAAGGGAAAAGTTCAAATGAAGATAAACTAAAAATATTTTAGAACCAAAAAAAAAATGTGGCTGTTGAAAAATTGTTTTGGTGGCATATTACTTAAAAAGAAAGAATTTTAATTTATGGGCTGGAAATTTCTTTGAAACATATGTAATTACGGAATATTTGGCAGTTTTTTAAGCAAATTTACTGGCATTTCCTTTAATGGTACATTTATGAGGTATTATGAGATATTATCTGGGGTATTATCTGAGGTATTATCTGAGGTATTAACTGAGGTACTATATGAGGTATTAACTGAACATTTTGTTCATGCACACGTCTGCTATTTTCAATACGTTCTAAATGCGAGCCTATTTTATTTTTTTTTAATTGAAACAAATTAACACAGCGGGAAGGATGGCCGAGGGGTGTAGATATTCACATATCGACCTGAGAGTCCTTGGTTCGAACCTCGGTGATAACCATGGAATTTTTCCAGGTGTAATTTGTTACAAAAGTCCACCCAGCTTTAAATATGTGCCGGACTTAAGTTGCACCTGGCTGGGCGTTGCGCTAACCACACAATTCTTTCATATTTCAACATCTGACCCGTTAGGGCTAAGGGAACTTTACTTTTTTTTTCAACACACAAGAGTGAAATTACATTTTCAAAGGGTTGATAAATTAGAAAGAAGGGTTGGACCTGAAATGAATTAAACTGAGCTTAAAAATAAATAACATGCAGGCCGGTTTAAACAGCTATTTTTTTTTTTTTTGGTCCATGTCTGGATTAATACCAAGTCTTTTAAAGACAAACAGTGCATGCTCTTTTTCGCTTAGAACTGAGACACTGATCTAAAACTATGCCACTGTAACAATACAACATAGAATTAACATTGTCAAACCATAAAAAAAAAATATTTAAGTAGCATAACAAACTCTATTGTCGAAATTAAAAAAAAAAAAATTTTATACAATTGTTTTTGTTTGGGGGGGGGGGGGGTTGGGGTGTGGAGGGAATCGGTATTTCCCGAAAAAAACAACGCTTCAGGTTTTGTTATTTATAATAATATCTGTGTGCGTGTGTGAGTGTGTAGATGTGTATGTGTGCTGAATTCTATGAAGTCTGTGTGTGGTGCAGATTGAAATGGAGCGTTATTTGTACAAGGACTACACGGAGCAGATAAAACTATTTGTCTTATCCTTAAATAAACAATTCTTATCCCCCCCTCCAATCCCTTTCCATCACTCACACACACACACAGAGAAACAGTTGGGTGAGAAAATGTCTCACAATAATAACACGGTCTGCGGCACAACATTACAAGACAGAGATACAAGATGCTGGACATTGTGGGAATGAAGATATCGCAAAATCTTAACAACGATGTATTTGTATACAACAATTACTGTCCTCCACCCTTTACACGTGTAGGCGATATTGTATTGTCGTTGTTTCTTTCTTTTATTACCTACCTTATTCAAATAAATGCGCTCATATTTTAATCATGGCTCATAAAAAGTGGGTAAAATAGATCATTTGATAAATAACCCAAAATTATAACTAATCAAGGATCACACATTTTCAACAATTTTCAAGTTTAGTTATTCTGTGTATTTACAAAGAAAAATCACTTATTTACGCTGTCAATCTATTAAATGGCGAATTTTTTTTTTTACCGTAATAAACATTGCAAAAAAGTTATTCATTTTTTACTTGTACCAAATGTTAATTCACCGACTAGAATTTATTAATATCGTGTATTGTCATGTAGAATGTACACGTGTGCCAACTTTGAATCTTCTCACTAAATCAAAACAGGTCCGAAATCAAGTTACAAGATCTGAGGACAAGCACAGTCACAAACATCTGGAAATAGAAACTTAACTAAAAGTTTATGAAAATAGTAATTGTTTTGTTATTTAACGGCTAGTTATTGAATAGGACATTGTCCTATGGGCTATAGGTCCCTGATACGTCCTGGTCCTGATCACTGAATGTATCATGACGAGAACGCATCGCTATTTGAAAAATCTATAAATTATGACTTTAAAAATGACACCAATTGTGTCATTTTCCTTTTCATTAGTGTAGCACCTAAATATTGATGTACTAAAGCACCATAAAATAAACATGTCGGCTTTTGGAAATGTTTGTTTAATTCGACGATGCGCATTTTGTGTCAGTTATATTCTGCGGTACCGACATATATATTCTGTTGTACCGACATTCATATTCTGTGGTACCGACATTTATATTCTGTGGTACTGACATTCATATTCTGTGGTACCGACATATATATTCTGTGGTACCGACATATATATTCTGTGGTACTGACATTTATATTCTGTGGTACTGACATTCATATTCTGTGGTACCAACATATATATTCTGTGGTACCGACATATATATTCTGTGGTACTGACATATATATTCTGTGGTACTGACATTTATATTCTGTGGTACTGACATTTATATTCTGTGGTACTGACATTTATATTCTGTGGTACCGACATTTATATTCTGTGGTACTGACATTTATATTCTGTGGTACTGACATTTATATTCTGTGATACCGACATTTGTATTCTGTGGTACTGACATATATATTCTGTGGTACCGACATATATATTCTGTGGTACCGACATTTATATTCTGTGGTACCGACATATATATTCTGTGGTACTGACATTTATATTCTGTGGTACCGACAATTATATTCTGTGGTACCGACATATATATTCTGTGGTACCGACAAATATATTCTGTGGTACCGACATGTATATTCTGTGGTACCGACATATATATTCTGTGGTACCGACATATATATTCTGTGGTACCGACATATATATTCTGTGGTACCGACATTTATATTCTGTGGTACTGACATTTATATTCTGTGGTACTGACATTTATATTCTGTGGTACCGACATATATATTCTGTGGTACCGACATTTATATTCTGTGGTACCGACATATATATTCTGTGGTACCGACATTTATATTCTGTGGTACCGACATATATATTCTGTGGTACTGGCATTTATATTCTGTGGTACCGACATATATATTCTGCGGTACCGACAAATATATTCTGTGGTACCGACATATATATTCTGTGGTACCGACATATATATTCTGTGGTACCGACATATATATTCTGTGGTACCGACATACATATTCTGTGGTACTGACATATATATTCTGTGGTACCGACATTTATATTCTGTGGTACCGACATTTTAATTCTGTGGTACCGACATATATATTCTGTGTCACTGACATTTATATTCTGTGGTACCGACATATATATTCTGTGGTACCGACATATATATTCTGTGGTACCGACATATATATTCTGTGGTACCGACATATATATTCTGTGGTACCGACATATATATTCTAAGGAACAGACAAGGACCTCGGCCAGTGTTTTAGGTTGCAACTCATACGCGGTGGGTGAATACAATATACACGGCTAAAATCTATGTCTTTATGTTGCTAGATAAAACGAAAAAAAATATCTATATATCTAATATCTAAATGGGCACTTGTACAAATATTATTAGTGTTGATAATGTGTGTAAAAATGTGTATGATCTTATGGATTAATTTAATACTTTTGTATTTATATATATTTAATTTATAACCGGGTCAAAAAGCAGGAAATTGTCAGAAATAAACAAAAAAGACTTTCCGGCATTTCTTAGTTTTATTGGCCATCTACCTAGATATTATTGTAGTCATTGTCTTCAATCCGACCATAGCCTCTCTTCTACTTCCTTATTAGGGAATTAAAAACAGCAATAATATTCATACCTGCAAACTATTCATCAAAGTGGATTAAGACATTTAATCATAAAAATGTCAGCATGCGAAATTTAACGAAGAAGAAAAAAAAACAAACAAATATAACAGCATTTTAATTGTAAACTTTTCTCCCTACTCCGGTATTTATTAAACTACACACTTTGATCAGGGCGTGCCCATTTAACGGTCACAGTAGTCTGGCTTGTGCACGGTCACAGTAGTCTGGCTTGTGCACGGTCACAGTAGTCTGGCTTGTGCACGGTCACAGTAGTCTGGCTTGTGCACGGTCACAGTAGTCTGGCTTGTGCACGGTCACAGTAGTCTGGCTTGTGCACGGTCACAGTAGTCTGGCTTGTGCACGGCTCACAGTAGTCTGGCTTGTGCACGGTCACAGTAGTCTGGCTTGTGCACGGTCACAGTAGTCTGGCTTGTGCACGGTCACAGTAGTCTGGCTTGTGCACGGTCACAGTAGTCTGGCTTGTGCACGGTCACAGTAGTCTGGCTTGTGCACGGTCACAGTAGTCTGGCTTGTGCACGGTCACAGTAGTCTGGCTTGTGCACGGTCACAGTAGTCTGGCTTATGTCCAGACCCCCGCCCCCCCCCCCAAAAATATTTTCAAACGTTTGGTTTCAGTGAACAGACCATCATAAGCAACACATGGAGAGAATTTACTGTCCTTGTAGAAACATAACAGCCTAATGCAGAGGTGTGCTTATTGATTGAGTCGCGGGCCGCATTTGGCTCGTAAAATTTTTTTGACCGGCGGGTCAGACCAAAGGGCAGATGGATGGAGTGTGTGTGTGGCATGAACTAATGGATGGAGTGTGTGACATGAACTAATGGATGGAGTGTGTGACATGAACTAATGGATGGAGTGTGTGACATGAACTAATGGATGGAGTGTGTGACATGAACTAATGGATGGAGTGTGTGAGATGAACTAATGGATGAAGTGTGTGTGTGTGGCATGAACTCATGGATGGAGTGTGTGTGTGGCATGAACTAATGGGTGGAGTGTGTGACATGAACTAATGGATGGAGTGTGTGACATGAACTAATGGATGGGGTGTGTGACATGAACTAATGGATGGAGTGTGTGACATGAACTAATGGATGGAGTGTGTGTGACATGAACTAATGGATGGGGTGTGTGAGATGAACTAATGGATGGAGTGTGTGACATGAACTAATGGATGGAGTGTGTGACATGAACTAATGGATGGAGTGTGTGTGTGACATGAACTAATGGATGGAGTGTGTGACATGAACTAATGGATGGGGTGTGTGAGATGAACTAATGGATGGAGTGTGTGACATGAACTAATGGATGGAGTGTGTGACATGAACTAATGGATGGAGTGTGTGTGTGACATGAACTAATGGATGGAGTGTGTGACATGAACTAATGGATGGGGTGTGTGACATGAACTAATGGATGGAGTGTGTGACATGAACTAATGTAAGTTAAATCAAAAAGGGCTGTCCCTCACGCGGAAACGAGACGTTAACCCCCCCCCCGGGGCCGGATCAAACTATCGGGCAGGTCGGACTGTGCCCGCTGTCTGCAGTTTGCCCATGGCTGCCCTAATGCATTCAAAGGTCAGGCGATAAATTCGTACACAATCAGGCAGCTTCGATTTGTATTGAAAAATGCTCAAATATCTTTAAGTCAGGCGAGTTTCGATATAAAGTGGTTGTTTTATTTCGTGCAGAATCAATGCATATATATATATATATTTTAATTTTTTTCCCTTTTTTTTATTTAAAGAGCATAACATACAGTGCCTCCTATATATGAACACACGTACAAAAACATAATGGAAAGCTTGTATCTATTTTTTTTTTAAATAGTGAACCATACCAGATGTTTTCATTTCTTTACCTTAAATGGTTCTTTTGATTTAATAGATTTTTAGAATAGATGACGCAACGCAGATCGTTGATCCCTCTATCCCCCACCCCCTCCCCACCCCCACCACCAATTATACTCCCGATGTATACGCCCTTTGTCCTATTCAATTCTATTAACTCCCTCAAATACGCACAGTTCATAGTACATTGTCTCGTTTGGGATGGAGGGGGGGGGGGGCTGGCAAGGGGAAACCATTTGTTTAAAAAAATTGGATAGGAGGTGGGTGGGGGGGGGGAAAGTGGGTCATTTTGTCGACTAATGTACATCTATCGAGTTGATTCTTCTACGTCACTGTGGTCAGGGCTGTTGACCAGTATAAGTGTTAACATTTCTTTTGCTGACCTCCTGTATAGGCCTGTAGGACTACATAACAATGGGCGGTAATCATTAACATGAAATGAAAAAGAAAATACACTGAGAACAATCAACTGTCATTCTGTGGTCACGATAGCGCCGTATATCGTAAACATTTTGATACATCGGCCTAAACATTTTGATACATCGGCCTAAACATTTTGATACATCGGCCTAAACATTTTGATACATCGGCCTAAACATTTCGATACATCGGCCTAAACATTTTGATAATCGGCCTAAACATTTTGATACATCGGCCTAAATATTTTGATAAATCGGCCTAAACATTTTGATGCATCGGCCTAAACATTTTGATACATCGGCCTAAACATTTTGATGCATCCGCCTAAACATTTTGATGCATCCGCCTAAACATTTTGATACATCGGCCTAAACATTTTGATACATCGGCCTAAACATTTCGATACATCGGCCTAAACATTTTGATACATCGGCCTAAACATTTTGATACATCGGCCTAAATATTTTGATAAATCGGCCTAAACATTTTGATACATCGGCCTAAACATTTTGATGAATCCGCCTAAACATTTTGATACATCGGCCTAAACATTTTGATGCATCGGCCTAAACATTTTGATGCATCGGTCTAAACATTTTGATACATCGGCCTAAACATTTCGATACATCGGCCTAAACATTTTGATACATCGGCCTAAACATTTTGATACATCGGCCTAAATATTTTGATAAATCGGCCTAAACATTTTGATACATCGGCCTAAACATTTTGATGAATCCGCCTAAACATTTTGATACATCGGCCTAAACATTTTGATGCATCGGCCTAAACATTTTGATGCATCGGCCTAAACATTTTGATGCATCGGCCTAAACATTTTGATACATCGGCCTAAACATTTTGATACATCGGCCTAAACATTTTGATACATCGGCCTAAATATTTTGATAAATCGGCCTAAACATTTTGATACATCGACCTAAACATTTTGATACATCGGCCTAAACATTTTGATGTATCCGCCTAAACATTTTGATACATCGGCCTAAATATTTTGATACATCGGCCTAAACATTTTGATACATCGGCCTAGGCATCTTGAACATCTTGGTATATCGGTCTAAACATTTTGGAATATCGGCGTAAACACTGTATTCTTTATTTTTAATTAATTCCCCCCCCCCTCATTTTCCTATTTGACTATATCAATTATCTGTATTTGTGATTTGCGTCTGTTTTCTTTCCATACTTTATCTGCTTCGATAATTGAAATGACATCAGCAATCGCTAAACTCGATCCAAGATAACCCGATGAATCGTTTAACTCGATAGAGATGCATCGTGTTCAAGCCTTAAGTTAAAAAAGTAAGTATCTTTAGATAGCTTAATTTATTTTTTTTTATAAATCGATAAGTTGTTTCTATAACATCGGCATTTAATGGGGATTGTTTGATTAGCACAACGTCCAGCCGCCTTAACTTTGCCAACTTAACGGTCAGGTACCCAATTAACGCTGGATAGACTTTGTGGGACGACTTTGTACCAAATAACACCTGGAAAAAAAATTACATCGTTCTCAGGATCGAACCCAATACTCTCAGGTGAACAGTCGAGTATCTACAGAACTCGGCCACCCGTCCCGAAGCGAGCATGACGATCTCATTTTTTTTTTAAACTTTGCTGTATTTCATTCTTTGTTTTATTTGTCCATCTGTATCTGTCTTTCTCCTCTGTCAATCTTCTGTCGCTCTTCCTCTATTCACATTTTATTTTCCCCGTAGCAAAAAAAAAAAAAT
>JAGDYQ010000004.1:12581719-12771719 GCA_021962125.1 Bulinus truncatus | reverse complement strand
CACCAGATGAATCATTTACAGCTTTGTACGAAATCTATACCATATGTGAACAAAATACTATATGTGAGCAGCAAAATACTTTATGTGAACAACATACCATATGTGAACAAAATACTATATGTGAGCAGCAAAATACTTTATGTGAACAACATACTATATGTGAACAAAATACTATATGTGAGCAGCAAAACACTTTATGTGAACAACATACTATATGTGAACAAAATACTATATGTGAGCAGCAAAATACTTTATGTGAACAACATACCATATGTGAACAAAATACTATATGTGAGCAGCAAAACACTTTATGTGAACAACATACTATATGTGAACAAAATACTATATGTGAGCAGCAAAATACTTTATGTGAACAACATACCATATGTGAACAAAATACTATATGTGAGCAGCAAAACACTTTATGTGAACAACATACTATATGTGAACAAAATACTATATGTGTGCAGCAAAATACTTTATGTGAACAACATACTATATGTGAACAAAATACTATATGTGAGCAGCAAAACACTTTATGTGAACAACATACTATATGTGAACAAAATACTATATGTGAGCAGCAAAATACTTTATGTGAACAACATACTATATGTGAACAAAATACTATATGTGAGCAGCAAAACACTTTATGTGAACAGCATACTATATGTGAACAAAATACTATATGTGAGCAGCAAAATACTTTATGTGAACAACATACCATATGTGAACAAAATACTATATGTGAGCAGCAAAATACTTTATGTGAACAACATACTATATGTGAACAAAATACTATATGTGAGCAGCAAAATACTTTATGTGAACAACATACTATATGTGAACAAAATACTATATGTGAGCAGCAAAACACTTTATGTGAACAACATACTATATGTGAACAAAATACTATATGTGAGCAGCAAAACACTTTATGTGAACAAACTACTATATGTGAACAAAATACTATATGTGAGCAGCAAAATACTTTATGTGAACAAACTACTATATGTGAACAAAATACTATATGTGAGCAGCAAAATACTATAGCCTATGTGAACAAAATACTATATGTGAACAAAATACTATATTTGAACAAAATACTATATGTGAAAAAAATATTATATGTGAACAAAATACTATATGTGAAAAAAATACTATATGTGAACAAAATACTATATTTGAACAAAATATTATATGTGAACGAAATACTATATGTGAACAAAATACTATATGTGAACAAAACACTATATGTGAACCACACATATTAAATCAATTAAAAGAGTCCAGTTTTAATAAAGCCATAAAGCAGTAAAAAATATTCTAATTTTTAAAATCACTGTTCACGTGGTCTTCTGGTAAGGCCGGTTTTCACACAACGTATTGGAATTATGTAGGCCTACCGTACAAGTTGAAATGTATTTTATTTCAAGGAACATACTCTCTAATCCAAAAATTTTTTTTTTTAATTTAAGGCTATTGTGGCTACCCTGTTTATGGAATCCAATATTTTTGTGTAAACTAAGATTTGCCTATAAATAAATGATTTTACTACTATTGATGTGTTTATTATTATTGAAACATTATCGACATGAAGCGATAACTGTGAACTATTTTTTTATATATATATATACAATAGGTTACAAAATCTTAGTAACAACATTTTAAGGAAACCATTAAGCTTAGTTCAGAATAATCTGATAATCATCTTGTAATATTAATACATTAAATTGTGATAAATTCACTGAACTTGTAAGTCGTGCACGAGCCAGTGGCGTGAGTGGGGGGGGGCGGCTGATGGGAGCAGGAGCGGATTTGGGGGGGGGGCGGGGGGACATTCCCCCCCGTTACCGCAAGTTTAAGTAAATTATCGAAATATGTTTGTGTTCTAAGACCAATTTTCATCAATGAAAACAGTTTTGCCCCCCCCCCCCGCCCGGGATCAAAGTTTTGTTTCCCCCCCGTCAAAGTTGTCTAGATCCGCCCCTGGATGGGAGTTCAAGTATACTGGACTGAGGGGATTTTTTTCTTTTATACATAACTTTGTGGTTATCGGTGCGGTAAATAAATGACTACTAACTTAAAACAGTTAAAATCTATTTATAATTACGCCGCCTTAAATATCACAATATAATAGTAATGTTCTAGTCAGATTTGTTCCAAGTACTGTCCTGGCAAGCACATTTACGATTACAGGAGTACTAAGGTGCAACTACGAGTAGAAGTACTCAAGGTACTTTCTAAGCCACCACCCCCACACACACACGCACATACAGACATATCCCATAATTTACATTTTCTAGCTTTATTTATTTTTTTCCTCCTTTTTCTTATTAAAATTGCAAAGACAAAAATTATTCTGCTTCTTTTAAAAATCTTTGTACAAATTATTATCACTATTTAAAATTAAAAATGGCAACACAATGGCAACTCCATCTTACCGCTACGTTAGACAAATAGTTATTGTTAATCTCACGTGTATGAAATAATTTATTTCAGTTTCCACCCCACCCGATCCCTCTTTCTTCATTACACATAAATGTATGAATTGCTGGACCTAGTGCAAATGATTGAAAAAATACAGGAATAATTTCACCTAAAATAGACAAAAGGTATGAACACTGGTATATATGAACACTAGATTATATGAACACTGGTTTATATGAACACTAGATTATATGAACACTGGTTTATATGAACACTAGATTATATGAACACTGGTTTATATGAACACTAGATTATATGAACACTGGTTTATATGAACACTAGATTATATGACTACTGGTTTATATGAACACTGGATTATATGAACACTGGATTATATGAACACTGGTTTATATGAACACTGGTTTATATGAACACTGGATTATATGAACACTGGTTTATATGAACACTAGATTATATGACCACTAGATTATATGAACACTAGATTATATGAACACTAGATTATATGACCACTAGATTATATAAACACGGGTTAAACATGAACGCTTCGCCACTGGGTTTATATGAACACTGGTTGTTATATGCCGCATCGTGTTTTGTTTTTTTAAATGGAGAAACATGGACAACTGAAAAGTATAGGTACATGTAATAAGTCATTGCAATTGTTGTAAATACTCTTTTTGTTTATTATTCATACGTTAGTTTCATTTGTACACCCCAATGATGAGTATGTCACCTACTTTAAGAAAATAAAAATATAGCATACCAGTTATCCGTGGAATGATCGGTTAAATATCCAAAATGCGTTATATCTCCAAAAGTGTTATCATTGTACACTGCGCTGTATACATTCGTTCACAGGGATAAATCGCCATGGAAAACATTCGAGTGACAGACAGCATAACGAAATAATGAATAAAAATATCTACTAGGATGAACTTATAGATTTTTAACTACTTGTTGTCATCTAGTAACTGAACGCTGTTTTTGTCATCCGGTAGCTAAACGCTGTTTGTGTCATCTTGTGGTTGGAAGCTGTTTGTGTCATTTAGTAGCTGAACGCTGTTTGTGTCATTTAGTAACTGAACGCTGTTTGTGTCATCTGGTAGATAAAATGAAACGCACTACGAAGACGCGAGATCACCAAAATAAAATGAAAACTACCACAACTAGGATGAATAACTCCGTATCTACCTGTTGACAAGGGGCAGTAATCGAAATCAAAGCATAACGTTTTTTTTTTTGAATGTGCAAATTGTCCCAGTAGTTTGGTTTTTATCGCCTCTTTTTTCTTCTGTTGAAAAATAGAAGTGTAATAACTTGAAAGAGAAAATCTAAATCAAATACACGCAAAGCATAGGACAAAATGTTAGAGAGAGAGAGAGAGAGAGAGAAAAGGGATAGGAGGGGCGTTCGGTGGCGGGCACTGCACTGAGAGAAGAAAGATAAATTTGCATATCAATGAGCGCGCGTGGAACTTTGTCTTCTCCCTCCCCACGCCCCCCATCACCCCAAATCTTCCAACGCAACCCCTCCTCCCACTACCAGTAGCCCGAAAATAGATAACCCGTGTGTGGGAGGGATGTAGTGCGGACACATTTGTAGATAGTGGACACACGGACACATGTAATAGTCTCAGACCAACAAACACATGTATTGGTCTCAGAAACGCAAACACAGTTAATGGTCTAAGACACACAAACACATCTATTAGTCTCACACACACACACATGTACTAGTCTCACAGACACATGTAATGGGCTAAAAAGCACAAACACATGTATTGGTCTCAGACACACACACACACATGTACTGGTCTCACAGACACATGTAATGGGCTCAAAAGCACAAACACATGTATTGGTCTCAGACACACACACACACACACACACATGTACTGGTCTCGGACACACAAACACATGTATTGGTCACAGAAACACAAACACACCTATAAGAATTCCCAATTATCAGATCATCCACAAATAAAATAGAATAGAATAATACATAAATGACAGATACAGAAAATGACAGATATGACACACAGGCTGTTGGAGATTACTAATAGAATGATTGATGGAAAGATAAATAGGGGTGATAGATAGATAGATAGAAAGATAGATAGATATAGATAAGTAGATAGATATATAGATATATAGATAGATAGATATAGAAAGTAGATAGATAGATAGATAGATAGATAGAGAGATAGATAGATAGATAGATAGATAGATAGATAGATAGATAGATAGATAGATAGATAGATAGATAGATAGATAGATAGATAGATAGATAGATAGATAGATAGATAGATAGATATGAAGAGATTAAGTCACCAATAGACTCATTTGGCACTACTTACGCCCTCTATGTAAGTTTGCTTTTCAAGTCTGAGATTTCCACGTATTTAAGTTCTAACAACTCCCACACGTTAATCCATTAACTGCGTTTTTTTGTCGCACCCCCCCCCCCTTTTCCACCCGCCAAATGTACATGTAATATTGTTAATGACTCTGGTACCATCCTTGCATACGTTTCACCCCATTCAGATTATTCACAGAATTAAGCTAACAGAGAGAGAGAGAGAGAGAGAGAGAGAGAGAGAGAGAGAACAGGTGTAGAAATATTACAAATCTACACATAAATTAAGTTCGCAGTTGGGTGCAAGTTGAGCTATTGACGCCCGGGGTCGGAATCTTAAACTGCCGCCCCCTTTGCGTATCACAAAGATCCAAAGTGGTAAAACATACAACCTCGGACTGACGACAAAGTAAACACCACCGGATTGGGGGGGGGGGGCGGAGTAAAACCAGAAACCCTCAGGACGATTGTCGAGCGTTTTGCCATACGACCATCCGTTATAGATGGGAAGGGAATGTGACTCCATTGTTTTGAATCAATAATTAAAAATTATTTATAAAGGCTTACACTGAAGAGGTTATTACTGAATTCTTCAATGAATGAAATTTAACGTACTGGTTCACACAAGAGGTTCTTTTTTTTTTTTGGTAAAGATTTTTTCAAATGAATTCGTTTTCATTAAGAACAAAAAGGGAAGAGATGGATTAAACGGCCATCAAACCTTGCAGGCACTCTGCCACCCCTCCTCCTCCCCTAGGGAGAGGAGGGATTGCGCCAGGAGGTCTCAACTTGCCCTAATCACCACTTGAAAAATATATTAATGCAATTAAATTAAATTAATACAGTCTTACCGCCTGGAAGTCGTGTTAAGTCTCCCAGTTTGGCCTTTGAACTGTCCAATGTCTCAATGTAAACCTTTCAGTACAAATGGTTATTATTGTTGTTGTTTGTTTGTTTGAAGTGAGCAGTTTCTGTGTGACGTTGTTGTGTTCGAATGAGTACCTCATCTACAAACGTAAAGCCTTTAGCTTTGGATTAAAAACTGCGTGACTCGGCGTGCGTAGGCCCTGCACCAGAAAGTCTTTGATCCTCGGCGGGCTGCCGACTGACGCAGAAAAACAACAACCGGGGGGGGGCCCTCCTAGCCCTGGCAAGTCTTAAATAGAACATATTGAAATGCAACGCGGGGCTCACGAAGGCTCTGTTGGCCCCAAAAAAATTTGATTGCACAGACAACATTTCGACATACTGCGGGCTTATTATCTGGTGATAAAAAATTGGATCTGAACAGAGTATAGCAGGCCGCCGGTATCATTCTCATTGGTGGATCATCGTCATGTGAGTTATGTAAAAAATTGTTCACTTTCTATGTACGTACATGGGCAACCAACAAGTGGCGTAAATAGAGGGGTTGGGGGGGGGCTGTGAGGTCTGTTGTTAGCCGCTTCGGCGTCTGACGTACTTTACTATTTTAGGGCCCGAAAATGGGGCGGCATTTTTTAGAGAACACCCCGGCAGTGCCGCCCTACCGAATTGTTGGGCCCAATTTAATGGATGCTTGCGAGCCCCCTCTTCTTTTTTTTTCTTACAAACACAACTATTAATATAAATAAGAAAAAAATTGCGGGGCCCCTGCCAGGAGCGGGACCTAATTAGGAGCGATCGGTCAAATCGGCCTAAGACCGGCCCTGCACCCCGGGCACCACTTACGGTAGCTATGCCGATGACACTGTCAGCAGGCCCCGCGCGATTTGAGAGCCTGTTGTCAGGGTAGTTATACGATATATTAAGATCCCGTGCACCGCCGGGCTGCTTCTGTGCTAAAGGTTCTATAATATATATATATATATATATATATATATATATATATATATATATAATAGCGATTTGGGCCCTGCGTTAAATCGAAAGTAAAGAATTAATACAACAGTATTCCAGTTTAAAATACACTCATGAAAAAAATCGGATCTGCCCGAAACAAAAAAAAAATAACCTAGTCTACCGATCAAGCCTAAGGGGATATAACTCTACGCAAAGGTGTTGCAGGGTACAGCTAGTAAAATATATAATTTCAATCAGACATGGCATATAGACACTTAGGCTTACTGAGAATCAATTTTTAGACTTAGCCTAATCTTAATACAAACACAATATATAAACTGTAAATTCGTCACAGACATAGCAGCACACCGCACCAATGCCAACATGACACAGTCATAGCTTCACTGCGCTAGCGTCACCGTGTCACAGTCAGAAAGTCACATTCATGTTTGTTTTAACTTTTTTTTTGTTCTCGTGAAAGGTCGGATTTTTTCTTCAGTGCCATAAACATTCTTTTAGATTCTTTCAAAAAGTTCCAGCCTGTCACACCCCCCCACCCAACCCCTTACCCCGCTGCTTCTTACAACTTTTAAATACGAAACTAAAAATAAAGAGAAAGAAAAAAAAAAAGTAAATGCACGCGTGTCTATCCGCACGGCCCACCCGTGGCTATGACCATATTTTGGAATCGCCGCGCGCTGGTTGCTGTATAAATAGCAAAGGTGTATGATTTCACTGTGGACGTCTTCTCCTAGCTGTAGAAATTTGTTTTTTTTTTTTGTTGTATGTGTATGTGTGACTTTTTCCCCCTTTTCTCTGTATGACTATCAGAAAAGTAGTTAAGAGACACAAATTAACCTTCAGCGACATGAGGCTGCGTCTTCACGAAGAGACCCCGGGGGTGTGTCTCATCTCTGGTCACCAACCCATGTCGTATTTCATCGACTGAGAGAATATTTGTTGCCGGCACAGTTGGGATCCTTGGGGGAAACAAATAGAATGTCAACTCATAACTCAAAAATTTAAAAAAAAAAAAAACTGAATCTAAAGCGACGGTTCTCAAACCATGAATGATGGTTTCAAAAAAAAAAAAATGAAAGTCATCATAGGGCCGAATCTGACAGTCGGGCGAAATCAGGTTGGTCAAACTATGTACCCACTGTGGCCTGCGACTCTGAAAGTTCGCACCCCACCCCAGGTCTGAAATCATTTCCAGGTGTATCGAAGAGAGACTGATCGACGTTAACATAACACCCATCCCCCATCATAACACCAATCCCCCCATCATAACACCCATTCCCCCATCATAACAACCACCCCACCCCCAACGTAACGACCCAATCATAACACCCATCCCCCATCATAACACCCATACCCCCATCATAACACCCTTCCCACCCCCAACATAACGACCCAATCATAACACCCACTCCACCCCCAACATAACGACCCCATCATAACACCCATCCCCCCATCATAACACCCATCCCCCATTATAACACCCATCCCCCTATCATAACACCCATCCCCCATCATAACACCCTCCCCCATTATAACACCCATCCCCCCATTATAACACCCATCCATCCCCCATTATAACACCTATCCCCCATCATAACACCCATCCCCCCATCATAACACCCATCCCCCCATTATAACACCCATCCCCCATTATAACACCTATCCCCCCATTATAACACCCATCCCCCCATTATAACACCCATCTCCCCATTATAACACCCATCCCTCCATCATAACACCCATTCCCCCATTATAACACCCATCCCCCATTATAACACCCATCCCCCATTATAACACCCATCCCCCCATTATAACACCCATCCCCCCATTATAACACCCATCCCCCCATTATAACACCCATCCCCCCCATTATAACACCCATCCCCCCATCATAACACCCATCCCCCCATCATAACACCCATCCCCCCATCATAACACCCACACCCCCAATCATAACACCCCCATCATAACACGCACCCTCTTCCTCCCTCCACCCAATCATAACATCCTGGCATAGACGAAATACTCACCGTAATTATGAATTCTATCACAAACAAATAAAAAAATGCCAAAATTTTTATATTATTAATAAGTGTTAAGTGTGTGGGGGGGGGGGAGAATGTTAATTATTCCGATAACATAGCTTTTAACCAACTAAAAATATTTGTAATGTAGCTATTAATTCCTCCACTGTGTGTGTGTGTGTGTGTGTGCGCGAAATCCTGGTATCAGATGAAATAACTTAGATACTATAAACCACAAATAGGACGGCTTTTGCAGTGTCCTTCTTTCATCCCCACCATAGTTCATAGTGCAATGACCATAGATGCACCATGGGAGATATACCGAGGAACTTAAACAATGACCTGAAATATCCATCGGTCCTCACGTAAGATCTAACTTGGGATCCCCCCCCCCAACCATCCAGGCCGACAGTTGAGTGCTTTACCGTCTCCATGAGAGCAGTGGGGTAACTACAAAGTAAACAGCCCTCTTACCTTAACCATGGGTCGACTGTAAGACGGCTGTCCAATCCCCCAGATGATGTTAATGTTCACCCTTTTTATCGGACCTTCCCAATACACACAGTATACATGTCACACGTGGGTTGACCATTAAGCTTAATTGGCATCTCGTCAATACACGTGCTGCCTACCCCGCCGTCACCTCATTTACCAGCTCCTATTCAACAACCAATCGTTTCAGCTGCTCCTATTCAACAACCAATCGTTTCAGGAATAGATCTGAGAGAGAGGTTTTTTTTTAGGACTGCCAATGAGAAATATTTGAAAAACCAAGAATTGACTGAAAAAAAAAACAAAAACAAGATCCTAACGCTCTAAAATTCGAACAGATTTGTAAAACGAACAAAAAAAAGTTGAAATAGTTTCGCTCTATAGTCGGAACGTACTTCAAGATTCGAACGCTTGATATTTTAGGTTTGTCTTAAAATTGAGAGTATTTACTGCAAAATAATAATAATAATAATAATTGTATAGAGATCAAGAAACTGATTCTTTGACCTACATTGTCATATAACTTTATAATAGTTAAACCCAAGACATGCAATAATTTTCAAAATAAAACCCAAGATCTTTGGGGGGAACAACCCATGCATTGGCATCCCTGCATGTGTTATGAAACCAGCGAGGGCTGACCCAGTGTAAACCATAGAAGAGATTCTGAAATCTTGTGTAGCCTACGTGGATAACTTCCAATAAGGATGATGCATTTAAAAAAAAAATGAGAGTTGCTCGTTTCAACAGTTTGAGGATCAACGCATCGTCTTCTGTTTTCCTTCTATTTGGGCTGGCTCACCACCACCTCACACCCACCCCCACCCCCAACCCACCGCCATCCCACGGTCCTTCTTTAAAGGTGTGTCGTCTTATTTTGATAGATCAGTCAGGAGACAGACTACAGATAAGAAGAACCGTTTTGCCTACGCAAGTCAACCCCATCCCCACCGCCCCCTCCCCCCCCCACACACACACGCTAACACAAACGTTCCATCTCTTCGACCTACCAACTTTCTTGTACTTCGTAAATATATTCAGAGTTTAATACCAGCAAACAAACAACGAGTATTAGCGAATAAGAAAAAATCAAGTATAAGAAATGGAGGGACAGAATTGTTTGATAAAATAATAGACATGTTTGGTTCGGTTAATTAAACATTGCTTCCCTCTTTTAAAAAAAACAATGCATGGCTCGACTACCTACCACTGTGCGCTTGGGTTGGCTCATCGGAAATTCTTCTGTTTTATTTATTGTTTTTGTTTTTCCCCCCACAGAAACGGGAGACTGGGATTTCCCGTTTGTCGTTCAGTGTAGATGTGTATTATTGTTGTTGTTTTTAATTCACTTTTTCTTTTCCATTCTAATACACTAGGCTTACTGTTTTGTTTTTGCATCTCGTCAGTCAAATCTCCGGAGATTATGAATGAAAATATTCCGCTGCTCGCGTCATATTTCATCATGAAAAACTTTGAAGTGCAAAGTTAATCAAATTTACTCTCGCATCATAAGCAAGTTTGAAAGGAACAGCATGAAATCTTCTTAGACTTAACTCGTCTTAAACTTAATTTAGCGAAACAATTTTTTGATAATTTTTTTTTTTAAATTTATATTTGACATTTTCGCAGTTTACTTCCCGTGACGCTTTGGTATCGGGCGGGATCTTTATCCAGCGGTCCTTTTTTTCAGCCCCAGGAAAAAAACAGTTGGGGCGTCTAGGAAAAAGTACATTTGGGGTTCCAAGGCAAATTAACCTTACGGGTCATATGAAAAATAACGTGAGAATTATTTATGGCTCATTGGAAATAATTTAATTGGGAGCTTTAGGAAAAGTAATATGTAAGGATGTAAGGGGCCCTCAGCAAGAAAATAGTACGTAGGGGGACACAAACAAGAAAATAGTAATTAGGGGGACCCAAACAAGAAAATAGTACTTAGGTGGCCCTCAGCAAGAAAATAGTACTTAGCGGGCCCTCAGCAAGAAAATAGTACTAGGGGGACCCAAACAAGAAAATAGTACTTAGGGGGACCCAAACAAGAAAATAGTACTTTGGGGGACCTCAGCAAGAAAATAGTACTTAGACACAGCTAAGGAATATTTGTGAGCTTTAGGCCAAAACACTGTTATGGTACGCGCTTGAAAATATCGGGTCCTTGAAACAGGTTTCTGACTATGTTCCTTTCTGATAAGTCATGTTAGATATTTTAGGTAATGGCAAAATAGAAGTCTCAACCGGGGGCCCCTTAGCAGTGGGGGGGATCTATGCAGCCACCTAGTTTGTCTGTTTATTAGAATGGCTCTGCCCTATACAAATCTCGCAATATTTAAAAAAAAATGATTTTAACTTGCTTGCACAATGAAAGGCATTGCTGCAATTTAAATATCCGATACATCAGAGCTGTCGCAAGGTGGCGCTGTGACCGAAATATATGTCATCAGCCGTAGCTAAGGGGGGCCCTGGGGGCCGTGCCGCCCTCCCCGCTAGGTGTGGAGTGCCCCCAGCCCCCCCTGAGTTTTGTCTGGCCCCCCTCTGCTTATTTGCTCTACTTAGTAAAATGTATTACCTGCCCCCCCTCTGCTATTGCCTGGCCCCCTGCTGTAGAATGCCTGGCCCCTGCTGTAGAATTATCATGCTACGGGGCTGCCCCCCCCCCGCTTAAAAAAGAAGAAAAAGAGGAAAAAATAAAGAAAAAGTAAAGGTGCCCCCTTGCTTACTTTGACCTGGCTACGAGCCTGCCCATCATCCCTCAACCTTTAGGGCCTCGTCTGTTTACAGAAATCTGATGTATAATATTTGAGCAATTGGTGGGTGTTTGTGTGTCGGTTGAAGATTATCTCGCTTTAAAACTATCAGACGTACACGCGCAGATTATTAAAATATTCGAAAGAGGCAGGGAAATGCTAATATTCAATGTTCATTATTTTTTTTATTTTTTTGCCTTTAGCGTCTGACTAAAAAAAAATCTGGCAACACAGTTTCTAAAAATAAAATGGCAGAGAAAGGCGAAGGAGAAAGTAAGAAATAAAAAGCAATAAAAACTAATTGTGTAATGTTTTTGAATAACGAAACAAAAAAAAAATGTGCGAAAAGGATGACACATTCATATCATCCCTCGTGCAACATTGGAAAGGTTTCTTTTGTGTGTGTATGTGTGTGTGTGTGTGATAACTTTAAATAAATGTTAACAAGCAATTAATGTCAGTAACTTTCAAGTGTAACCGACACAATGATAATGTTTTACAAGGTAACCGGGGAGATATCAGAAAGAGAAAACAACCCGGTGTTGTTGTTGTAACAGTCGCTTGTGCTGTTTTCTCTACCGTTGCGGGCGATAAATGGTTGAGTGTAGGTATCAGTGACACTTTTTAGTGCAGGTGATTCTTAAAATACTCAGGCACTATAGGGCGTGTGTGTGTGGGGGGGGGAGTGGGGGGGAAGGAGATGGAGGGATATTTAAAACAGTGGTTCTCAAAAGTTTGCGATTCACAAACACTTAAATATACCCGTTCTTTTCTTTTCGCGACTCAACTTTAAATAAAGTAAAAAAAGAAGAAAATCTAAAATAAATGGCATATATTCTCGGTTAAGTAATTCTTTCAAGAATATCAGCAACCCATTTAAAAAAAAATTCGCGACACTTTATTAAATTTTAAGGTTGGTATAAATTGCACTAAAGCATTACATACCTACAGAAAAATCAGTTATTGTGTAACTATAAAAAATTTTGTTTTAAATTAATTAACGAGACAGTGTTGTGGTAATGGGGGGGGGGGGGGTAAAAGGAACAGAACCGTCTTCAGAAAGAAGCTCCTAAGAGCGCATGTCACATTATCTCATATCCTTGGCAATGTACACACAACTTCCCTCACATTCTTCGAACTCATATACAGTGGTATAGAAAACATAAATTCAGTGGCTATCAAGGTGAGTTTTACATATAACCCCAGAAGCTTCAATGCTCAACCCCTGTTGAATTATGTCCTTATTCTATCTACCAGCCATATACCCCCCCCCAAGTTTACCCGTGCCTTACCCTTGTTGAAATATGTTCCTATTCTATTTACCAACTTGCCCTATCTACTTATAATTTTTTCGTGACATTCAAACATAAAAAAATTAAAAACTTCGACAATGACCCTCGAGCTTTACGAAATAGCCAACCTTTGGTACGTGTCATCAAACTGTGTGATGCGGTGGTCGCTGCGCTGGTTGTTTATTTGTTTTTATACGCTCCCCTCTTTCTGTGTTTTTTTTTAACCTTTGATGTCTATTTTAAAAAAGTTGGAATCAGGAAATAACAACATGAAAACAGACAAGTGTAACATTTAACGGAATCACACACATAAACACACACACACACACAAACGTTACACTCTGCAGAGATAGGTCTATGGCCAGACGAAATACCAGAAGTGATAATGTCTAACGGTTTTTATCTCGCACGTCTTGGTACAAGAGACTTCAGGTGGGTGTGGGGGGGGTGGAGGAGGAGGAGCCCCCTATCTGTGAGCGATGAGTGGGGCGGACGTGAGGAGTGCACGGGGCACGTGCGGGAGTGGTTGGGCGGTGTTAGTAGGTCGAGTGGTCACTGGGTGAGTAGCGGTTGTCGTAAAGGATTGTGGTTTGTCTGTGTTTGTCTGTGTTTGAGTGCATGCCCATGTCTATATCTGTGTGTGTGTGTGTTTGTGTTTGAGTGCATGCCCATGTCTATATCTGTGTGTGTGTCTGTGTTTGAGTGCATGCCCATGTCTATATCTGTGTGTGTGTGTCTGTGTTTGAGTGCATGCCCATGTCTATATCTGTGTATGTGTGTGTATTTGTGTTTGAGTATATGCCCATGTCTATATTTGTGTGTGTGTGTGTGTTTGTGTCTGAGTATATGTCCATGTCTATATTTGTGTGTGTGTGTGTCTGAGTATATGTCCATGTCTATATTTGTGTGTGTGTGTGTCTGAGTATATGTCCATGTCTATATTTGTGTGTGTGTGTGTTTGTGTCTGAGTATATGTCCATGTCTATATTTGTGTGTGTGTGTGTGTTTGTGTCTGAGTATATGTCCATGTCTATATTTGTGTGTGTGTGTGTGTTTGTGTCTGAGTATATGTCCATGTCTATATTTGTGTTTGTGTGTGTTTGTGTCTGAGTGTATGCCCATGTCTATATCTGTGTGTGTGTGTTTGTGTTTGAGTATATGTCCATGTCTATATTTGTGTGTGTGTGTGTTTGTGTCTGAGTATATGTCCATATCTATATTTGTGTGTGTGTGTGTGTTTGTGTCTGAGTATATGTCCATGTCTATATTTGTGTGTGTGTGTGTGTGTTTGTGTCTGAGTATATGTCCATGTCTATATTTGTGTGTGTGTGTGTTTATGTTTGAGTGTATGCCCATGTCTATATCTTTGTGTGTGTGTTTGTGTTTGAGTATATGTCCATGTCTATATCTTTGTGTGTGTGTTTGTGTTTGAGTATATGTCCATGTCTATATTTGTGTGTGTGTGTTTGTGTCTGAGTATATGTCCATGTCTATATTTGTGTGTGTGTGTGTGTGTTTGTGTCTGAGTATATGTCCATGTCTATATTTGTGTGTGTGTGTGTTTGTGTCTGAGTATATGTCATTGTCTATTAAATTGTGCGTGTCTGTGTTTGAGTGTATGTCATGGTCTATATATGTGTGTTTCTGTATTTGTGTATATGTTGTGTATATGTGTGTGTGTATTTATGTTGTAGTATGTTTTAGTATGTGTCATGGTCTATATTTATGTGTTTGTGTACATATTTTGTATATATGTGTGTTTTTATGTCTCAGTATGTGTCATTGTCTATACTTATGTGTTTGTGTTTGTGTGTATGTCAATGTGTTGGGTCTGTCTTTGCGTATATGTTATGTATATATGATTTGTTTGTGTCTGTGCTTGAGTATTTTTATCAATGTCTACATATTATAAAAATTACTTGGTTAAATCTGAATTATTTCTAAGTATGTACAGTTATTAAACTACAACTACTGAAAAATCGAGTGTGTTCAATTCACTCACTGCTGCATATTATGTCTTCATTCCACTATATATTTCATGCATATTGAAGATACATATATATCATTACGACTACAAAACAGATACACTACTACTCTCAAAACCAAAAGGGATTGAAAGAAAAATGAAACGTCACTCGTTCACATGGGCCATAAGATACTCTCCAAATCATTGTTTTCATTAGCAAAACAGCTTGCAAAACAAAAGCTTAAGAATTGCAGTTTTGTCCCAGAATTACCTACAATGTCCCCGAAAATAGGAATTAACGGCTTTGGTCGAATCGGTCGGCTAGTTTTAAGAGCTGCCGTTGCCAAAGGACTGTCTGTTTGCCTTATCAATGACCCTTTCATTGAGTTGGATTACATGGTGTACATGTTTAAGTAAGAGTCTTTATATTCCGATAATTTTAATGAAACTTAAGAGAGTTAGTTTCTTTTTAAATATAAACTTAGAAAAACTTATGAGGAAACTAAAAAAAAAAGATTAAGAATTCCTTTAAGGGACGGGAAGGGAGTGTAGTAGAACGCACGACTAGTGAAAAGTAAGGACACATCTGGACGCAAAAAAAAACATTAGTGCGAATAAGTAGGTCGAATGTACAAACGGTCCCTATCATACGTGAATAATTGTTAAAGCTAAGCTAAAGTAACAATGTTGGTATTGTTCACATACATCAATCGTTCAGTTATAGAAAATGTATCGTTGTATAACCTACGTATTATTGGATATATGGATACGGTAGTAAGATAGATGCTTGGGGGATTAAGGCGATGTGTTGAATACGATTGGTTTTCTTGAAGGAGGTGCATTGCCGAGGAGGAGAGAATAGTTTTAAGAACTCTACTCTTTGAGTCACTGTACAGAGTTGAAATCAAGGCTCCTATCTGACCTAGGGCCGTCTCAAAACATGGGTCAGCATGGGCCCTAACCTGTGTGGCCCCCAAGGGTATTAGAGACCATGCTAAGTTTAGCAAATTTCATTCTTTTCAGAAGCTGTCGTAAGCCCCCCCCAACACGCGGCTTTGCCAAAGAGCCCCATCAGTATAAGGGCCCCAGTCGTACTCGTGTTCCGGGAAGGAGTGGAGAGGGGAGTCCCATAATACTGTTAAGACGATTCTGTTCATATCGTTATTTCAAACTGACCTAATCTGCACCCCTTCTCCTTACAGGTACGACTCGACCCACGGGCCCTTCAATGGCGAGGTGTCCGCCTCCGACGGCAAGCTGGTGGTCAACGGCCAAGAGGTCGTGGTCACCAACGAGAAGGAGCCCGGCTCCATCCCTTGGAGCAGCGCCGGAGTGGAGTACGTGGTCGAGTCGACGGGAATCTTCACCACAACAGACAAGGCCCAGGATCATCTCACGGTGAGTAATGACCTCATAACCTTTGACCCCCCTCCGTCCCCCCCAACCCCGCCCCCCACCCCACACCATGTATGTCATGAACATCTAACAAATATCACACACACGGCATATGTTTAGCTTTGTACGTTAATGTGACTGGTTACATTTGGGCGTAACTCAATTTCGTTCTGTATTTGTCGAATTTGTTCAGGGCGGGGCGACCAAGGTGATCATCTCCGCTCCCTCCGCCGACGCCCCCATGTTTGTCATGGGCGTCAACCACACCACGTACACGGCGGACATGCAGGTGGTCAGCAACGCCTCGTGCACGACGAACTGCCTCGCGCCTCTGGTCAAGGTCATTCACGACAATTTCGGCATCGTCGAAGGTCAGTTTGTGATGGCCCAACCAAGCTCATAGTGTTACTGTTGTCAATTCTATATATAGACTGAACCGATCAATATATATATATATATATTTTCTATCTCTACTTTGTTATGCATCAATTGACAGATGCATATTCGAAAAAGTGAGGTAAAGATTTCAACCTGGTTCTTATAGCCATGACATGCTATATTGTACATAGAGGAAAGGTAAAGGCACATTGGGAAATGTACAAAACTCAACGTGATTAGACCATTGTAATTGTTTTGATTAACTCTTATTTAAGGTTTGGTGTATATGTGTGTGAGGGGATGGGGGCAGGCCCGTAGCGTGCGAGGGGGCAGGGGAGCCTGAGGGGGCAGGGGAGCCTGAGGGGGCAGGGGAGCCTGAGGGTACTGGTGGATGGGGGGGGGGAACCATAATTCTCTCAAACTTTCTCCAAACTATTGAAATGTTAGTCTTAGAGACAGTGGCGTATTAAGGGTACTGCAGGTTGTGTGGCTGCAAAGGGCGCCAAACTATGAAGGGAGCGCCGAGAGAGCACTGTTAAATGTTTTCACACTTTTTAGATTGGGAGAAGGGTGTCCAAAACATGTAACTCGCACAGGGCGCCACAATATCTAGCCACGGCTCTGCTTTTTTATAGTCATTGCATAAAAAAAGATAAAAATGAATTTCAAATTATGTATTTTCTCTGCCAGCACTAATGACCACTGTCCACGCCACTACGTCATCGCAGAAAACAGTGGACGGGCCGAGT
Source organism: Bulinus truncatus (assembly GCA_021962125.1). Taxonomy (NCBI): domain Eukaryota; kingdom Metazoa; phylum Mollusca; class Gastropoda; family Planorbidae; genus Bulinus; species Bulinus truncatus. Next base: position 12,754,031 of record JAGDYQ010000004.1, on the reverse strand, counting down.
TCTAAGGACTGGCGGGGAGGTAAGCACCCGAGTCACGTGATGTTGATGATGTGATGTAACAAAAAAAATTGTCGCAATAGAGGTGTATTCAGGCCAGTGATTCTCACACTTTAACGATTTGCGACCCGATGTGAGAGCAGTTTTGGTCTCGCAACCCAGATTGAAAGAAAAACTACCATACAAGAAGAAGGATAAACGCGTTAATATTGTATATATTTATATAAATAAATATATAGATAGATTAGATGGATAGATTAGATGGATATATAAGATGGATAGATAGATTAGATGAATAGATTAGATGGATATATAAGATGGATAGATAGATAGATAGATGGATAGATTGGTAGATTGATAGATTGATAGATAGATAGATTGATTGATTAATTGATTGATTTTCCCTATTGGTTACTTTTCAGACTCACAAACTTATTTTCTAGTATTGAAACATAGCGCTCTCATTATGCTAACATCGATTTTAGATTCAATGATTATAATACATGTAAATCTTGATTCGACCCCCGTCCACCCTGAAATTCTTTTGCCACACCATCAGCGGGTCACAACCCACATTATGAGAATCTCTGATATAATCCTTACATGGGGGTTTAGTAAAAGGAAAAAAAAAACGGGACAACAATGAGATATAGTCTAAATAGAGGGAAACACTTTTAAAAAAGACTGTATCTCTTTGTAGTTAGCACGATACTGTTGCTGGCTACTACAGGTAGTGAGTATATTGTTTGTTGTGTCTCTTCCAGGCCGTGGTGCCGGTCAGAATATCATCCCGTCCACTACAGGCGCCGCCAAGGCTGTGGGTAAGATCATTCCAGAACTGGACGGGAAGATCACCGGCATGGCTTTCAGAGTTCCGGTGGCGAACGTCTCGGTGGTTGATCTTACCTGTAGGCTGGAGAAAGGTAAACATTCAATATTCTCAAAGGGATGAAATGTTAAGAGTTCACCATTCTTTGCATTTATAATGAAATGTTTTGTTGTGAGGTGCTTTTTGAAATAATTAATACGAAGTGTACGACAAACAGATATAAATAAGTGATAAAAACAGGTTAAATAATGTAGGACAAAATTTTGTTACGCAATATTCGAAGAATTCTTAATGCAACTGTGTCTGAGGGAAAAACCCAAGGTTACATAATATATTAAAATCTTAAAAGCCGATCGCTTAAAGCTTGATATAATGTTACACCAGTACCCTGATATAATGTTACACCAGTACCCTGATATAATGTTACACCAGTACCCTGATATAATGTTACACCAGTACCCTGATATAATGTTACACCAGTACCCTGATATAATGTTATACCAGTACCATGATATAATGTTACACTAGTACCCTGATATAATGTTACACCAGTACCCTGATATAATGTTACACCAGTACCATGATATAATGTTACACCAGTGCCATGATTGAATGTTACACCAGTACCCTGACAGAATGTTACACCAGTACCCTGATAGAATGTCACACCAGTACCCTGGTAGAATGTTACACCAGTATCCTGATAGAATGTTACACCAGTACCCTGATAGAATGTTACACCAGTACCCTGATAGAATGTTACACCAGTACCCTGATAGAATGTTACACCAGTACACTGATTGAATGTTACACCAGTACCCTGGTAGAATGTTACACCAGTACCCTAGCGCTTAGCGCGTAACTTCTAGTTTGAGTAATTTGTATTTTTTTCTCCTAGCTCTCGTACCACTTTAAAGTGTCTCAGTTTAATGTGATGTTCTCAGGTTTATGTGATGTTCTCGGTTTAATGTGATGTTCTCAGTTTAATGTGATGTTCTCGGTTTAATGTGATGCTCACAGTTTTAATGTGATGTTCACAGTTTAAATGTGATGTTCACAGTTTAAATGTGATGTACACAGTTTAAATGTGATGTTCACAGTTTTAATGTTGATATTCACAGTTTAAATGTGATGTTCACAGTTTTAATGTGATGTTCACAGTTTTAATGTGATGTTCACAGTTTTAATGTGATGTTCACAGTTTAAATGTGATGTTCACAACTTTTTGTAAAGTTACCGAGTCCTTATTTAAATCCTGATTAATGAGAGTCAAAGTGAAGATAACTCGGTCATTCAACATTATTTTGTTGTTTCCCCTTCCACCCCCCCCTTCCCCCGACAGGTGCAGACTACGAGCTGATTAAAAGTTTAATTAAGGCGTCATCAGAGGGGGACATGAAGGGGATCATCGGCTACACGGACCAGGACATCGTGTCCTCTGATGTCTGCGGTGAGACGTACAGGTCAGGACATTGACATGTGCTGGTCAAAGGAGACTGGTCATTGTTGTTTTGTGGGATTAAGAGAGAGAGAGAGAGAGAAGGGTTGGGATATGTGGTCAGTAATGTTGGTAGATGGCAAGGACATTTTTGCTCCCGTCCACTAGTCCTGATTGAGCATAATGAATTCACCTTCCGTCTCAAGTTAGCAGTTTGGGAAGAGAATGAAATTATTCAAATACCATCCGATTAGATTTACTTAATGAAACTAGTTTAGCTCTGGCTTTTTGAATTATTTTAAGTAGTATCTATTTTCGTACAAACACACAGATAGACAGTCAAAATATCTATCTATCAACCTATTTATTTATCTATCTATAAGTCTATATATCTACTTTCCTAGTGTTTGTCTATCTATAATTCTATATCTATCTATCTATCTATCTATCTATCTATCTATCTATCTATCTATCTATCTATCTATCTATCTATCTATCTATCTATCTATCTCTATCTATCTATCTATCTATCTATCTATCTATCTATCTATCTATCTATCTATCTATCTATCTATCTATCTATCTGTCTATCTGTCTGTCTGTCTGTCTGTCTGTCTGTCTAACTATCTATCTACATATCTATACATCTATCTATCAAAACTATCTATCAATATGAATGTCTATCAAGCTATCTATCAGAGCTATCTATCTGTACTATCTATCCAAATCTCCATCCTTCCGTCCGACCTTTCCGTCTCTAAAAAAAAAAATCTACTCTGATAGGACTTTGTGTATTCCACTCTAGAGCACTTAATAGTTGGCCTTATATTGTGTCGAGTGTGATTGTTATCAATGTGAGCCAGCCAGTATGTAAGACTGCACAATACATCGCCTTACGGGGAAAAGAAAAGAAAATAAAAACCTCTTGAAAGTAAAGATGGTGATAAAATGTGCATCCACGGCTGGCTCTATTTTACCGGAAGTCACAGTCAGCCCCGTAGCGTGAAAATTCTACAGCAGGGGCCAGGCATTCTACAGCAGGGGCCAGGCATTCTACAGCAGGGGCCAGGCATTCTACAGCAGGGGCCAGGCATTCTACAGCAGGGGCCAGGCCAATGGGGGGGGGGCAGGAAATAAATGTTACTAAGTAGAGCAAACAAGTAGAGGGGGGGTGCAGACAAAACGCGGGAGGGGGGGGGGGGCTTGCTCCCGCACGCTACGGTCCTGGTCACAGTTGACCTGCCATCATGACTGTTACAGCATCTACCCACAAAGACCACATAATGAAAAGTTATAAACTAACAGTAACGATCGTTTTTTTATTTATCCATGAGTCTGAGAGATGGACGGACAATTCCATTCGTTACATTCAACTACGCTTCAACTATGTATTCCTCTTCCAGCTCATTATTCGACGCAAAGGCGGGCATCAGCCTGAACGACAAATTCGTCAAACTGATAAGCTGGTACGACAATGAGATGGGCTACAGTACAAGACTGGTGGAGCTGATCAATTACATGTATACTGTAGACCACTAAAAGAAGCGGACACACACAATTCATACATCTTCTTCTCGGTGACGTCAGACGCCTTTTTTATATGTATTTATGTCAGTATATATATATATAGAATGTTGTGCTGTATGATACATTGCTGTGTTGTGTAACAGATTGTTGTGCAGTGTGACTGATATATAAATATATATATATATATATATATATATATATATATATATATATTTCTTTTTATAATTCATTGGAACGCAATTCAAATAAACAATTTGGTAGAATTCCGGATCGCCGTCAAAGTTGTGGGTGAATGAAATATTGAAAACCGGTTTTTTTTTGTATTTCATTTTTAATTCGACGAACTAATAGAGAATTACGTTTTTATCATTAGCTCATCTAATCGTTTGATATTTACACAACAGAGGGAGCTGACAGTTCTAGCATTTATATCTAAGCGAACTGCTAGCAAGTTTATCTTTTTTTTTTTAAACCGATTATAATATAGACATTTTTTTGAATAAATATTTATAAAATAATGTTTTTGACGAACAATGATTTATATCTCGCTTCTATATATATATATATTGATATTTCATGTGTTATAAATTTATCTATTTTTTTTTATAAATATAATTTACATAAGTAAATGTTTTATTTTGAATTGAAAGTATTTCTGTCTAAGGCTGAATCAGTTGAAAGTCGTCAGAAGAGACGTTATCTGACTGAAATACGCGTTGCGCTGTCCTTTCTCCTTGTTAACCGATCACATTTTAGTAGGGAGCGACCGATAGGCCTTTTTACCGATAGTCCGATACCGATATTTTTCCCCAGCATTTTTGCCGATACAGATACCGATATTTTGCTATTAATGAAAGGGTATCTTGCAGATGAAGATTAGAAGAACAAAAGATTTGAAAAGACAGACCGGAAGACCGAAGTCAGAAACACAAACCATGCCTGCATAATCTCGGAAATCTGCATGTATAAACATGCAACAAACAATTTGTTGTTTTTACTTTTTACACAAACAGAAAAGTAAGATAAAGTTGTAAATAATTAATGTCAAACTAAAAAAGTAAAAAATGTATTAATTTTTAATTGTAACTTCACTAACTTGTGAAAGTTGTGATGAAATTAAAATAATTTTCTTCGTTAATCTTTGTAATTTTACTGAATTTACTTGTAGCAGATTTTTTTAAAAGTTTGAAAAATTAAAAAACACTTAATTATATCAGTAAATCACTTCACTCAGGTGAACAGTTAACTGGAAGTCTGTAAGTAAACTTTAACTCTGTAAACCAAAACCAGTTTAGAGCTACTAGATTGTGAAAAAAAAAATGTATCGGCAGCCAAAAAATGGCCGGTCCGATAGTTAATTGATAGTGCCAATATCGGTTCGACAATCGGTCGCTCCCTACAAAAATCGGCCGATCCGATAATAACCGATAGTGCTAATATCGGTCCGATACCGATCCGATTTTCGGTCGCTCCCTACTTTTTAGGTAACAACACTGGGGTGGAAGTGCCCCCCCCTATCTTTTACAAACATCTATATTGTCTTTAAAATGTGTGCATGGTGTAATGCAAATAGTCTAAAAAGCTCTCTACATTTCTGTATTTTTTCTAATTCATTATCACTTTATCTTTATGGCGTCATTCTGCGGATACTTTAGCAGGAGAAGGGATGTTGTTAGCGACGCCACTGGCCAAGTCTAGGACTATACGAACATAAAAAAAAGTACATAAACAAATAGTGACTTGAAACACTGACGCTCTTCTAAAATGAACATCAGAAAAAGTCTTATCCGGGAAAACGACGTCTGCCATTTACATTGTCTTAAAAAAAAAATAATAATAAGGGCGTCGTATAACGGAACAAAGTCATTCATCGAAACGGTAACTTGAGACAAAGAAATGCGAACATAAAAAAGAAATCAAAGAGGGCGGCGACCAGACCAAGTTCGGGTGTTTGCTACAATGTCTTAGATCTTAATTTAGTAAGCTCGAAATGGAGTGTGCGTTCTCAAACAAACACGATTAATGAAATACTTCTCCGGCTGCTATTTCTACATCCTATCGAACCCCCCCTCCCCCAACCCCCACACACACCCCATCCCAGCATCACCCACCACTTTAAAATAGCTGAAATACGTGCAAATCCTAAGCTCACCGATTCTTTATAGTTCCACTTCAATCTCGGCGCCAGCGAATTTATGTGCAGGCGCATGCGCGGGACTGAGGATGAGTCCGGTAAAGTTCGCCGCGAAAGGTCATGAGGTTGCAGACAGGTGGAAAATAAGAGAGACCCGCTCGCTCGATTAAAGAAAGGAAATGTGTGCGCGAGACACATGGAACAGTCCACTCGGTTTTACGCTTGAGATATGTGGCGCTTAGATGAAATGTGTTTTTTTTTTTATTATTATTCAGCGAAATGGATAGGTTGGCAGAATAGGAAAAAAAAAAAGAAGCCAATCAGAATTCAACGAGTTGTAAGCCTATTTGTGAGAAAAAAATTCTGTCAATGCTAATCGGCCAACTTTGAAATGTTCACTCAATGTTAAAAATTCAAGATGATATTCAAATCTAATAATGATTTTTTTTTAAGACCAGAAGTATAATATGATTATGAAATACAAAATACGTATTGAAAAAAACGATGTCGAACCATTTGAAATATACTCACAACGCATAAAACCTTTTTGGTTTTTCTTTAGTATTTTAATTACAGGAGAGAACTGTCAGCAATAATTAGTAATCAAAATAACTTAGCGGCGTCGGATTTATCCACAGGCGCAAGGAGGGGGTGGGTGGGGACGCCCTGATCGTTGACATAAGAGTAAGCCCCCCCCCACCCCGGGGATAAAGCCGAACTTGACACTCTTTTTTTATAATTTCTTCCGTCTCTCTCTTTTTTTTAAAGGAACCAGGGGGGGGGGCGGCAGGGGTGGGGTCAAGGTCCGTCCCTGACACGCCCATTAGTCCAATAACTTAAGTGGATTATTAATCATTGTTGAAACTTTTTATATAGAATTGGGTAATCCATTCAAGTCGCTCAAAATCAGTGGGAAGGGGTGAGGATGGGGGTGGCCCAGACAGTCACCTAGTTTGCCCATCCAAAGTACCGGCCATGTCTTTATCTCACTAGCCCTTCCCCCCTCCCCCAAACACACACACACACTTGATATTAATTCACACCCACTTAAGTGAATCGTATATTATTTTAGTCATACCCATATTATGCAGCCTACGTTTTTGTCATACCTGCAATATGTACATTTCAAATTTATATTCCGTTGTGTTACCCGAATGACCGAGAGGTGAGGAAGATACAAACAGTCCAGGATTTACGAATAAGCTACACACGCTAATGCTTAGCCCTCCCCCCCCCCACACTTTCATGGGGGCCCTGCAGTAATTATCCGAGTGAGCAACAGTCATATATATACTTAAGTATTTAGCACTGATATATAATATCTGGATTTTATAAGGGCCCCATATCTCAAATAGCTTAGAGCATTAAAAGGTCTAAATCCGGCCCTGGATATAAACTTCTTGTGTTATTGATTTAAATGTAGCGACACATCGGCACAAAAACTTGACTATTTAAATACCAGAAACACCCATAGAGACACCAGACCATATAAGGCACTGGATGACAATTTTTGTACCTTTTGTTATCGCTGTTTTTTATATAAATAATTGCTGGCTTTGTTGTTTTGCATTTCTTTTTTAAAGTCTAAAGTATTTTTTTTTAAATATCCCACAATTTATTCGTTTTGTACAATCAGAATAAAATCCTTTCATGCAAATAAATAGTTTTTTCTTTATATTTTCATCTTATAAACATTTCTTTTCATTTTTCTGGTGAAACTTTAAAAAAAAAACAACAATGTTAAATTCCGGGTGTGTTTGTGCGAGCTACTGAGTGAAAGTATTAAGTGCGCATGCCTGATTCCGATGCTCTTGACTTTATGGAAACATATTTTTCACCTCCACCATTGGTTTAAAAAAAAAAACCGCAGAAATGAACGCAAGGTATACAAATGTGTCAATAAATCAAAAAGTGAAAATGGATTTGACAAAAAAAATGTGTTACTGTGATTAAAAGGTTTCAGCCACGCGTTTAGCTGGACTTGTTCAGGGAGAGAGAGAGAGAGAGAGAAAAGGTTTCTTTACAGTTTCGCATAAGAAAGGTGTCACTGTCATTAGGTGCGATCTTTGGTCGGGGGGTTTGTTTCCGGATGAATGGCGTACGTCAATCAGCGCCGCTCCCTAGCTGTCAAACGGCGTATTGTCGTTTGGGGGTAGTTTATTGGATCTCTGTGACAGGCTCTCAATGACAAGGGTTCAATAGGGTGATCGTCTGCAGTACTTCACACACCCCCTCCCACCCCTCAACTCACCACACTCCTTCCCCCCACACACACAGACATTCCCTACACTCCCTATCGTTCAACACACCCGCTTGACTCACGGACTTTTGCACATAATTGGAAAAAAGCGAATCTCTGGAGTCTTTTTTTAAATAAAAAATATTTTCAGGATTAAAAATAGATGCGGGAAAAGAAAGACAACGTCTCATCGATGTCCATTAAGGTGCTGGTGTCATGTGCAGGCTAATCTTTAGCACCAGCTTTTTTTAAATACAATTTTTTTTTCAAATCCAAAAGCAAAAAAAAAAAATGGTGCTATTTGCTGCACAGATGGTGACGGGTGGTCATGTGGTCAAGCGCACGACTGTCGTCGACCTAAAGGTCTCTGGTTCGATCTCCGGTGTATACTAATGACTAATGGATATTTTAGGTAAGTACTTAAGTCCGCTGCTATATTTCCCGTGGTGACTCCATGGCCATTGCATTATTGGCCATGGTGGGGATGAAAGAAAGGGCACAAACTAACTGCCCCATTAGTGATTGATAGGATCTAAGAGATTTCATCTCATCCTTACAAGGGGGACATCACTCACCAATCCTTACAGGGGGACATCACTCACCAATCCTTACAGGGGACATCACTCACCAATTCTTACAGGGGACATCACTCACCAATCCTTACAGGGGGACATCACTCGCCAATTCTTACAGGGGACATCACTCACCACATCCTTACAGGGGGACATCACTCACCAATCCTTACAGGGGGACATCACTCGCCAATCATTACAGGGGACATCACTCACCAATTCTTACAGGGGGACATCACTCACCAATCCTTACAGGGGGACATCACTCACCAATCCTTACATGGGGACATCACTCACCAATCCTTACAGGGGACATCACTCACCAATCCTTACAGGGGGACATCACTCACCAATCCTTACATGGGGACATCACTCACCAATCCTTACAGGGGACATCACTCACCAATCCTTCCTGGGACTTCACACACTTGCTGCACAGCGTACCCTTTAAAACAGTCCGATCTTATAAACAGCATCCGGCTTTGGAACATGAGTTAATCTATGTTGAACTTTTTTTTGTGGTGATCGTCACAGAGGCTGATGTTCTGTAACGTATAACAGTTTTAATACAACCTAGCAGAGGCGTACCTAGGGTTGGGGGGGGGTTCTTATTTGACAGTCCCCCGGGCCCCATCTTGAGAGGGGCCCTAAACAACCTTTTTTTACATTAAATATTAGTACATTATCTCATGTCACGATGTCGAATATCAAAATGCAGGGGCTCCCAAAGAGGCCAAAGCCCCCCCGGGCCCCCCCAAATCACTAGGTTCGGCACTGCAACCTATCAGGGCCGTCGCCAGCTAATCTTGGGCCACTGACAATCTCCACAGAATGGGGCCCATCTGATGACACCCGCCGACAGTTCAGCTAGGTAACAGAAGATTATCGTACCTTACGGGGTCTTTAACGCAAGGTGCCCCAGACTTTTTTACGGGTTGTATTCTCTTTCACCCGGTAGATAAACACGAAACGAAGGGATGCAACTGGTATACAAATGGATTCCACTAAAAATAAAATAACGTAGTTGTCTATCTTGAGTTTAACGAATAATAATAGATGGCTGTTCATGTTTGATTTTTCTTTGCACATATACCAATGACGTCATTTTAATAAAAGCGCGCGCACATATTACTGTCAGTTTCATTTTTTAGTTTTTTTTCCTATGTTAATGACGTGATATAAATGTAAACAATACTAGTTGTTGTTCTTTATATCTACGGCTAATACATAGAGGGTAAGGTTTATTATAGGTTGACTAAAGTTTGAATCGAAATAAATAAAAATGTTGTATCCGCGCTCTGCAGCAATTATTTTTTTTTAAATATCTGATTGCATTAAAGCGATCTTAATCTACAGGGATAACATTTTCCAGAATAGCCAACGTTTATGTATAGAGAGGACTAAACAGTCATGAACCCAAAACAGGACAGGAACAATATCGGACAGGCCCCACTGCCGCCCCCAGCACCCCGCACCACGGCTCCGTCCCCGTCCAGGAATCTAGTGGAGCTCCAGAGAAGGTCGGAGTCGATGCCCTCGTTTACCAAGAGGAAGAGGATGGAGAAGTCCCAGGACGAGCAGAGGTGGAAACGGACGGACCTTCAGCTGATACACTACATGTCCAAACTGAAGGAGGAGTATATACAGGTCAGTGGTATGGATAGATTCATACATAGGCCAGAGGGTGAAAAATATACGAAATAATGCCGACAGGGAGATTCAGACGTAAGTCAATAAATGGAAAAAAATAATATGGAATAATGTAAACAGGTAGGGGTGATGAGTTTGATAAAATCAATGCATACATTGGGATGAGGGGGGTTAGCGCTGTAATGAATAAAGTAAAAAAAAAAAGGCAAAGCTCCTTAAGCGCTTGGTGGCGGTTCCACTTGAGTTGGTTCATGCTCTCTTCAACGATCTCCAGTTTCATTTCGATCTCTTGCTGTGACCGGTATAGCTTGACCATAAATTAATGTTATTTAGTCGTTGTTGTTTTTTTTTTCTCGCCATAATGCAACTCGTCCCTGGCCCAAAACCACATACTCATCATAAACAGTGACGAATACATTTATTTTATGCACATAACGTCTAGGCCAGGGGGTCGGCAACCTTTTGAGACGGAAGAGCCAAACGTTATAATTTACAATTTTCTCAGTTTAATAAAGAGCCACCTAAATTGTTGTTTCAGTATTATGGTATTTCATTAGGATTAGGTATATAAAATAATATAATTATTATTATTTGCACATGGAACTGGAAGGCCGCAATTTGACATCGAGAGTCGCAACTTCACATCGAAAGAGCCGCATGTGGCTCGCGAGCCGTAGGTTGCCGACCCCTGGTCTAGGCTTTGAAAGTTTATTAGTTAGGTAGTAAAATACGCAAACTTTAGCTTCATTTCCTATAGTTACACACACACACACTCACACACTTACATAAGCATGGCATGTCATTAGTAACATAGATGTAAAGTACCGTTTGCTTGTAATATTACTTCTCTTTGTCTCTCACCGCTTCTCTTTGTTTCGAACTCACACAACTGTGCACAAATGACAGAGACAAAGTGACCACGAGCAACAGATGCGGAAAATGAAAGAGACAGACGCCACAGCAGACGAGAGAGACATGATGGCAGCCGAGAATCAGACCGTGAGTCAATGTTGTAAAATATCGATTAGAGTTTTGTTTCCTATAAACGTGTTTATCTGTGTCAACGCCGCTGTTCGATTGTGGCTTCACGTTTTAAACGGTCATACCTGGTGCCGAGAGGTGCCGACTAATTCTTCCTGCCACTTCCATCCCCACGGGCCAAAACGCAAGCACAGGGGCAAGCACAGGCGGCACTATCGGTACATCGTGGACCCGTCCATGTACGCGTACCTGGGTGACAGGCACAACCGGAACTCGACGAGGTGCAGGAAGAGGCACGCCGCCGCGTCCACCGACGAGAGCGGCAAGACGTACGATTCCCCGGAAACGTCTTACACGTCCGTCCACGAGGTGATCGTCTCGGAGACGTCCTACTCCATGTCTGACGCCTCCTCGGTGTTCGACAGCTCTTCCTTGGACGTGTCCGGGTCGGGCAACTCCAGCTACGTGGAGCACAGGACCAACATAGAATACATTTTTTTGCAAACAGTATTTATTTTTTAAAGATTTACATGTGCAAGTGAAATTATTTATTTAGAAAGAAAAAAAAAATGAAATAAAAATTGCATGACAGACTTTAAACCACCACAGCTTCCCTATTCAGTGGCGTAGGGAGCTTAACTCGCGCCCGGGCACAATAACTTTTTAACGTTCCCCCCCCATTCGAAAACCATATAATATTATCTGTATAATACACCATTTGGCGCCACTTTGTGAGTAGCTCCCGGGGCATGATGCACCCTTACCCCCACTACGCCACTGTCCCTATGTAACGAATATTCACGCATTAGATTATATGTGAACGTTCCTTGCTTGTTGTAAACTCGTTATTTTATTGGTGTAATATTGGGGGAAAAAAAACATGCTAATTCGAAAAGTAATGCTTTATCACTTGTCGCTTTATAACTTGTCGCTTTATAACTTGTCGCTTTATAACTTGTCGCTCGAGTGGTTCTGATAAAAAAATGGTTGGGGTATTTAAAGGCATTAACAGGGTTTTTAGAAAATGGGGGTCTTGCAGACTTTACTTTGGGCAATATATATATATATATATATATATATATATATATATATATAGATATATAGATCAGGTGATCTGGTTTTCTTTTCCTCAGACAATTCAGCAGCAAGCACAGGAGACACACAGTAACCGATTACCGGACGTCGGCCCACCGATCACGCACCCGTCCACCAGCTCGGCTAAGGAACCGCCCAGGAGCATGATACCCGTCAGGTCCCCGCCCAGGACCAGAACGTCCAGCAAACTGGAAGGGCTCGCCAGCGAGGACGGGGCCGGATCCAAGAGAGCTCAGAGGCCGGCGACCAAACTGCCCAGGACCGCGGAGCTCCGTCGGGCGGCTTCGACCAACAGCGCCAAGACGGACATGAACGACGGGGCCAAGCTAGACGAGCAGGATCTGCGGCCTAACCAGTCCACTGGTAAGATAGAGAACCAGACGCAGGGCGGCTACAGCCAGGTGACCGCACAGTACAGCGGCAAAGTTCAGGCCGCGGAATCCTCTGATGATAGACCTAGAGGGGTCGATTCGAAGCAGCCGGACGAGCCGAGCGCGTTTACTGCGATGAACACCGCAACCAAAGAGTTCGCTAATTTATCCATGGCCGGCCCGAGCAAGACCCCGCAAAACGACAGTCACGGCGAAAAGAAAATTAACGACATTCAGGCCAAATTTCTGGGCGAGGCCATGGCCTCAGATTTTAACCTCTTGCAGTCTTCCGGGTTTAAGGCCGCGGGCCCCAAAGACGGCAAACAGTGGCTACAGCTGAACACATTGGGTAAGCCGCGAACGGGGTTGACCAGGAGCAGCATGCCGGAATTGAAAGGCCTCGCTGCGGACAAAACTATCGCGAAAGCAAAAGCTTTGCCCAAAGCGGCCGTGCCGCTGACGAATTCGAGTTTGAAGAGGTCCCGGTGGTCCGGGCTGATCCTAGAGGACCACAAGGAAACGGCGAGGAAAACCGAAGTTCCCATCTCTCCCATGAAGCTGAGCTCCCGCAGAACGCAACTGGCTAACGAAGATCCGGCGCACCAGAAGAAGGGGGCTCTGAGGATTAAGGCGTCGCCGACTAGACCTGGGAGCAAAAGCTTCGCCCTGAGGCACGGTGAAGAGGACGCGCCGCTGAAAGAGACGCCCGCGGAGAAACCAGAGGAGAAATCAAACGCACCGCACAGAGAACAGCGAGCGGCCAGAGAGCACACGCCGGAGAAGAAACCTTTACACAATGTGAAGCTGAGTTCCTCGAGACTGTCAGCGAAATCAAATCAGGCACCTTCCGGCAAAGTGGATGTCAGTGAGGAAGAGTCCATCACCGACAGTGAAGAGAAGGTCGCCGCCGCCAGCATCAGAGAAACGCCTTCCATTATAATGCGTATGAAGAAGCCGTCCTTCGCCACGCCCGAGCCGTCGGTGAAAAAGGCGGCGTCGTACAAAATGTCTTCGCCGCCCTCGAGCGTCAAGTCGGCGGTGGCGCCCCCGAAACGCCGTGAGGATACCGCGAGGCCCGGCTCCGGCAAATCGAAATCGATCAAGTCCAGATCTCCGTTGAAGCGTGAGTCCCCTCATTCTAGGCGCAGGTCGATGGACAAAGCGCAGGAGTCGATTCCATCCGAGATGTTGAGGACCGCTTCCAGCTCTGGTTCAGTGTCGGAGATGTTCAGAAAGGGGAAGCGAGACCCGGGCAAAGACCCCGGCTCAGGAAGGCGTTTAGCGAAATTCAAGTCCAGCCTTAAAGTGGTCCCAGAGAGGAGCTCGTCGCAGCTGAAAGTTTCGCAGGAGAAGAACGACGACAAGCGTCAGCGAAGGCCGAAACCTAAAAGTAACAAAAGCGTCAAAAAGGTGGACGATGACTTTATACAAAGTTTTTCAACCGAGACAAAAAATTCCGTCGAGAAGAAACTGAAAGCCAAACAACCGAGAAGTAACAGTAATAAAGTGATGTCGGTCGAGAACAGATTCACTCAAGTTGAAAGCTGGCCCGAGTCTTCGGACAACGAGAAACATAAGAAAACGCACCGAAATGTCGTACGGAAGGTTCCGAAGCGTGTCACGCACAAGACCCACATAGAGGAAAACAAGGTTGATAAGAAACGAATACACAAATCTGCAGGAAGCAGGAGACACCGACTGAAGGGGTTGTGCCCCTGTCGTCTACCAGCCGTTAAAGTGCTGGGGCAGAAGAGGGGCAAGCACAGGCGGCACTACAGGTACATCGTGGACCCGTCCATGTACGCGTACCTGGGCGACAGGCACAACCGGAACTCGACGAGGTGCAGGAAGAGGCACGCCGCGTCCACTGACGAGAGCGGCAAGACGTACGATTTCCCGGAAACGTCTTACACGTCCGTCCACGAGGTGATCGTCTCGGAGACGTCCTACTCCATGTCTGACGCCTCCTCGGTGTTCGACAGCTCCTCCTTGGACGTGTCCGGGTCGGGCAACTCCAGCTACGTGGAGCACAGGACCAACAGGGTGTCGGCGGCCTGCCTCAGCCTCAAGGACTCGGCCACGCTCAGCTGGAACATGAGCGAGTCGAACGTGCAGATCCAATCGTACAGCCCGGCGGTGCAGAAGGCGTCGAGGGAGAACAACAGGTCTAAGCAAAAGAGGAGGGGGCAGCACCAGCAGCAGCATGCATCGTCGGAGGTCGGCCGCCAGCACCACCGCCACAAGGCGTTTATCATGTCAAAGGAAATAAGACGCAAGTGCCGCATCCCGGTCTCCGTTTCGTCCATCCGGAACCAGACGAAGCCCGTCCGACAGGACCAGCCCCCGGAAGGGTCGAGGCACAGGCCCGCGGGAGGCAGGGCCGAGCCGCGAGAGGCAACGGACGTGACGCGTGACAAGAAGACGGACACGCGTTTCGCGGCCGGCGTGTCTGGGGAGGAGGATGAAAAGTGCAGAGAGCTGGACGCCATGGAGGCTGAGATTGACCAAGTACTGGTCAAGCTGTACCGGTCACAGCAAGAGATCGAAATGAAGCTGGAGATCGTTGAAGAGAGCATGAACCAACTCAAGTGGAACCGCCAACAAGCGCTGAAGGAGCTTCACCAGCGGGCCGAGCGGTCTGCGAAAACTGGCCAGACTTCCGGGACAAAGTGGGAGGCCACCTACTTCGATTATTTCATGTTTTTAACTTTTCTCGCGTTGCAGATAATATTTCACGTGGTGTTTATAAAGAAGATGTAGAGTCATAAATAACCTGTGTTGTAGCTGGAGCCATTCAAATGGTTAAAGAAAATGTAGAATCATAAATAATCTATGTTGTAGCTAGAGCCGTTCAATTGGTTAAAGAAGATGTAGAATCATAAATAATCTATGTTGTAGCTAGAGCCGTTCAATTGGTTAAAGAAAATGTAGAATCATACACAATCTATGTTGCAGCTAGAGCCATTCCATTGTTTATGCAAACTAGACAAGTGTCAGAGAGGAAACCCTAAACTTATCACTATCAAATCTCATTCTGTCAGTTCTCCGAAGGGTACTTAAATGTTGGACGCCTATCTCTGGCTTGGACCCCTGAAAACCTAAGACTGGCCCTGTTGCTACAATCATTCATCAATATCGATTAAGTAAACACACCAATTTATTTATATACAACCCACTGTATTTGTTATGATTCCTGCAATCATATAAATACTCTTTTCTATTTATTATACATACATATTTTTCTGTGATTTTTAAGTTTAAATCTACGCGGAATATTTTAATTAGATTTGTTTTGTTTAAATGCTATATTTTACGAATCAAAAAATAAAATAATATATTGTTCCAATTAAGTATTAACCACCTCTCGATCTGTTTTTAAAAAAAAAAAATTACTCACCGTACCAACTCCTGATATAGTTAAAGAGACTCAACATATCTACTTGGATCGGTTTTTTGGTAACTGGGTTTTATAGCACTTAATGGATTAACTTTTTGATTAAACTGAATGTGAACTTAATACAATATAAACACTTGAATATATAAACTAATCAGAGGACATTGTGGTGCATTGTGATATTACATTTTTATGTGAACAGGATGGTTTCAACCTACAAGTCAGACTTTATGTGATTGGATCTCGTATTTAATCCACCGAAATCTAGAAAATGTAGCAGACATGAGATGGTAGATGAGATGGTACATTTGGCCATTTTACCAGTATCACCTATTTGCAAGTACCCACCCAGTCCCGTAGTGAGGGGATGCATCATGTCTCACAGAGGGGCGCCAAATGGTATATTTTACATATTATATTATATGGTTTTTCGAATGGGGGGGGGGGGGCGGCGCTAGAAAGGCATTGTGCCCCGGGTACGAGTTAACCTCTTTATGTCACTGTACCCGCCGTCTAGAAAAAAAAAGCCCTGGGGCAATTAGTCTAATGCAGTGGTCCCTCAACCTTTTTACCTCGCCACGGACCTGCCAACGTAGGATAATTTTCACCGTTCAAACAAGTCATGTAATTATGTCTATTTTGTATGGGTTGAGATGGAACAGACTTTGAAGGGGGCGGGTGGGGCTGGAACCAGGCACGCCGAGAGGGGGGGGCTCATTGCCAGGGCGCCGCATCTGCCAAAAATTTTAGCGGGGGGGGTGGGGGGGGGGGGGGGGGGGGTGCGTTTGGTTGAAAATAACAGCCCTGTGAATCTATTTTACCCAATTATCACGAATATGGCCTTTAAGGACATGAAGAGAGCTGTTGATGGTTTCTCCTATGGGCATAATTGCTTCTAAACAAAAAAAAAATTATATTTTATAACTTGTAATCATGACAAAAAAGCAAACAACAAAGAAAAGGCAAAAAAATGGAATAAAGTTTTACTGTATTCAAATATTATTTTTATTAATGATATATATATATCAGTGATAAATAACTATTGCTCTTTCAATATATTTTTATTTCAAATCAAAACCAAGCTAAAAGTTAAGCCTGTACAATAAAATTAAAAAAAAAATTTGGATGACAGTCCGTTAAGATTAAAAAAAAAAAAAAACAATTTGTCAAAATATTTGTATCCAGCAAACATAAATTTTCATTAACGTAAAACTCAGAAAAAATAACAACAAACATAGGTACACAGGTCAAGGGTCATTGTGGTAAAGTTTTGATCTCGAAAAAAAAAAAAGTGGCTTTTAAAAAAAATAAATAAACGTGAAGTTTTTTTTTTAAACAATCACAAGCACATCATCACGATGTGTTTAAAAAATCGTCTGATTCTTTAAATAAATTAATATTATAACACAACTCTGATGCGAAATACATTTAATAATTATTGCTTTTTTTACTTGAGAATTTCATCTAAAAGCTTGCAAAAAAAAAATCAAAACCCATTAAATTATCTCGTCAAAGAGGAGTACAAAAGGAAACATTGGAATGTCACCAAACTTTCATCACAGGAAGTGGGGGGGGGGGGGGGGGAAGGGGTCAGATAACTGAATATATGTCCAGCACAAGCCGCATAATGTTTTCAACTCAGCTATTTCCATAAACCTCAAGTTCCTAACAGTTTCATCAAATTAATTCTAGTACAGTTAACGGTCCTGACAAACAGACCTTACGGGCTGGATGCTGCGTAGTATAGTGAACCCCTCCCCCCCCCCCCTGCTCTAAGTTATGTGTTAAATAAAATATTTTATGAGTGGTCAGTAGGATCAAGAGAAAAAGAATGTCATCCTAACATGGATGTAATCAATAAAATTAATGGCATGTAATTAAAAAAATAATATTTTGTGTGATTAAAAATGCATTGAGGACAAAAAACAAGTAAATATGAGATCAACAACTGATTAATTGTTCGACAACTGGTAACGTTAATCTATCGCAATGGGTTGAGAAACAAGAGGAAACGGTTACACAGGCGATTTCGTTTCTAAAAGTTTGTCACTGCCGATGAAATTAGAAGAAAAGTGAAACAAAATAAACAGTGCAAATGAAAAATAATTTTTGTCTTCATGGCTGTGTGAGTGGGTAGAAAATAAATAAAGTGGAGACTTAAATAGTTAAAATGATAAATAAAAATATCACAAAACAAAAAAATGTTTAAAAATGGCTCAACTTGACAAATTTTCCAAGAAATTGTAATTTGTGCATTGGCATTTGATTGAAGCTTCAACCAAATTTTGTGTTTATATTAATTTATACTACTTTGAGAGTTGTATGAGCCGGCGTACAGTATTGAGTATACAAACATCATGAGATCCAAATAAATCTGGCATAAACATTTATTTCTTCAATGAATTAATTTTTTTTATTTTTTACAATCCAGCACAATTAAAGGGAGGTTATTGAATTATTGTTTTCGGAAATGCCAAGGGTGGTTAGCCTCCCTTGAGCTCTTTTTTTTTTAGAACAATAAGGAATGTGTTATGTAAAGTATTTCATTTAAAAAAAAAAAATTCGCATTGAAGATAATACAAGTAATATAAACATTGTGGGACACACTGGTATCTCCCAATAAACTTTAAAACACATGGAATGCAAAATTATAATCAGTAAAAAATTGGTTGTAAATAAGAGGAGAGAAATGAAAAAAATAATAGACCCAGAAATTACAGTGTTGACCTTTTATATTCAGATGGAAAAAATAAAAGTTCAATGATAATACAACACATACAACAAATTTTTCGACATATGATACAACATTTGTCTGTCCACAGTTCAACATATGTATAAAACAAACTGTTTGCCCACTGTTCGACATATGATAAAACAAATATTTTGTCTACCTGTAAAAAAAAAAAGAGGGCCTGCCCCAGGGGGACAGAATTGTCAAAGGGACTCAATGTCATACCACACAAAGTCTTAACTTTATGCCAATTTTCCGTGCCTCCCCTTTTGTTTTATTTAAAGAGCCAATATTTTCTACAGTGAACACAGGACACAGTTTCACTGTTATGTATATAGATATACGTATATATTGTATGTTTTTTTTAGTGTGTTTCATCTTCAGACCCTGCTGAATATTTTACACCAATGTAGGTATGTAACTAGTTTATATCTTATCAGTAAAATTTCTACATGTCTACGACAGTCTGGAGGATGCCTGCATCTGAACCATCTGCTCAAAAAATAAAAACAACAAAAAAATCAAGCAACTAATTAGCTATTGCCGTCACGAGTGAAAGACGTTTCCCTAATTAGTGAATCTATAAACAACTTTTAGTGAAACTGCTTATTCACTATAAATATATATATATATATATAAAAATTCCGCAGAGGCGGCTTAAAACTCTTTTCATAAAGAGAACTTTCAATGAAGATGGTGGGAAGTCATGTTTTTTTTAAAGCGATCAGCCTGGCTACAAGGCCGATAGAACAGATGAAATATACGGGCAAGAGGGATCTGCCTTATGTGGCTGATCAGAATTAAATAACAAATAATTTATAAAGCATTACGCAGGTTAACAGAAGGCTCAATTAAGAAACATAAAAAAAAATATAATTTGCAAGAAGAAAAAAGCATTCCGGCTCCAAGTTTGTGTATTATACCAACCAAGTAATTTTATAAAATATGATAAAAGGTAAGGAAAAAAAAATATCTGCAATAAAAGAAATCTAGGGCAA
The DNA here is from genome assembly GCA_021962125.1 of Bulinus truncatus. NCBI lineage: Eukaryota > Metazoa > Mollusca > Gastropoda > Planorbidae > Bulinus > Bulinus truncatus. The sequence goes on along the minus strand of JAGDYQ010000004.1, from coordinate 12,734,075 downwards.
ACAAATTCTAAACTACAGTGAAAACTTATCAGCTACATGCTCCTGATATGTGTGTGAATACCCATATATATAAGTTAAAGAAAAATCTACGTAAACATAAGCCGAACTCCATGATGCCAATAAATGTAGCAAAAAAATAACAATTTTACATGATATACAAGAACAGGTTAAAAATTATAAAATATTCCACACAGGGAATAAAAAAAATTTATGCATGAGATTGAAAAAGATCGAGCGAGCTGCTTATTGCTTGCCATAAATATGAATATAAAAAAAAAACATCACTTATTTACAAAGAATTTATAAAATGGCGTTTCCGGTAAATAAATACATGAAGTCAATATACTTATAAATAACAGTAAATATTAAAGCTGAATGAACTAACTAGTACATGATGTATGTGACGCCATAGAACGGGAGGAAAAAGGGAAGGACATTTTTAAAAAAAAAAAAAAAGAACAATAACAGGCTGGTGTATATTAATTATATTTTCAAACGTTGCCTTTCTTCTTCAGCACGCTCCTGTAGTCCAGCTGGGGTGTGGCCTCGCAGATTCGCACCTTCGTGTCGCTGGTGTAGTCGAACTTTGTTTTCCTCAGCTTTGATCGGATTTCTTCCAGGGTTGAGCTGGTGCCGTCGTCGTTAGAGGCAGAGACGGGCAGCTTAATCTGTAGGAGGGAGTTGGTTGGTGGTCTGGAAGAATACAACAAAGTATTGATTGTAGTAGCCACACCCAAGGGGAACATATTATCAACATCTTTATATTTTGTAATCAACGTAGGTCCAGCTTTTAACATTTTTTTTTAAAAACTTTTCGTCCAATTACCTTTTCCCTGAATGCATTACAAAAAAAATAATCATTAATATTAGACTATTGGTTTATTTTTTTTACTAATCCAGCACACCATCAGAAATCACAAGTAGTCAGGATTTTCCCAAAATGCAGACATGATGTTGTATTGTGATATAAATATCTGTACCCTGCAAAAACCTTAGCAAAATGAGTGTACTTATGTAATTAGACAATAGGCCTATGTAATTAGAGAAATAGACCCATGTAGTTTGAAAACAGGCCTGTGTAATTAGAGAAATAGACCTATGTAGTTTGAAAACAGGCCTATGTAATTAGAGAAATAGACCTATGTAGTTTGAAAACAGGCCTATATAATTAGAGAAATAGACCTATGTAGTTTGAAAACAGGCCTATGTAATTAGATGGGTCTATTTTTTCATGTGTTTTGGGCTACATTGAGAAACTTATTAGTTAAAAACTATTTATTTCTCTTAATATGAACTAAATGTAATTTATTGAACACAGAAAGTTTTAAAAACAAATGTATCTAGGAATGGGACTCAAACTCTAGCAGCCAATTTGCATGCTGACACCCTAAACAACCATTCCACCACAAAAAGAGGATAAAAAAAATGATGAAAAGCAGATTGATTATTTAGATGGGATAACTAACATTAAGACTGACTTATAATCAGAACAATCTAAGATATTTTTCATACATTTTCTGGATAATTTTTTTGAGCAAATAGGTGGCAGCCTGGAACTGTTACCTGTTTCCATTTTGGTCTGTCACTCCAGAGCCGTGATTACTGAGCCCATACTGAGGCCGAGGCAGAAGAGACGGGTCATCACCGATGGGTGAGGGCGGACCGGAGCTGTCGCTTTCAGACTCGGAGGCATACTCGATGTCGATTTCCCCTTCAAATGACGTGGACTGGGTGAGCCGCTGCTGCCACAGGGCTAAAAGGCTACCGGCGAGTTCAGATTCCAACCGCTTTGCCAATTCTGTGGGACTGTCCTCCTCTGCAATTCAAAAAAAAATAATATAGCGAGACTATGGTAAATGACCCAGCATTCAACCAAAGGAAATTAATATGCATTTATCGCACATCAATCATTTTAATTAAAAACTTTATTACAGCATAATGAATAAGAATGATTAAAGTTATGCTCAAGAGAGTGATTCTTACAAATCCATTATTTGTGGAAAACAATTAGAATAATTCATTTTAATTTATGACTGAAAAACAGGGCAGATAAAATTTAAAGTTTACAAATGAAAACTATAAAAAAATAATCATTTCTAATTACCTGATGCTATAAATGATTTGTTCTGGTAAAGAAATAAATTCTGCTTGACAGTTTGGACAGAAGGCAAAGAAAGAAAGCAGTGATGATGTTGCGCAAGTTGTATGACACAGAATGCCAGAGTGTGTACAGAAAGTGTCTTATTAAATCTACACATGTGGATGAGTTAGTTTACAACAAAAGTGACAGAAAAAATAGCAGCAAAGATACAATGAGTAAATTTAAAAAAAAAAAAGCGATCTTAAAAAATAAACCTATGGTGTTATGAGTTCCGCAAGTCTCGATGTCGACTTGTGGGAATAGTATCGGATTAAATGATCTAACGAATAAAATTGTGAGGAGACATTTGTTAATCATTCATTTTATTTTCAACCAAGCTTAAGACAGTTAATTCGAAGTTTTTTTTATAAAAGCAATGTAAACACAAAGATTGTTTTGTGAACACAGTAAAACATTCACTGCAGATTTGTTCAGTAAATGGTGATGATCAGCAATTGAAAACAGGATGGCTTTCATGGTACTTCATTAAATTGTATTTAGTATGAATTCTAAAATTTATGATAAATCTTCAATGAATATGGTTTATTTATATTACACAAAGCAAAAAAAAAAAATATGTGACAATTTTTCACTACTTCATTTCTTGAAGATAGTATTCCAACTGTGTCTTATCTTTTCATGTCAATTAAAACAAATCTTAGCTGTATCAGCCTTCACTATTTACACTAAGGAATTAAAAGCACACTACACAAATGACAGAATAGACAGATTGACTAAAAGCAATGATGTTGTTAACAGCAAAATGAAATTATATTGTCAATTGAGAGTTAATCAACAAATTGAGAATAAAATGTGCAGCCAAGTGTCAGGTGAGTTTCAAAATTCTGGCAACTGGCTATGACTAAAAATGACAACAAATGGGTTAATAATACTATGAGATGGACAGAGTTGCAACATCTAATGAAGCTACAAGAAAAGATGCTACAACTATTTTTTTTAAAAAAAAAAACTAAAAAAGAAAATCAGGAAGGTTTTGATGAATAATTTATTTTTACAATTTGTTAGCTTGATATCTAAATTTAGAACAAGAGTTAATTTACAAAATATAAAATGATGTGTTTAACAAAGTTTAATAGATATGAGATTGTTGGCCAATTGAAAGTGGCAAAAATGTTTGGACTTGCTGGCTTCTTTCAACTGGTGCTATGAAGAATATTTTCCTTTAGTCTGCCATATTTGTTTCTGAAAAAATGTTTCAGTCAAGAAAACAGTAAATGGATTGTCTGAGTTGTTTTAACAGGATAACAATGTATCATAACCCTATATTAGCAAACAATTTAAAGTAACTTAAACCAAGTGTGATGACGAATATAAATGTAATAATATTTTAACATTACATTACAATGGCAAAGAACTAAATTTCTAAAACACAATATAAATACATCCCATGGGATAAAATCTCTCTTTTCAAAAGGAAAACAGTTCACTTTAATTGGAAATCTCTGAAATGTGTAATTAAAGTGTATCGGGAAATCTCCAAAAGGTGAATTATAGTGTATCAGGAAATGTCAGAACGGTATAATCATAGTGCATGGGGTAATGTCCGAACAATATAATTATCTTATGTTGGACTGTGACAATGTATGACTGAGACACAGATCTTACTTGACAGATGCGTCAGACACAGTTTACAGAACATTTTTTTAAGCATCCCTAGGATATGAAATTAATTAATGTTTTAATGTCTCATTAAATTAATTTCACGATTAAACATTGACAAAAAAAATAATGTTAAAACTATCATAAAGTATGATAAAGACTGTGAAAAACAAAATAATGGATCGGAATAAAAAAAACAGAACAATATTTTAAAAAAGTAAGTCAAGTATAATAAGGACTACAGAATTTGTCTACTGAATTAGCTGATTGCAATTGTACTCAAAGAGAATCAAATTGTTCCAGTGAAGACATATAAAAAAGAAAAAAAAATCACAACATGAAGTGGTAATGCAATAACACAGGTGATTATTGTGGTGTGTAGGGAATTAGGGAAAGGGGAGACACAATATGAAGCACCATTGAAGGTCATGACATGGAGGTTATATGCCATGCATGGGGATCTAAGGCAGAGCGGTGTAACTCTCAGTTGACCATTAATTCATCTTTGATGAGAATAAATGGAGTCCCCCCCCCTTCCCCCGTCTCCTGTGATGTCTCCGTGGGCATTGCACTCTCTCGGCTACGGTGTGGATGTGAGTAGAGCACCATTTAAAAACAATCCCATTTGTGTGATTTAAAGGCTCTTAGAGACAAACATCTCATTCGTACAGGAATTTAACAGGTAAACTGTGACAGGTAAACTGTGACAACAGGTTACAGTTAAACTGACAACAGGAAGGTCGGCATGCTTAGAATCTATGAGTATATTTATTTTGTAGTTTTATTTTATGTAAAGTATCCTTCAAATAATAATAATCCCAGTGCATGTTTCTACAAACCCTTCTTTTTCTCAGCATTGATCCAACAACATCCTTGTGTCGCTATTGTACCGTTATTCGGCTATTGTCTGTAGTTTTTGTAAGCAAGAAGCATGGTACAGCATAATGATTGCCAACACCAGCAGTTATTTTTTTTTAATCATTAAATCTTGGATCTTGGACTTGCTGGCTTCTTTCAACTGGTGCTCCGGACATTATTTTTTTTTTTCCATTAGTCTGCCATATTTGTGTTTCTATGTGTCCCCCGTGGTGCCTCCAAACACTGACCCCAATAGTGGTTGATAGGTAAACATCTCTTCCTTTAAGGGACATCACAAAAAAAACAAACAAAAAACCCCACAACAGACAAGACTAAAGCTCTATTCATCTTTACTACAAGCCGCCAAGTGATGGTGACGAGCCAGCAGCTAAGTGATGGTAACGAGCCAGCAGCCAAGTGATGGTAACGAGCCAGCATTGTGAGGCAATATTAAATGTTTACTTGACACAGTGAGGATTCCACATTGGCACGCAGGAAGTGAGTTTTGGGAGGGGTGCAGGTAAGGAAAACAGTATCGAAAAATGGTGTTATTGAGGGATTGTTTTTCTGTCATTATAAAAAAAAAATGTCTTTCAATGAATGTACAACAACAGGGGCTAAACAAATCTATCCTCGGATTTATATTTTTCACAAGTCAATAAAAAGAAAAACATATTAACTGATTGGGAATGAGATTAACTCTTTTTTTTAATTCAGCCAATACCTGGGAGAATGTCACAGGGGGGGGAAAATATCTTTCATTTTCATACCTTGTCAACACAACCTCATATTATATCTCATGCAAGCTTATCTGGTGACATGTTATTAATGTTTTATATGACAATATCTGCAATCAGCTAACTGGGATTGCCAAGCTTCAAGCACAACTTATATAAATTTAAGTGGGCGAAAGGAAAGGGGATGGGGTTATGAACTAAATGAACCAAGAAACTAATGTTGGCCCAGTGGCTGTGTTTTTTTTTTATGCAGCTGATGGAAATATTTGATCCGTTATGGTACATCCCACGACTTTATTCGAATATGAAACCAATGAGATAATGATATACATAGCGTATTGTACTCTATGTTTAATGTATCATACACGTAGTGCACATAACTCAAAATCTCTTTATTTTCAGTGTCATATTTAACATTTCATTCAGATAACTTTCGAAAAAAATAAGAGAAACAACAACATCGCCACCAAATATTTGTATTTGATAAAAAAAAAACCCAGAAATAAAAACTTAAAAAAAAAACAACAACAACATGGCCACTAAATATTTGTGTTTAAGTTGAAAAAAAAAAACAACCCAGAAATAAAAACTTAAAAAAAAAACCACATGGATGCAACCTAGTGTAAAGCAAAGAATGAAGAATGAAGGGTTACCTAAAAGATTCTCTCTCTCTGTTTGAAGATCAGCCTCGATGCTGAGCTCACTGTGTCGACTGATTCGACCACTGTGGTTCTCACTTGAACATGAAGAGAGAAAAAAAAAACTATGTAAACATTTATGATACCACAAACAGGCTGAAGGTTCGTCACTTATTAGGAAGATGGGAAATAAAAACTGTATATATATATATATACAGTGCTTATTTTTTTTTGTAAAAAAAAATTGTTGCCAGTACTCAGTGATGGATTGCCTAAATTTTAGCTAAAACACAGCATCTAGTTTAGTTCTTATTGCGCACAATTTTAAAATAATTCAATTTTAACAAATAATATAATAAATTAATAATAAACGTTAAAATACAAGAAAAGTAATATTTTTTTCACCACATTAAAAAAGGTGCCGGTATGCCGTACAGATGCGTACCAGCACAAAAAAGCACTATACACATTTATATATAAATATATATATATATATATATATATATACATAAAAATGTGAATAACAGAGGATAACGAAGTAAACAAGAAGAAAATATTATTTATGTTTTTTTTTTTTGTTTAAATTTTTAACAGGTTCAGAATTTATGTTATTTTGTAATTGATAGACAAACTTCGCCTCATATGCCTAATGAATGTCTATCATATACAAATTCCCATCCAATCGGATGCTATAAGTACATTACACTAGGTCTGCCAAAAAAATCTCAAAATTTTCTGCCCAGGGTCACAATGAATCTAAGAGAGGCTCTGTTTATAAAAGATGCAAATGAAAAAAAAAAAATGGTTTGAAATCTGAAAAAAAAAAAATCTGTGTGGATGAAGAGATTCAAAATAATTGGTAAGATCCATACCTAGATTGTTTCATCTTTACAATGAAAGATTTATTTCAACGAATCAATGTCCCTGGTGTTAGACCGCTTACAGCTTATATAAAGGTATGTTTTTTTTTTTTTTAAAGATAATGTCACTCATTATATTTAATCCGTAAAAGGAAATATTGAGAAGGTATAATATATCTGTACAAACAAAGCGTTGGATTAAGAGCCATATAATAATAATAATATACACGCCCCCTTTGGCTGAGACTGAAACACTAAAAAAAAAAATAATATTTATTGTACTCTGTTGGTGTCAACCAGCCATTAAACATTGCACGGGCTAACCGTCTATCTAAATATTCAGAACCAGTGCGATCTTTAATGTGGGTCGACAAATGATTAGCTAGGCCTGACTTCTTAAGTCAACAAAAAACCCATCACCAAGAATATCAGAGGTGATTCAACAGAAATTATTCTTGGCTTTTCTATTTTTTTTTTATTTTCAAGTTGAAATTGTGGCAATTGAAAATTTGTGTCTCTAGACCAGTGGTCCCCAACCCTTTTTTTTCTCCACGGACCGGTCAACGTTTGATAATTTAATTAATTTATACCTCAGATTGTTTTGATCTACAAACGCCACTGCCGCTCACAGCCGCTCAACTTCCGGTTCACCTGACGTCCATGAAATGTCTCATTATCCCGACAGAAATAACACCGCAGTGAATAAAAAGGAAATAATTTAATGTTTCTTGGGCGGCCCAGTACCATTTGATTTACGGATAGCTACCGGTCAGTGGGCCCCGGGGGTGGGGTTTGGGGGAACCACTGCTCTAGAGTATAAAAATATGTGTTATAAGAAAAGAAAAAAAGAAGCCACAATAAACTAATTCGAAACAAACTTGTAATCATCGGGCGCCAAGGCGTTCTCCCTGGCGGTCCTCAGTGGAGCGTCCCACGACAGGCTGTTCATGCTGTCACCTGGGTTGACGCCCTTCTTGTTGCTGTTGTCGTCCTCCCCCTCCTCGCCGTGCTTGTCAGGTTTACTGGAAACAGCAGACAAAGTCATGGTTAGCTTAGGGTCTTAATGACCTGACCAAAAAAAACAAAACAGTTTAAAGTTTGTGAGATGATAATGTTTCACCAGGGTCGTGTTATAGCTTGTTGGGCTGGGCATATTTAAGCCCTTGTCCAAGGGGAGTGGGTGGGGTAGCACAATTCCAATAGGTCATGGGCCCCAATGTTAAATGACCATCACATATCTTCAGTAATCGCACAGAATACAAGCACACCGGTTTGTAGAGGATGGGGGGAGGGGGGGAACTTCTATAAGACGACTCAAGGTGGTGCGTATGATGAGTGCACCTTTCTACCTTACTTCGTTCCCGTGACAACAGGTAAAAAGCAAATAATTGACACTTGGCCCATTGCCCAGATTTCCATGAAATGTTTGTGAAACTTTAAAACATTATTGCAGGGCGGCAAGTGTTAAATTAAATTAAGAAAAAAAATAAAAACAAAACAGACAAAAGCAACCAAAAAAAACAACACACAAGCGAGAGAACATTTTCTGAAATCGGGACACGTCCCTTAGGATTTTGAAAAAAAAACAAACATTCTAATTGGTATTCAAAATAGGAGCATCACGTGCCAGGCAGGCACGCGACAGTTACATATCACTGACAGTGAGAATACAAGAGTTCATCAGCTACATGAGGGGGTCGGCGAACTCTTTAACCCTGTAACATAAATAACATTGGTTTTGATTTCCTGTAAAAAAAAAAATGTATTTTGTTTAGTTTTTCTCTAAATTACCTGTTATGAAAAAAAACTTGCTCGGTTGCACTTTGTTGCAGAATTGCAACAGCCAATAAAAAGTTTATTTTCCAATATAATGAAATAGTTTTTTTTCCACACATTATTTATTATCTTTTTACTGCTAGAATTTATAAGTTTAGATTTTTTTATCTCTTAAATTCAAAAATGGTGCCATATAGGGTTAAGGCCGCTTCCGATGGGGCGAAGAAAAAGTGCAGCCTGTCTAACCCATTTTTATCTGCACTTTAATTATCAAATTAAATCTGTTTTTTTAAATACAATTTTTAAGCTTATGATTGTCTATGAAAACTCATAATCCCAAGTAATTCTACCATTACCCCCCTTTTTGGCTGCTGTTCAAGGCACAACTAAGTGTTCATTTCTAGGGTCCCAAAAACATAAGAAAGGCCCTGCCCAGAGCTATACACATTAAATTACAAACAAAATAATGGTCTGTGTTTAATGTGTGTGTGAGTGTGTGTGTGACGATTAGATTAAATAGAGATTAAACACCACATTAAAAAGTCTTTTCGGCTATATGTTAACACGAACAGTGTTGCCAATACAGTTCGACTGAAGAGATAAAAACTCACTGAATGAGACACATAAAACATAATGAAAAAAAAAATGGTGATAAGTTAGAAACGTATTGATGATATTTCCGGTATTTTAACCATTCCTCTAGTGCAGTAGTTCTTAAACTGTGGTCCGCGGACCCCTGGGGGTCCGCGAAGCCTTTACTGGGGGTCCGCAAAGCCATTTGAAAAAAAAATCATCGTAAAATATATACATATATAAAGTACCTAAAGTTAGGATGGGGGTCCGTCAAAAAAATTTTTTTCAAGTGGGGGTTCGCGGGGGTACATAAGTTTAAGAACCTCTGCTCTAGTGTGAACAGTTATAATAACATTTCACTGTTTAAAAGCTTTTTTTAAACTTGCTCTGTATGGGCGTATGGTGATGGTTTAGGGTTAGTGACCAGCTAAGGTGGGGAAAAAAAAACAGTTTGACGAGTAGCGAAATGTCTGGATAACCGGTTAGTGAGTGGTGAAAAAAAAAGCAGTTTTGACAGGCTGCAAATGGTTGGACAAACAGTGCACTGAGAGTGACATGACAGGTCAGGTTGTGTGTGACCAGTAGCCAAGTGACATTAATTCACGCAACAACCGGTCTTCACAAGAAATGGACCACGGATGAGACAGCTATAAAAGTAGATAAAGATTTATCATAGTTTCTATACTTTATATAAATGTAATATAAAGTTAGTCAAGCCATGTAATGCGATTAATTAACACATGTGATATGGTTAGTTGATACATGTAATATGGTTAGTTGACTGCTTCAAAGGAATGGGGAATTCATTTTTCAACACTAAAAAGTATAAAATAAGATATGCAGAAAAAATTAAAAAAAAACAGACTTTTATAAGAATGTACAAAAAGTAAACAAATATTTCACTAGGCTGAAATCTTACAACTATTTATAAGAGACTAAGTTGACTAAATACAAGGGTGAGAACCCAAACTGGATGTTGCATTGATGAAATAACAACATTTCATCATAATAATTTTATAAAACGTGTTTGTGTTTCAAACTCGCTTATTTGCTAATATTAGTTAGACCACAGTGATGGTCACATTTTTATTTAGTCAATTAGTTTCCAATTTTTAGTAACTTTATTAAGTAAAAGACTTTTCTAACCGTTTTCTTCACACAAAACTTCTGCTTTTTTCTTTTTTTTTTAATTTGGGAAAAAAATTTTGTAATCGATATTTTGAGGCGCTTTTTAAGTGATAGATTGTCTTGAATTTTTGCATACAAGTTTCTTGCTCCATGACAATGCATGATTCAATAATTCATTTTGCACAAATATTAGTAAACAAATTCTCATAACTAATTAAGGGATGTAACCGTGTTAACTAGGACGGACGGCACTAATAAACGGGTTGCTTCCCTTGCATCAATACCTGCCTTGTTTTGTTTACTTTTATGTACCGGGTAAGTTTTTTTTTTTATTTTGGATACACAGGTTACAACATAAGATAAGCACATGATACAACATAAGATAATATCGTGGGTTTTCTTCTTACAACTCACACAACTAGAAATCTAGAAAATGAAACTTCTTATTTTGAATTTTTTTCCCCGTAAACAAAAACAGATGCTGGAGATTTCATTATAACAACAAACGTCAAAGTGAAATAAGACCAGGCCAACGAACAGGGGTGAATAAAAATAACAAACATTTATCTGTGCATACAAGAAGTTATATACAACATGCACCACACCAGATCAAAGTGCGCACGTGCACACACACACACACACATATATATATATATATATATATATATATATAATATAATATATATATATATATATATATATATATATATATATATATATATATATATATATATATATATATATATATATATATATATATATATATATATATATATATATATATATATATATATATATATATATATATATATATATATATATATATATATATATATATATATATATATATATATATATATATATATATATATATATATATATATATATATATATATATATATATATATATATATATATATATATATATATATATATATATATATATATATATATATATATATATATATATATATATATATATATATATATATATATATATATATATATATATATATATATATATATATATATATATATATATATATATATATATATATATATATATATATATATATATATATATATATATATATATATATATATATATATATATATATATATATATATATATATATATATATATATATATATATATATATATATATATATATATATATATATATATATATATATATATATATATATATATTAGGGCTGCTGATTTGCGATTAACGCGTCAAAAAATTTTGATTAAATTTTTTAACGCAACACCTAAATGCGTTAATTTGACTAAAATATTGCAAGTTCAAGAAATCGATAAATAACAGTATTTCACTCAACAAATTTGAAGTTAAGGTTTGTTCACTTATTAAGTATATCTATCACCCCACCCTGTTGCAATTCGCATACACCCTCCTAGAAATGTCGACAAAATCCCCGCTTGTAATATAAATGAAGATGTTTTTGTTATATAGCCCTTCGACAAGTAAACCTCCTGCTCCATTCCCGGTCGATGTAAAAAGAGAAAAGTTTCATTCACTAGTTTACATTATATACTGTAGTGTATTATTGAAGTCAACTTGAAGGTAAAAAAAAATTAAGCGTATAATGAGATGCTAGACATTTTGTATCATCATTTTTTGCGCAAATATTTTTTTATCGCATTTTGAAAATACATCATTAGGCCGGTCACGGCTGCAACAGCTGCACTAATAGTTTCATATACATGACACCTGTCAATCAAGGTCTAGACTGTACACGAGACAGTGGTTGTATTTTTCAGAATTATTGTGACACTGTGCTCAATTTAATATTTTATATCGGGCTGTTTTTTTAACTGCTATTAAAGCGTAATTAATGCGTTAAACATATGCGATTACATTTTTAACGCAAATACCTAAATGCGTAAAATTTTAGCCAAATGTTGTCATTTCAGTAATCAGTAAATAATCCAATTCTATAACCATAACTAGATCAGACAAGATTTAAAAAAAAAGAAAAAAAAAATCCACCGAATACAGAAACTGTCACGCTTACATAAAAAAATCATATGCAGCTACATGACCTTTGAAACAATAGGATTGTCTTTCTTAATAATAATTACGACACTCAATGTACATTAGTGAACATCTGGTTGATTGACAGGTGCCATGATTTGGAAAAATGGGACAGAGGGGGTACGGTACGGTTGGTAGTAACGTCATCTTTGTGGGGAGAGAAGCTGCTAAGAGTGTCAAAAATCTAACAGGGTGGGAAAGGGGGGATAAAAAAACGTGTTAATAATAAGTGAGCAAGTAAGTACTTTCTGGCTATACTATTATTTTATGAAGGAAAAGGCACATATGATATATAAATGACGTGTGTATTTTGTTTTGGAATGGGAAGTGAAGGGGGTAAGTACGGTAGTGGAGGGTTGGGTAAACAAGACATACGTGGGGGGCAAAGTGTGGCAAAATATGACTGGGATAGAGAGTAGAGAGATTGAAATACGTCATTAGCTCGGAACCTATGGTACGAGAAAAACCACTTGTTTGGCATTGTTGTTGATTAAAAAAAAAAAAGAAAACTCGCATCACTTGACGTGATTGATATATGTCCATAAACTGGTCTCAATAACTAATTCAACAGACATTAGTGCTGATGCTTAATAAATCTGTTACAATTAATTATGCCTCTTTCGTAAATAAATCTGAATTGCTTATTATACCAATTTTATGCTATGATATTCTAACTTACATGTTTGAATAGAAACAAAATGCGTTATATTGTGTCGATTAAAAAGTGCGTTAATTTGCGATTAAAAATTTTAATCATGCGTTAATTGCGATCAAATTTTTAATCGAACAGCATCTAATATATATATATATATATATATATATATATATATATATATATATATATATATATATATATATATATACACACACACATACAAGTTCATGATGTGTCCAGAGTTGCAACAAAAGGAAATGCACATCCAGTACTATGTTATTATTTACTTTAAATGCGATAAACAGACCATGGTCATATTTTTGATAAAATTGTTTTTTTTTTTTTGGCAAAAATTATGAGAATTACTTAATAATGATATTCCAAATTTCAAAGTTTAGTCAAAAAACACAAAAAGTCATCATTAAATACAAATCGTAAAAAGTGAATTAAAATTTGACCCAAATTTAACATTAAAGATTATTGAAAAAAAAAAAACAACAACCTTGACCCAATAAAAAGAACGAAACAAGCTACGAACAGCCTTGCGAATATATATTAGCAGTTCGGTTGGCTCAAGGTAAATCAGGCTGTATTCGTTAGTTTCATACCGACAGAAGCAGGGAGGTCGCGGAGGTCGGTGTGCAAACCCAGTATTAGCGCTAGAAATTTACGAAACCGAAATAAGAGGATTTGACGCAACGCCGTGAGATGTAATAAATGATATTCCCTGTCCACGTTCGGCGTCCATCCTGTCTGCCGTGTATTTTATGCGGCTATTTAATGATTCATTAAACGGAGACAGAGACCGCAAACCGAGGCGCCCTCTTTGTCCCATTTTTTTTTTATCGGAAGCTGTTGTGTCGTCTAGCAGCAAAGAGAAATAAACTTTTCGTTCTGAAGTCTTGACTTCCTTCCGGTACTCGATTCCCATCAAATCCGATTCTATAGTCAGGGCCGTCTTACGATCGTCGCGGGGCCTGGGGCGCTTTTACATATGAAGACACAATTGCCCCCCACCCCACCCCACCCCACCCCACACGCTTAAGAGTAATTACGGTACATACGAAATTCAAATTTCATTTTTCAGACTTTCGTTGAGTCCCTTGAGATTTGTAAGCCCCAGGCGCAGCCTAAATGATAATACGACCCTAGATAGACCCCAGACTTTCGTTGAGTCCCTTGAAGTTTGTAAGCCTCAGGCGCAGCCTAAATGATAATACGGCCCTGGATATATACCCCCCCACATCCTCCCAACACGTCAAGTAATTTTGCCTAGGGCCTAAAACAAAAAAAAAAGACTGGCCATCTTTAGACGTTTTAAAAAAAAAATACCAATAAAAAAGACATATACTGTTACAGTGTACTAAAGTGTATGGCACATCAGCCAACCAACGGCTAACGACTGTGTAAAAAAAAAACCCCCAAAAAAACCGGACAATAGCACTAATAACACTAACACCAAGAATAGCACACAACACCTCGTGGATGAATAACAAGTGATGAACACATCCAATACGAAATCCAAAAAATTCACGATAAGAAACACACACACACACACAAAAAAGGTTAAGAAACAAAAAAAATAATACTTAGAAAAAAAACGACCACAACAGTTTGTGAATAAATGAATAAATAAAACAACTGACTTGGCCATGAACGCCTCGGCCACTTTTTTGGCCAGCAAAATACGACTCAGCTGGTTCCTCGCGGTGTCCACGTGAGCAGACTCGCTGCCATGGCAACCAAACAAAACAAAAAAAATCAAATGAATGAATGATCTTTAAAGAATTATCAGACTGCACGCAAACTTAAAACACACACACACACACGCACACACGTACACAGAAAAGATAGTTTTCAGTTATGTAAACAATGCCCTGACACGGAAAGTACGGAGCAACTATTGGGTCAATCACACGAATGAATTTTTTTTTTTTTTAAATTTTTTTTACAATGCATAGAGGTGAAGCCAATGTCAGCAGACATTCTGGTGAATATTTGTGCACTGTGTTGGGGAAAAGAGGAAAAGGAGTGGGGGGGGGGGGCAATGTATGAGATTACAAGAACATAATGAATCCTGATGATGCTTTAAAGCAGTGGTTCCCCCAAACCCCAGGACCGTACGTACCGGTAACCGTGGAACAAAATAATAGTGGGCCGCCCAAGAAACATTAAGATATTTCCTTTTTTATTAACTGTATCTAAAACAATCTAAGATATTAATAACGTGTCCCCCCCCACCCCCAGCCCCCGGGCTGCGAGAAAAAGGTTGAGGACCACTGCTGAATGCTGGCGACCACACCCGATGTTTTCAGACCCGGCCCCGCCAACCACTGCTGATGACGACGACGATTCCAAATGCAAGTCGAAATAAAACTGTGAAGACAAAAAGTTTTGTGAATTTTTAAAACTAAAACTTCAAGGCACCAACCTTTGATAATCCGGGTCATTGTCTTCCGCTTGGCTGCAGCGTGTTATTTTAGAGAGGGGAGGGTGGGGGGTAAATGTTTGAAGGTGAGAGTTTCAGTGGGTGAAAGAGAGAGAGAGAGAGAGAGAGAGAGAGAGAGAGAGAGAGAGAGAGAGAGAGAGAGAGAGAGAGGGGGTGGGTGAGAAAAAAAATCAAACGTAAATAATTTAGAAGCATAAAGTGAAACGCGTTTTAATACTTTTGATATACCAATATCCGTAATATTCCGTTACTGATACCTTTCTTTTTTTTTTTTTTAGATGTACTAGTATTTGCCATTTACCATAATCAATAATATTTGATCTCAATAACCCATTATCGACAATGAATTGTTTCGTTAAGACATGTTTTATGCGTACTTAGTTAAAGTTTTTTTTTAAAACAATTACAAATGAGAATAAATACGTAGCATGAATCAAAACAAAAAGTTTTCAAAAAAAAAAAAAACATAATTACATGTAACTGTAGGTGAAATCAACAGACAACCAAAAAAAAAATAGGTGATGACACGATGCACTATTTCTACATCTACTGTACCACGGAAGCTTTTTCCAGACATGCAACAGGGGACAAAACTCATTGCTTATAAACTCATGGTTTATGTCCCCTTAGGACCAGGATTTCTGTACAAAAAAAAAACAACTTTTAAACTAAAACTATGTGGTGAGCAAAACATTGAACTCATGACAGTAATAGTTGCACATAGGTCTGGTCAAAACTGAAATAAAGAAATATGGCAATACAAATGTAAAAGTCTGAACAGAAAAGACATAAAATGAATTAATACATCCAATAGAAAGTATCAATCAGAAACTCATCGCTATACACAGCAAACAAATATCACACACACACACACGCACACACACAAATATTGTTTTAACGCTTAAAAAAATGAGGAAACGTCAAACAGTCAAGAATTAATCATGTCGGCCACTGTACTTATATAAAAAGACTTTCCTAATCCTGTCGTCAGTAATGTAAGAAATGTCTTGGTCTTCTTACAAATATAAAAATAGGTCACGTCTGGAAAAAAATTGGTAAACAAAAAGAAATGGCGAGATCGTGAGGGAGTTCTGCGGGCGGAACTTAAATGGGCGCCCCCCACCTCTTTCCCCCACAACTCTGATGTGACCGGGTCGGGGAGTGGCGGTTAGGCATCCTGCCGTTTTTGTTTATAACTTTTTCGAAATGTACTCTTAGGTGATGAGATGTAAAACGAATATGACCATTCCGCTGTCACACGATATAGAAAATGAACTGAGACATCAAACTCTCAGAGAGAGAGAGAGAGTCAAACCTTAAAATCCGGAAAAAAAACACATAAAAAACTCAAACGGGAACTACTCGAATAAAATTTTTGAAAGAGTTAAGGACCGTAAGCCGTAATTAGAATAAACAAAAAAATCGCCATTGAAATACAGTGGATTCCGCTTATTTGGGACAAATCTCAAAGAAACCAAACCTAGAAGCCAATAGTAAATTTATATGTTTAATTGGGACAGCCGCTTAATTGAGACAAAAAGCCTCGGTCCCGATGTGTCCCAATTAAGCGGAGTAGACTATTTCAATTTACTCTGAGAGCAAGAGTAATTAATGCGAGAAACTATGCTACAAATTAACGCAAGGAACGAATCCATCGATGTTATTTATATAAGATCTGATAGTGAAACAAAATGGTTTCGCCAAACTAACGATTTGGAATACGATCTTTTTTTTTTTTAGGAAATGAAATAGTTCGGATGATGATGCGTCGATGAGTAGTTAAATAAAACCACACAAACAAATAAATAAAACAGAAAACATATTACTTTCTAACAGTATCGCTGGTGGTATTGTTTAATGTGATAAACTTATGATCTCTTTGAACTTAAAAGTGCAAGGGGAAACAAATCTGTAGTTTTTGCAGCTTTCTCTCCCTTCAAATATCATAACGCAATTTACCGCCTCAATACAAGTCATTGGGACGGATAAGCATATTTTTTTTTTGAAGTGATGTAGGGCCCAAAACATTCGCTGCTTGTGTGCAGGGGAGACTGAGTCAGTGTCGTAGGTACGACAAGGGGCTTGTGTCAATCAACATAATAGGCGCGCACAGTGGCATAGTGTGGGGTGGGCATGGGGGGCATTAGGCCCCGGGCGCTACTCACAAAGGGGCGCCAAACGGCATATTATACGATTTTCGAATGGAGGGGGAGAGGGCTCTAAAAAGGTATTGCGCCCCGGGTGCGAGTTAAGCTCGCTACGCCACTGGGTGCGTATCCATCCTGTCTTCCAGGTTTTCATATGACTATTACTTCATAACAGACTTGTAGGTTTAGGGAAACATGGCGATATATTTGACAGTATCATTTTATTTTTTTATATGAAAAAAAAAAATAATAACTGAATAATTCTAACGCAGTGGCTACGGTTCGGTCCGACCGAACCCGTATTTTTTTTTTCGGGTACCAGCCATACTTTTTATTGCATATTTTTTTTGTTTTCGGGGCTTGTGTTAGGGTTAGGAATAGGGTTAGGAATCGGGTTAGGATTAGGGTTAGGAATAGGGTTAGTGCAGTGACTTATATGTTGTTGTATAGCTCAGTGCAGCGACTCGGCCGCTATATTTAGATATCTATATTATAGCTGGACCCTAACCCTATCCCTAATCCTAACCCTATTCCTAACCCTAGCCCCGAAAACAAAAAAAAATATGCAATAATAAGTATGGCTGGTACCCGAAAAAAAAAAAATTCGGGTTCGGTCGGACCGAACTGTAGCCACTGCGTAATTCTAAATGCTTAAAAAAAACAACAAACCGGGACAAAACAGCTGTAATCGTTGCGAAACTTCTGGGTTATCAGCAAGCGATTGACTACTGCAGCGGTCCCCAAACTGGGGTGGGTGGAACGTCATTAATGCGATCATTACTTTACGGAGAGAATGTAAGTGCACACATAATTGAAACAATTTGTATTGAGGTCACACACCCATGAAAACCAACGAATCGCGCTGTTATACAGGCCATGCTTGTAATTTGAAAGATGATGCCACAAGTTGAGTATGCGGTACAAAGATTGACGTTGACAAAGAAGCAAACTACAAATCAATACATGCCCATCTAATTAAGACAATGCAGTGGCGTCACCAGGGTTGTTGTCACCCGGTGCGGTAACTCATGGCGTCACCCCGTCTCATGACACCCCATAGACATTACAAAATAAGAATATAGGCCTAAAACTAGATATTTTGCATTTTGGTGTCACCCCTTGTCCACACCCCCCTAGTGTTAGACATGAAGACATGAATGAATTAATACAATACATTTTAGCGGTTATGCTCTTTCTTCTGTCCTAAATCCCCCCCCCATCCCCTTTTGTAGTTAGCGATAGAATGCTAAAACCGAACGGTTATTATCGGGCCCCGAATCGGATAAGTTTGAGAACCATTGGGGGGAGGAGAGGGGGGGGGGAGAAACAGAGATAATCTAAGATGTGCGGGAATCAATTTTTGAGCTAGAGACGCTATGATTATCAGCCGAAGAAAAAAAAATTCATGTCAGCGTAGATGGGGCGAAAAAAACAAAAAAACAACAAGACATCGATCCGAGGCGGTAATCGTTTCGTCGATGCAGCCCGTCAACAGGTGACTCGGCCGTCTTTCGAAATGCGCCAAAAACATCGATCCTCGACGGGTATCGATACTCCCGTGCATCTTTACAGACCTAGCTATTCCGTGTCCGACGGTTCTTCGGAAGCGCCACACTTACTTGGTACTTCAGTTGCACGGGGGGGGGGGGGCCGTACGGTTATGCAAGAGTCTGAAACTGTTCTCATTCGTTTCGGATCTTCGCACGCTCACTCAGTACTTTCTAACGCCGGAACCTAAGGGGGGGGGGAATTATGATAACTGAAGGGGAGGGGGGGGCAATGTGATAATTTTTTCTACACCCTGAAATCAATCATTGAGGCTTCAATCAGTCATTAATTCAATTTACTATTTAAAAAAAAAAAGATAATTATGTATACTTTAAAAGGGGAGGGCGGAGGAAATGGTGTGAATAGAAAAGTTTAGTTGGTCGAGGGCATGGCACATTGAACCACAGGCTTTTTACTGGACGGGTCACGTGTTTCCACTCGGGATGCGCGGCTGAGGCTATTCTGGTGAGGGCGCCAAAAAAAAAAAAAAGCAGCGTGTGAACTCTTACAAGCGCACCGCGCGCCACAATAGCCAGCAGCGTTACTGATTTTTAAGATGGGGAGTCAAAAACTTTTTTGAACTAATTGAACTGCGTCAAATTCCACAGCCGCCGTGCCCTTCCGGTACTAAGACCAACAAACAACCTTACGTTCCCCCCCCCCCCCCGTGTTTACATATATTCATTTCTTTTCCTTTTTTTTTAATTTGTGTGTTTAATTCTTCTTCTAAAGATTCCATGAATCGTTATCACGGTCGCTGTGCTCCACCACCACCACCCCCACCCACCCCTCCCCAATCCTCCGCTTCCCTTGACCCGAAACCACGTGACTCGTGCATGCCATACACAGAGAAAAAAAAAAGAATATATGGCTTCGCTTATCAGTGGGTTGCCATGGAAACCAAATTTGATCTTGAAGAAATCACGTGTCGAACTGTGGGCAGGACGATTACACTAACGATTTTTTTTTTTATTTTTATTTTTCAGCCGTGCCAATCAAAAGTTTTGAAGGGAAAGAAAATGATAATAGCAATACAATACATTACAATCTTGTGTTTGAAATATTTTAAAGGCCAGATATATATATATATATATATATATCGGTGAAGCTGGGCGAACTGTTGAGCTGCAATACGGTTACTATGGTAACAAGGGAGCTTATCATAGTTACCCCCACTCACCTTCCAGTTAAGATGCGCAGTGTGCTGCTATTCTATTTTATTTTTTTTGCGCGCATGATACTTACCACTGCTTGGTGGAAAATTACTAGTAAACAAAAAATAAATAATAAACGTAGTCAAATTGACTTTTACGAGAACAAAAATAACTTATGCAATTACAGACGATTGCTTTTATTTAATGGTCGCTGGTTTTTTTTTTTTAAACTTTCTGGAGTGTTATCAATACTTTCCGTCACAACAAAGACACACGCACACACACACAACTGTAGGGCGCAGATTACGACTGGGTAAATACACTAGACGTAGATGGAATTCGACATTTAGATCCGTGAGTTGAGGGTAAAATGCCACCCAAGCCAAAAAAAAAAACAGCAACAAAAAACACCAGATCAGACAACAAAAGACCAACATTATTACATTATTAGTTGCTCGACGTCAAGGGGTTCGGGTTTGTCGGGCTTATCCGTGTGTGTGTGTGTGTGTGTGTGTGTGAAGTCCCCTGTAAGGATGAGATGAGATCTCTTTAGATCCTATAAACCACTAATGGGACGGTTTTTATAGTGCCTTTCTTTCATCCCTCCACCACAGCCGATAGTGCAATGGCCATGGAGGCACCGCAGGAGATATAGCGGGGACTTAGGCCGTGACCTGAAATATCCATCGGTCCTCACCGGAGATCGAACTAGGGACACTCGAGCGCTTTACCACATGACCACCCGCCCCGCTTAACCGTGGGACTTACCCGTTTACTGTGGTGAATATTTAACAGTGCAGAATAATAAGGAGAGTAATATGGTCCAAGATTTGTGACAAAAACTGACCATATTAAATCATCAATTTAAGCGACCAAAGTATTTTTTTAAAAAAATAAATCACAACAGAAATCATGATCTTGTAGAAAACAGCCATTAACAATAAAAAAAAAATAATGCAGCAGTTTTAAACAAAGACGTCTCTTTCTGAAGTCTTCTGGTTTGGAAGAGATAAAAAAAACCAACCATGAATATGTTACAACACAGAGGAATACATCAATGCCGTGCGCAATAAGGGACCGTTCTCAAGTTCTCCGCACACGACCTCAGAGAGTTCCAGGTATCTCATCTGGCGAGGCTGGACTAGCTGATGGACGACGACAAACAGCGACACAACGTGAGATCTGAGTTTCTATACAAGTTGAAGGTGAGTTTTACAAACACACACACACACAGACGTGACCTTGACAATGGCAGGTGACTCTGTACCAGTGCTGCCAGATATTTAAATAAAAACCACTTAATAAGAAATCCGCCCAAAAAAAATCAACCCACCAGATTAGTCATAGTGAACAAAAAAAAGTCAAATTTTAACCTAGTTTTTTAGTTTTAATGCGACTTTTTTCCGTTTTTGTATTTACGTAATAAAAAAAAACGTTTAACCCGCCAATGGATTGATTTACTTCCACCGAAGCCCGCGACAAACATTACCCAAACTGGCAGTAAACCCGCCAAACTGGCAGAAAACCCGCCAAACTGGCAGGAAACCCGCCAAACTGGCATGAAACCCGCCAAACTGGCAACACTGCTATATACAACCGGTGACAAATAAACACGTAAAAAATAAATAAATAAAGAGATCATCAAGCGATGCGATGGAAACAAAAAAAAATAGTTATCTACAGATTGTGTGTGATTCTACAAGCCCAAACCTGCAATGTATGTGCGAGAAATATTTTTCTTTTTTTTTTTTCAATCTTTCATGTTGAACAATTAAGTGCCGGACACACGCGTGTGACAGCCCGATGAAAACACACACAAGAGTTGTCTGGGTGGTACCTATAGTCGGTGACTTCATCCTCTTCTTCGTCACCAAACCCGTTGTCGTTATCGCTGGAGGGCAGGAGGCCGAACAGGGCCGAGCCCCGGATGACCTCCTCGAAATAGGCCTTGGTGTCCCGGTCCATGAGGCCTCGCTCCGTCGTCGTTCCCTCGACCTTGTGGGTGAATTTCATCAGCTGCCTGGGGAGCGTGGGAGTAGTAATGGGGGGGGGGGGGTAAAATGATACTGACAAGCGATGGTGAAATGCCGGTACACGGCGAAATATTTGACCTTTAACCTCCATATAGAACCGTGTACAACATCGGGTTTGTCTGACTTGACCCTAGCAAGTTACTTACCGGCTGCCAACCAAATAATAATACATCGACGTCAATGAAAACAAACGTGTTACAAACAATCACAGGGAATGACTAACTGTACAACTGAATCGACCAATAAGTAATACACCACTCTGCTTTTTGAGAATTGTACGATTTTGAGATTGCCGGGTGACCTTGACCTTTTAATTTCGGTCCACCTGTTCCACCTGACATTTGAAGAATACTATTCAGTTGATAATAATGATAAAAAAAATTGAAAACATAACTTCAATAAGCTATTTAAAGTGTTAATGAAATGGGTCAGGAATGTTTCTGTTTCAGTTCACTGGGTTTCAAGAAACAGATTGATACACACATTAGGAAACACAAACACACGAGAAACACAAACACACCAGACCCGTTCTGAGCGGCCGTGGGCAGAGATTTACAGACAAATACAAAAGGGGGGGGGGCTCTATGACTGTTAGGGAGTCAGTTTTTTTTTAATATCATTAATATATCAATTAGTAGAGGAAAGGGGGCGCATGTAGCTAGGCTGCCCTCTAATGTAAACACGCCCACACACACACAACGTCAGCGCTGAGTTCATCAAAACAGTCTGGACTGACGGAATTGTTGGTCTTGTGAAATACAGCCTGCAGGCGCTCATAATTTGTATTTTTTTATTTCACATCTTAGATGGAGGGGGGGTGTTATCAAAATACGGCAAATGGACCGAATCCGGCCCCCGCTGATGTCAGCTGAATTTCGCTTGGAAAAAAATTTACAGAACACAGGACGTCGAAATCTAAATGATCATGCGGCCCCGCTCTTGCTAAATCTTTCATCTATCTCGCCCCCGGCTCAAAAAAAAAAGCCCTCCCATCCCTGTCTTTGTGGAAAATAGTGACAAGAACGTAAAGGTCATCATCCAACATGCGCCCCCCCCCCCAAACACTGACTGTCACACAAATGGAAACCAAAGTCAGTTATCAGTGTCGTGGACCCTCGTTTCGACAACTGGCACCCCTGTTGAGTTCAACCGGTTATGATCCCACACGGAATGCCTAGGCTTTTCAAGTCCGTGCCAGACTGTTAGGTCGTCGCGGGCAAAACCCGGGCAGACATACGGGCCAACAGCAGAACAACTCAAACTCATCTCTGTGTAGATAGATAGAGAAACCTCCTACCGTCGCTCATATCAGGCGAACTTTACAGCTTCAGAAAAAAAAAACAACAACAAACGAACAACTGTGTATGAAGCCGTCAATCAACGTATGACAGCATAATATAAGGGGGCGATGACGTCTGCAGTATCACGTGACCGTTAAGATGGCCACATCTGGTCAGACTGTTATCAGGAAATCTGTGACAGTTTCTCTGTTGTTTGTGTTTTTTTCTTTGTGTGTGTGTGTGTGTTTATTTCTGAGACTATTTAAAATTCTGAAAGCCAAAAGTAATACAGAATGGGGGGGGGACATATAGTCAAATAACTGACAAGATTTATCATACGATGAAATAAAAATAAAACTTCAGATCAGATTTTGGGCCCCCATTGAAACCAGTGTATTGGGCCCCCATTGAAACCAGTGTATTGGGCCCCCATTGAAACCAGTGTATTGGGCCCCCATTGAAACCAGTGTATTGGGCCCCCATTGAAACCAGTGTATTGGGCCCCCATTGAAACCAGTGTATTGGGCCCCCATTGAAACCAGTGTATTGGGCCCCCATTGAAACCAGTGTATTGGGCCCCCATTAAAACCAGTGTATTGGGCCCCCCTATCACCCAAAATATAACCACTTGAAAGAAAACAAATGGTTTTTGATCACGTAGCCGACAGCATCAGTGCGGCCCATTGGTGAAGTGGTCGGTTGGCCCCTGTACTCGTGTTGCGCACGACACAGTGGTATGGTGGGCCACTGGTGCAGGCGAGCTGTGTAGGAAGTTGGCGGCCAAGAAAATCCTAATGTCATCTTATACAACATAACTTTTTTTTTTTTTATGCAGTCCGATTCTACTACCACAGAACGCCATTTCCTTTACATTCTAGCCCAAATTAAAGTTCGCTCTTTGATAAAGCAGTACCTGATAAAAGCAGTACCAGATCATTCCGGTTTGTTCGGCCGCAGAGGGGGAAAAAAAATAGCTAGTCAGTGCTCTCCAGTAAAAGAATGCGTTGCGCAAGGCTCGAACGCTAAGCTCTCGGTACGAGTAGCTCATACGAAGGTACGTTAGTTTTACCACGAGTATGCACTCAGTTGTTCAGTACTGGTAATCTGGTAACCTCTGTAATCTGCCCTCTGTCCGTCTCAACGGGGAGTAATGATGTAAGATCACGGCTTAACGCTCAAAAATGTCAGCTACATCTTTTAAATCACCGCTAATTGCATTCGGTCACATGGAGCAGCGGTTCTAAACCTTATTATTTGGCGACTGTGATCCGAAAGGTCGCGAAAGTATGTGCACATGTACCCCTCACACGTAAATTCGATACTAGATAGAACGTATGGTTAACGCTCTACTGCGATACCTGGGCACTTATATGTCGCTGTGTACCATTGAATAAAGTTTCCCCCGTACCTCTTGGGGGGTAGGCGTACCTCTAGGGGGTAGGCGTACCTCTTGAGGGTAGGCGTACCACCGGTTGAGAACAGCGGGTTTAGAGCAATGGTAATGATGAACACTTATGTTGGTATCACATCATGAGCACCAGAGAGCGTATATCATTGATATGAACATATATATATATATAGAACATAATGTAAAAATCAATCTGCACGATTGTTATACCCTTTTCAGCTTTCTCTAATGAAGCCATTCACGTCATGCAATCATTGCACTGGTGGGTTAAAAATAACTACAGTTTCACGACACACACACAAAAATATTATATACATGGACAATTGTACATTAGATGCATGACTGAGGATATCAGTGGAGAGTTTTTGGTACAGAGGGTGGGGAGTTAAACAAAAACATGGCGGTAAGGAACAGCAAAACAAACAACAACAACAACAAGGTCAATGGATGCTGGTGGACACACTGGCAGGGCTGGTTGTAAATACCAATTTAGGATACACACAGTACCTGGACTTTACACCCAGGCGGACGAATTTCCGACGGACACCCCCCCCCCGTTCTTCCTCTTAGAATATATATTGCAATATTTAACTTAAATGTAAAAAAAAATTAAATTAAATTAAAAACTAGAAGAAAATGAAGACAAGCCATTTTTAATCTAAGTGAATTTTCGTTTATAAAGAACCCCCAGTAAGAAAAGATTGTAATCTTTAAAAAAAATACAATTATAATAATATATAATTATAATATTTACAATATTTACAATTTACCAAAGTAAAAAATAAAACCTATCATGGTTTCAGGTCTGGTGATATGACAGTCATAAGACGAAAATATAGTTAAAAAATATAAAGTAAAGATGTTTGCTTCACTACCGCATTTAACTTATTTCAATATTTGTTTTTTTTTTTAATTAGGGGGTTTACTCCACTCTGGGAGGGGGGGGGTGTCTGCAGGGGTTTATTTGCAAGGGGTAATTTTGTCCGCTGGGAAAGGTGGGGAGGGGGAGGAGGAAGGTTGCCCTATACTGAGGATACACAATACATGGGCTGCAGCACAGAAATTTACATATTATATATATATATAAAGTAACCATTCATAAAAAATAGATCTAAGTAAAACCTAAACAAAAAAAAGAGGAAGCAAATAAAACAACCAACGAATAATAAAAAAAAGATATTGTAACTGTAACAAAAAAAAAAGACATAATACGTTTTTTTGGCCAGCGCTTTTAGTCTGTAACCAGCCGTAACATTACGGGTAACACTTTATATAAATACATATTTATATATATATAGGCCTATATAACATAATGCATGCAGTTTAAATTTAAAACAAAAAAAAATAAAATAAATGATTTGTTATGTGGTAATCAGAGGGGAAAATGTAAACACGATTTGATGATAACCATTCTCATTAGATGGGTTCTCTGTAATGCTGGATGATCACAGACATGTTCAATAATAAGATACTATTGACCAGTACCGTGGTGGAGTGCGTGCCCGCCTCAGATCATCTGATTAAATAACACAAACAAATGGCTCAAATAAAAAAAAAAAAATTCAAAACAAAGGGGCTGACGTAACCGGGGACCCCCCCCCCCCCGCGTGACAGGAGGAGGGGGGAGGGAAAAAAGACAGACTGGTCATCATACTGGAACGGGGGAGGGGTGTGTGGGGAGGGGGCTTATATATTTCTGTTGGTGTTGTTGACAAGCTCATCATCTGTCTGATTAGATTACACCGTGTCCAGGGAATCAAACGGCGAGTCATTTGGGCTGTGGTGGTAAGGGGGGGGGGGAGACTGGGTTGATGAAATGGTAACTCCAATGACAACAATGGGGGAGGGTAACTCCAATAAAGATGGGCAAGTAACTCACCTGTGGATGTGTCCGTGCATGAAATTCATGACTTCCTCGTCCATGTCGAAGTCACTGGGGGATTTAAAAAAAAAAAAGAAAGAGTGATGTGTTCGCCTCAATAGAAATTACATAATGAATTTACAATTACATAATGAATTTACAATTACACTTAAGAAGGAACCAATTGGGTAGCGCGAGAATGTTTACTGTACATAAGCGAGTTTAATAGAGAAAACAAAAATCTTTATCACGCCTTAAGTTTTCTTAACAAGTCCCTCAAAGAGTGAGATGTTTATCTGTTATGTACCATGAACCACTAATGGGACGACATTTGAAGTGCCCTTCTTTCACCCCCAGCATAGCCGATACTGCAATAGCCATGGAGGCACCACGGGAGACATATGTAAAGGTGACTGGGACTCGCTGCGAGCATGAAGATCCGGCTCGCCAACAAAGTGCCCCCCCCCCAGCCACGTTTACAATAAATCAGGCCCGCCGCCAGATTATCTTTGGCCTCTGACCATCTCCACTAATTTAGGGGGGGGGCCCTCCACTGATCGCGCAATGTCCGAGAGAGACCCCCCCTAAAGGACAGGGTGTCCCCTGAGATTCGTTCAGGACACATCCTCGACGCGGTTGGCCCTGATGATAGTAACATTAAAAAATTTCACCGATTGTAAGAAGGATAAAATAATAATAATAATGCAAGATTATTGAACCATTTTAACCCAGTTTGAAGGGGAGGTAAAAAAAGAGAAACAAGGGGTATTCACTTTTAAATCCATTTTTCGACAAGTTTGAATGCAGAGCTGAATGGCAGATTACGAACTGACGGGGAAACGACGGACATCGATTGGAGCAACACTTCAAAACAAAAATGCTACAACAATACCATCCATTTTTTTTTTTTTTTAAAAATTGAAAGATTAACGGATTGCTGGGCCGTGACAAAAGGGTTTAAACGTAGAACGACGACAGCCTCATGCAAGATTGCGTGTCTGCGGCTCTGTACTCTTTACTGGAGAGTCAAAGTGAAATTAACAAGTAGGCCAAAAAAAAAAAGGCTTAAAGTACAGAATTAGTCAACAAAGTCATTGTACAAAGTCAGAGTACAGAGTCAGAGTACAGAGTCAGAGTACAGAGTCAGTGTACAAAGTCAGAGTACAGAGTCAGAGTACAGAGTCAGAGTCAGAGTACAGAGTCAGAGTCAGAGTACAGAGTCAGAGTACAGAGTCAGAGTACAGAGTCAGCCGACAGAGTCAGTCGACAGAGTCAGCCAACAGAGTCAGAGTACAGAGTAAGAGTACAGAGTCAGAGTACAGAGTCAAAGTACAGAGTCTGGTGCTGTGCTTCACTCCGAAACGAGCCGGGGGGGGGGGGGCGATAAAACAGTCCGGCGTGTCAGATGGGTCTCATGGCTGAGCTAGACTAAACCATAACAAGACTGATGGATCCAACTTACGGTTCCACGGAGCCATCCTCGTTGTTGATGATGACAGAAGGGTTCATGCTCAGACCTCCCAGATTGACGAGCCCTGTCAGGGCGCCCCCGAGTCCCCCGATGGAAATCTCCTCCTCATTGTTCACCTAAACGGAAGAAAATTAAAAAAAAAAAAACAACAGATGCGGGCAAAGTTCAAAGGTAAATAAAGCACACCCTTTGACCCTTATAAAAAAGGGTCATGGACCCATCAGCGAGGTTCAAACAGAACGTCCGAACTATGACGTGACAGGTGGATACGCAAGTACACGAATATAAAAAGTCTCCAATGTGTCAGACAGACATATACTGGGTATGTATCATT
Source organism: Bulinus truncatus (assembly GCA_021962125.1). Lineage (NCBI taxonomy): Eukaryota > Metazoa > Mollusca > Gastropoda > Planorbidae > Bulinus > Bulinus truncatus. The sequence goes on along the minus strand of JAGDYQ010000004.1, from coordinate 12,705,348 downwards.
GGGTACCCAGGCACCGACCCCCGCCCACATAATTTATACTCACACATAGTCAATCAGAAGAATAAGACATACAGTCTCAATCGTTTCCAGATAACCGCCGAGTAAATATAACATATATAAACTACCATACATGCATAAGTCTTATATAATCTATATTAGCAAAAACATTATGTAGATGAAAGTTCTGTCATTTCTGCAAATCATGATGCGTCATATTAAACATATATTACTAACAATGTCTTACATATTAAGTTATTTTGAAAAAAAAAATATAATTTATTTGCTTATGAATATAAATTCGTTCGTTTTAAGATTTTTTTTTCCCAGTCGCCTTATCTTTATGATATTACTGAGGCAGCCGATAAGGAACGCCTGTGCTTCGCTGAAGAATGAGAAGAACACGGAGAGGGATGGGCCACGCACTCAGGAAGACATCACGAACATTGGGTTTGGCAGAGGAGTCCTCCAAGGCCAGAGAAAGGTTGGCCGCCCAAAGTTCACATGGAGAAAAGTTGCAAACAAGGGAGGAAAAGTTGCGAATAAGGGAGGAAAAGTTGCGAAAAAGGGAGGAAAAGTTGCGAACAAGGGAGGAAAAGTTGGAACAAGGGAGGAAAAGTTGGAACAAGGGAGGAAAAGTTGCGAATAAGGGAGGAAAAGTTGCGAAAAAGGGAGGAAAAGTTGCGAACAAGGGAGGAAAAGTTGCGACCAAACATGTGGGGAAACTGAAAAAAAAAAAAGCCCTCCCCAAAACAGAGTGCGGTGGAGAGTGATTGCAGGAGGTCCTTTGATCCGCAAAGGAGATCAAGGAATTATGTCAAGTCGTTTTGAGATTCAATTTTATGTATCAACAAAGTTAACATTGACCTTCGTATCATTTTATTCAAGAAAAAGTTATTTAATGAATGGAATAAAAAAATGCGCACCTAATACACTTTCGATAAACGTAGTGGCTACGGTTCGGTCCGACCGAACCCGTATTTTTTTTTCTTCGGGTACCAGCCATAGATATTGCTCCACACCCTAACCCTATCCCTAACCCTAACCTTTACCCTAATCCTGAAAAAAAAATTCTGAAAAAAAAAATATATATGTCATGTTCCTTATACCCTAATATAATGGTTTTGGCTGGTGCCGGAGCCACTGCGTTCAATAAATTGGAAAGAGAATAATAGGTCACCAAATGATCGAGAAAATGATCACCAATTACCTTGATAAATTGGAAAGAGAATAGGTCACCAAATGATCGAGAAAATGATCACCAATTACCTTGATAAATTGGAAAGAGAATAGGTCACCAAATGATCGAGAAAATGATCACCAATTACCTTGATAAATTGGAAAGATAATAGGTCACCAAATGATCGAGAAAATGATCACCAATTACCTTGATAAATTGAAAAGAGAATAGGTCACCAAATGATCGAGAAAATGATCACCAATTACTCTTGATAAATTGGAAAGAGAAAAGGTCACCAAATGACCGAGAAAATGATCACAAATTACTCTTCATAAATTGAAAAGAGAATAGGTCGCCAAATGACCGAGAAAATGATCACCAATTACTCTTGATAAATTGGAAAGAGAATAGGTCACCAAATGATCGAGAAAATGATCACCAATTACCTTGATAAATTGGAAAGAGAATAGGTCACCAAATGATCGAGAAAATGATCACCAATTACTCTTGATAAATTGGAAAGAGAAAAGGTCACCAAATGACCGAGAAAATGATCACCAATTACTCTTGATAAATTAGAAAGAGAAAAGGTCACCAAATGACCGAGAAAATGATCACAAATTACTCTTCATAAATTGAAAAGAGAATAGGTCACATCACTTACATTCAAAAGAGACATAATTAGCGGGGTGCAATTATTAGGTTCACAACTGAGTGGCACGCCAAGTTTTGTGATTCCAAGCTCGACAATGTGGATTTTCTAGGTTGCAAAAATCAAACATACATACATTCATTTTTATATGAATAGATGATATACCTGTTCAGAATGGTTTCTTTTATTCTTTGTATGCTAATCAATACTGCAATATGACAAATTAAAACTACTTTATGGACACGAAATTATTAAAACAGGGTGAGGGTTATTTTTATACAGCAGAATCGATGTGTGTGCCCAATTTTAAGCTCTCTCTCGCCTAACAAGTCCAAAAACTGAGTTAGAGAATAAACCCAGCCAAAGCAGGAAAACAAAAAAACTTTAAAAAAAACAACAAAAAAAAAAAACAATGGAAATGTTTTGTATCGACTTTCCCATATACTTACATGTGTAATTATGTAATTAAATTAAAACATGAATGTAACGATACTATCATGAAAACAAATCTGCGTTTGTAATTTCCATTCACACAATCACCATACAAAAAACCAGAACCACACAAATTAGAAATAGTAAAGTGGAAGAAAGAGTCAATGTACATGTACAAGCAATACAATTATCAAAGTCCCTGTAAAGATGAGATGCTAATCCCTTAATCCTATAAAAACCACAAACGGAACGGGTTTTTTTTATACTCTAGTGCCCTTCATCTCCACATTAGCCGAGTGCACGGGTGGGCAAACTTTTTCAATGGAGGGCCACATTGAAAACTTGATCGTTATTGGAGGGCGCATATATATTTTGTCTGCTTCAATTACAATTTACAGCGCATGAAAATATGAATTAAAGATTTAAAATTAAAGCTCTTATTTGTCATTTTATTTCACATTCACGATTTATTACACATGCACATTACATTTTAAAATACGAACATGTGCATGCATACGGGCCGCACAATATACTCAGACGGGCCGCATGCGACCCGCGGGCCGTAGTTTGCCCACCCCTGGCCTAGTGGAAAACGGCTAAGAAGGCGCTAAGGAAGAGAAACAAAGCAGATGCCTGGATACTCTTGAGATTTACATACTTAAATAAATTCAAGGAGACAGGGGCTCGCAACCAAAGCGTCATCCACACGCAATACATAACAGTAGCGTCCCCTAAGCCTTAGAGTCGTCGGGGCAGGTGAAGCGTATCGACGAATTATGAAAGGGGATTGTACCGATTACTTTCAACAAAAATCAGGGGGCCCATTTAAAACTGCGTGGGACTTTTAAACAACTTTTTTTTCAAGGTCCAAAAGACAAATGTCCTTCCTTGGTTCTCACCAAGAATCGAACCCGAGTCTCAAAGGTCAACAGTCGAGCGCTCTACTACACCGCTATGCCGCCAGTCCCTAAACAATATACAGAAAACACAGCTCACGCTCTCTATATTTATGTTAGTACTCACGTTGTTTTCCGAGGTTGGAGAGTCAGGCTTCATTGTCGAGAAATCACTCGGGAACTAAAGAAATCTAAAGAAAGTCTCCTGTGCCTAACGCAGTCTAACTATTTCCTTCCAGGTCCTCTTTACAAAAAAATTCTAAACTAAACTAGTACAAAAAAAAATAAAATAAAAATAAATAAAATGAACGTATTCTCAATGCAGATGAACGAGAGTATGAGCTAAGAATAGACTACGAACAATGTAAAACTGTGTACAGTAAAAAGTGTATAACGTTAAGTCACGACTCTAACTAACTGCGCAATTATCATAAACTGACGAAAACAAACTACAACGTACTTGTGCAGTAAAATAAATGGAGAAATGACGGGGGAATAAAAGACCCACCACCAACACAGAGTTGAACAAACTAATATTTTTTTTTCTCTTCTTCTACTAGGGCTAAACCACAATAGATCGATGTGGGAAGTCGCACAGAAATATGAAAGGGAGAGAGAGAGAGAGAGAGCACTGCTCGCTAATGTGGACAGCTCACGTTCGAGAAACTGAAATCATAATCACACTATTGTCTCCCCTTCCTTTTTATATATTTTATACCTGCCGTACCTATTTATGCGACAAGTCACGCGGAAGGATAAGGAACTATTTTTCTACCCCCCCCCCCCACCCATCCCCCTCCTTTCCTCCATTTTTTTTCCGCCATATGCGTCAAGAAATGTATGACACAGTTGGTGTATATTAATAGAAGAGATATTTCTTTTATAACAGTGATCTCTCTCTTTCTGCTTCTCAGCCCTTGAAAACCATCGCCATCTCAATTCTATATTTTTTTTTTGCAAAGCGCCGTGAGCGGACGGTACTACCCTCAAACTTTGAAATGATTTAAATCGTTCATTAGGAAAGTGGTTATATGTCTGACAGGAGTTTGGTACATAGAACGTAAGGTCATACCCTAGATGCTGCAGTTAATCGTTCTCACACCAAGTCTCGAAAAAGATTGGGGAGGGGGCATGATATTCACTTATTATGTAACGCTTTCTTTTTCTTGACCCCCCCCCAACCCCGCGTAACGCTTTTTTTATAACCGTTCTTTAACATTGCGTGTCAACCCCTCCCCCCCCTCCCCCAAGCATCACGTAATAGGTGATGAATCCCTTGCTTCCGTAAAAATCGTGTGAAACGAATTTATCCATTTTTTTTGGACCCCCCCCCCACCCACCCAACTAGATTTTTCAAAAGTGGAGGGGGGGTGTAACATTCTTTGAAATTAATGTCCAGACTCCGTGTGTTGTTTTGAGACATCATTGTATCCCTTGGACGTACCAGTCGTTTCAACGAATCAATTAATTTTTGTGTGAAGTCCCTGAAAGGATGAGATGAAATCTCTTAGATCCTATAAACCACTAATGGGACGGTTTTTATGGTGCCCTTCTTTCATCCCCACCATAGCCGATAGTGCACTGGCCATGGAGGCACCACGGGAGATATATCGGGAACTTGAGCCAAGATGTGGCTCCATGTGTTCAAGGTATGGACAATTTGACATGAATGTAAGGGGACGAGGGGGGGGGGAGAAGATTGCATTAAAAATAACACGTCAACAACCAAATGACCACCCTTCAACCAAATGACCATCCATCAATCTGTGTCAGATTTTAAAAAAAAAATGTATCGGTACACAACACATGCGTAAATATTAAGATATTTACACGCGGGCTGGAAAAAAAAATTAGAACTAATCAGGGTCAGGACAGTGGTTGTCGAACTTTTGCTCTTCACTGAGAAAACCGGTTTTATTTTCGCGAGCCACCAGTCATTCTACCAAGCTTTTCATAGAGTAACATCTAGAGAAAGAGATTTAAAGAATGAAATGCGCTCATCTTTTCTCGATCTGTTGATATTAAATACTGGCCGAGCCGTGCAAAAACATTAGATAGTCCATATTTCAACTTTGAGGTTTTCATGAAAAGGTCAATGCAATTATAAGGTTCTATTTATTTTATGTGATGAGATTTTTTAAGAAACAAAAAAAAAAAATTTACCGAATCGAGACGCAGGCAAGAGGCCATTAATATTGAAACAGGAAACAGTATTCTTACTTTTGATCTACTGCAGACAGACCTGAGACGGATATTGTTTATATAGATTATTGCAACAACCCACCCGAAAAAAATTTCGCCTGGCAGGCGGGCAACTAACACTTTTGAGAATCACTGGGTGGGGGGTAAACATCGGGGAGGGGAGGGGGAGGATTAAGCACTCTTGGGCCGACGTTAGACATTGAAACATACACACGAACATTCACATCGAGGCAGGCGCGCACACACACACACACCAGAACATATGAATGGCAAGAATGACACTCCCCCCCCTGTGGCATTGGTTGGCTTCCAGTCACTCACATTGTCTTCAGCGATGTTTCTCGAACCGTTTTTCATACACAAACTATTTAAAAAAAAAATGAAGAAAACGGAAAACTTTTTGCCGGGGTCATCCAAAATGGCCGCTGGGGTCATCCAAAATGGCCGCTGGGGTCATCTGACAGGGGGCGCTGGGGTCATCTAATAGGGACGCTGGTCAAGTATCATTTCTTCTTTTTTTTTTTTATTTAATATATGGTGTCAAAACACTTGGAAGCTGTCCTTGACAAAAATAGGTCATCTGGCCAGATTTTTAGCAGCAGCTCTAAACAATTTGTCATCTCGGTGGGCAAAACTTTATATTTTATTTTCTCCCCTTTTATATCACGGCATCACGGACAAAAAACATAGCTGACCTTGGCAATGAAAACTAAAAAAAAAATATAATTAACCGAAAACCTCACCCCCCCCCCTCTATTTTATCATATTTCGTTCAGGCTTACGAAAAATCCTGTCATAATGGTCGGGCATAGTTAAGTCCATTACTTATATTCATAAAACTCACAGAAAGGGGGGGAAGGGGGAGGGATAATATAAAAAAAAAGAAGAGAAGAAGAACGCACAATCCCTCCGTGACGACATATGACAGTGAATCACAAATTTTTCTACACGTATGTACCCCAGGTACACAAATAATAGTTGCATATAACCGTCATTCCTTCTGGTTTCCCCCCATCACTTCATTGTTTTTCGCTGAATTTAGCCGCGCACGTTTATCCTATGATCTCAGGGCCGATGCCGGGCGTACGCTGCTCCTCCCCACCCACCCCTCTCGCGTAACCCAAGGGGTACACGCCTACTGCACCTTTTGGGAAAACACTGATACAGGAGTGTAATCAACTTTTCGTCTCTCTTAATGAACCACGGGGCGTATGTGTGTGGAAGGGGGGGGGGGTCGGGATGAAGGTGGAGGAGGGGGAGGCTTTGTCAAACCGGATGATGTTTCATTTCATATGACATAAAGTCTCTGACGTCAATGTATACGTAGGACGCACATATTCACTACTTCCCCCCCCCCTCCCCCACACAGCCTTCCTCCAACACCATCGACGCCTGTATTTTATTGGTATTTATATGTTTGTGCGTGTGTGTGTGTGTGTGTGTTTTTTTTCCTCCCTCTCCAAGGTCGACGACTCTTAGAAATGAAAACCAAAAAAAAAAAGATGTAACTACAGTCAGATGATGACCGAGTATATTTTCAAGGCCATAGTCTACCGGAAACAGGAGGGGGGAGAGAGAGAGAGAGAGAGAGAGAGAGAGAAACACAACGGACCGACCGATCAGCGATGGTCAAAACTTGAATGGAAATAGACAAGGCGGAAATCTCAGTTTCTGGTGCTAATGGTGCGAGATAAGGGGGGGGGGGGCTTCTAACCAAACTCGTTAGACAAAAAAAAAACTAGAACACAACTGAATCATTTTTTTTTTTTTTTACAGATTTACTCACGAAACGTCTTATTTTGTTGTTGTTGTTGTTGTTTTTCAAAACGAAACAGCCAATAGAAATCAGTGAAGCATGCATAAACTAGATGGAGTTACGTAAAAGGGTGTGAGAGGGAGGGGAGGATGGTGGTGTAAGACACAAGTCACCAAAGTCTGTGAGCACTGTGAAGGAAGAAATCGTTGTTGTTGTTGTTATTTAAGATAGACTGTGAGAGTCTTTGTTATAAAGAAGTGGGCGAGGTTATTACTTAATCCCGTCATGATGGTGTGTGTGTGTGTGGGGGGGAATTTTTTCGGATTATTTATCCGGCCGTTGTGTTCAATGTCAGAACCAATTAGCTGACGATACAGTAAGACAAGACCAAAGTAGACGCCGCTGTTAATGATGATGATGGTGGTGGTGGTCACAAACAGGGATTCAGGCTTTTGATGATTTATTTTTTTCATATAAATAGCCGATTAAAATCGAAACAGTAATGGACATCTTAAGAACAGCTTTAGTGAATTCCATTAATAGAACAGCACACATGATTATTCTATAAGACATGAATTATTCTATAAGACATGATTCTTCTATAAGACATGATTCTTCTATAAGACATGATTCTTCTATAAGACATGATTCTTCTATAAGACATGATTCTTCTATAAGACATGATTCTTCTATAACATGATTCTTCTATAAGACATGATTCTTCTATAAGACATGATTCTTCTATAAGACATGATTCTTCTATAAGACATGATTCTTCTATAAGACATGATTCTTCTATAAGACATGATTCTTCTATAAGACATGATTCTTCTATAAGACATGATTCTTCTATAAGATGATTCTTCTATAAGACATGATTCTTCTATAAGACATGATTCTTCTATAAGACATGATTCTTCTATAAGACATGATTCTTCTATAAGACATGATTCTTCTATAAGACATGATTCTTCTATAAGACATGATTCTTCTATAAGACATTTGGGGGGGTGGGCGGAAGGGGGGGTTTCTATAATCTGCTAGAATTAGGATTAGGAGGCAAAGGTACCTTTTTTTTTTTTCCACAGATACTCGGGGGTCCGATAAAGGTCAAAGTCGACGGCCTTGACTGTAAAAATGTATATTTTTATGTACGCACTTGAATAGTGAATAATGAATGTTGGTCACAGGCCGTATGACGCAGCGTTAGGATTGTTCACAGCTGCCAATTTCACTTCACTAAATGAGTTTCACCTTCCAATACTTGTTGATGTAAGTGGAAATGATGTACTGGAGAGATAAATTACAGTCCAAGGCCACAACGGACAAAGGTGTCACTTGGGTAAACACGAACCACAACCTGGGGGTGTTGGGGGAAGTAGGGGGGGGTCGGGCTGTAGGGGGTGGGGGGACATAAAACACGCCGAAATTAATTGCTTAAACCTTGACGACACGGCGACGAATGTAATATGTAACGGTTTCACCAGTGAAACAACTTCAGGTTGTTATGTTTACCTACACACCGGAGATACACAAACCACCAGAGACATTAACAATTTATTTAAAACAGGTTTTGTTTTAACAAGGAAGTCTTGTACTGTGGTGTATTATCTATTGGAATTGTTCGACTTTCCATGGACGAGATGTTGACCGGGTGATGAGCGTAGGTGGCATATGTAAATAAAACATAAATAATAAATGTCCCTCCCCGACCCCCCACCCCCAAGAGGGCTGCGATGAGATTATCAAACGTTGACAGATCCGTGGCGAGAAAAAGGTTTGGGGAGGGGGGGGGGCGGACACACTAAAGGAGCGGGGATGTTTTTCGCCCATTGTCGTCACCGAGACAACTGCTATAAGGACGACGCTGCACAGAAAGCTACCGATACTGGCTTTTAGAGTCGAATCGCTACCGCCATCGAGCAGCTCTTCCAATCGTCCAATCTAGAAAAGTGTGAGCTGCGTGCCCGAATGCGAGTATTAATCCCAAATTGGGGCTATTTCCCCAGGGTGTAAGGGGCGACTCGACCGCCACTCAGCCAACCTATCCGCACGGTCACTGAGATGAACGGGCAGGGGGGGGGCGGCAGGGGGAGCGGCTTGTAACGATCCACGTTCATCATTAGCCGTCACAGTCGGCCTAATTAGAATCGAGTCTTCCAGTCAGGTCAACCGTGCAGTACGTAGAAGGCCAACCCACAGCAGAGGGAGGGGGGGGTGACAACTGCGTGACGGCTTAAGTGGTAATATGAACTCCGTATGAATGAGCTTGCCTGGGTAGCTTTTGGAAGATAAGTCATAATGTTTGACTGAAAAAAAAAAGTACGACTGCGCGCAACAATGGTTGAATACATTTCACATCCAAGGCCATGTACCACTTGCAGCTAACCCCCTCCTAATGCTGGAGCGAATTCTGAGCGAATGGTGCGACAGAGAAATAACACCCATTGAACCCTTTGCGGAAAAGCCTCCGCAGTATCGCATAAACATAAGACCACCTTAAAATCTCGACGTGTGTGTATGTTCTGGTAGAAAGTCTCTTCTTTAAGGCCGGGAGTGAATTAAAAGTTCAGAAAGTAACAAAAAATATTTAATTTATTTTTAAATAACTGCAATTTTTTTTTTTAGTTTTTGTTAATAATAATAATAATAATAATAAAAACCCATGCTAGTTATTGGACAACTCATTAGAATCGGAGAATGTTAACCCAAGGCTCGATTTCTCCTCCGATTCATTAGACCCACCCACCATATCTAACCTCTTTTCTAGCATTTTACAAAGTAAGGTTTATTTATACATGTCAGAATCGTGAATCGAATCTTCGGAAGCTTACAGAAGAATATGTTATTGTTATCATAATCGGTAAAAAAAAATTTTTTTTGGCAACTTCTCATCAATTATAAAATTATACATTCATAAGGAAAAATTATTATCCGTATTATATTATTAGTAGAGTGCTCCAGACCTTGTAAAAAATTAACATGTGATACAATCTATCGATTGTGCATGTTAGTAGCGCATCAATACACCTTTTTTGTGTTAAAGCTGCTCCGTCACTTGTACGCCATTGTGTACATGCTAGTGACGACGGCGGCGTACGAGTTCCACGGGTTGAGAAGCCAAGCTCTCTGCGGCTGATTCTCCTCCAAGTCGATTGTTTCTTCAATTATTTCCTCCAAAAACACGTCTGATTCTCCAAAACACGTCTGATTCTCTAAAACACGTCTGATTCTCTAATGTTTCATCTCTGCCGTTCTAAACAATGTCGTGTACACGCGCACCTACCGTCATGCTAACACTTTACAGTAATCATAGCAGCCGATACAATAACGGTTCTGGGGGGGGGGGGTGATCATAGCATCTGCAGAAGGGAAAGGTGGCCAGGATTTAGGGGAAACCAAAAGCACACACACACACACACACACAACCACACACGCACACACACACAACCACACACACATACACGGCGGGTCGTCTAATTGCCGCCGAATGACGTACCACCGAATCAATATATCTACGCTTTTACATCACACAGGCCCCGTCAATATCTATATGACAGGAAGGTCTCTCAAGACTTGTTCTGAAACTGTCAACATGAGAGAATCCTGCGAGAAACTCAATCGACTACTATTAGTCAAATAGTGGGGCAAATTGTTCCATTAGCTATTGACTGACACACACACACACTGAAGGGAAGATGGCCGATGTCTTGACAATAACAACTTTTACAGACGTTGACAAAAAAAAAACATTCGAACCGGGTAGATCAATAATCACCGACATAGTGGTACTATTTATGCACAAGTACATGCTTATACGCAACACACGCACGCACAAGTTTTATTATGATACTGTGGAATATTTCAATGTTGGATTCCTCTGGTATCGTGCTTAGATATGCCTACTGCAATAGTAAAATGAACATCTTCGGTGTCGACTCTGGTAGAGGTTGCCTACTGCAATAGTAAAATGAACATCTTCGGTGTCGACTCTGGTAGAGGTTGCCTACTGCAATAGTAAAATGAACATCGTCGGTGTCGACTCTGGTAGAGGTTGCCTACTGCAATAGTAAAATGAACATCTTCGGTGTCGACTCTGGTAGAGGTTGCCTACTGCAATAGTAAAATGAACATCTTCGGTGGCGACTCTGGTAGAGGTTGCATGTTATGCACATTGAAGGTTATTGATCGAGTCAACCTATGTAAGCTGTACGAACTTGTCACATGTGAAGATTATTAATCACATTCACCCGATGTAAGATACAACAAGCATTAACAAACCCATCATGTGACAGTTTGGTAGTGTCAACTTGACAGAGGTGGGGGAGGGAGGATTATAAAATAAGAAAGCATGAAGTTTTTAACTTTGTCGGGGGGGGGCATATGTCCGTATGGCTACCCCCCCCCTCGACGGAACTAATGGCAATGAGGGAGTTATAACGTTAATTATGTGACTTGCAGTAGGGTTACACGGGTGAAAACGAAACAGGAACTTTAAAAAATAGCCATATCTGTCAGCCGGAGATACACCAGTTTATAATGTCGACCGTTATACATAGTTCCGTGATAGTACTGCAGATGTGATCCCTCTTGTTACTTTGACGCGGCCGTAGCAACCGCTGGGTCAGTTTGGTGATACTATGAGCGGTAAACACATACATCTTCAGAAATTATTTTGAAAGAAATTAGCCCGGCTGCCCGTCCTAGCCGGGATAAAAACTTTCAATCAAGGGGCGGCCGCCAGGGTGTGTGGGTGTGAAACAGGTTGGTCTCTCCCCTGCAATGTTACCTCCAAGGTGTGGGTATGAAGTGAGCAAGAAATGTTTGTCTCTGAGCGAAATTTTTGTTAGAGGCCAAAATTTGTCAGCGATTTAAGCGATGTCGTCCGTCGGAGTGAGCGATCGTACGTGTAGTATGGGCGACGCTCTGAATACGTGTGAGCGATCGCTCACGCGCTCAGCTTAGAGGGAACATTGCAGCCCCCTGATCTACACCCAAACGTCTGAAATTAACCTCAAATCACTATTATATTTTCCTAATCTAGGAGTTCGTTGATTTTTTTTTTTTTAACATCCTCTGACCCATCAGTCCATCCTAATTCGTCTATCACAATGTCAACCGTTTCTGACGCCACTCGATATCAGCAACCTGTACAACGATCTATTGTTCTCTTTCGTTGCGTTCAACTCAATTATTCTATCATCAAACACATTGTTTTAAATTTCTTGATAAATGCACAAAAAAAGATTCGGTCGGGGGGGTGGTGGCGGCATTGTTAACCGGTAAAGGCTGGGCGTGGCTGTCAAGAGGAGATCACCCAAGCAAAGACAAGAGCTCCTTTCTTTGCAATAATTGTCTGTCTCCCCCCTTCCCCCCCCCCCCCCCCCAAGTTAACAACAACACGCTGACGACGTTACTTGGGAAGTGGCGATCATCACACCGTGCATCACCTATTTCCCCCCACCCACCCACCCACCCTATATACTGAATGGGGGTGAGGGAGGGAGAGGGGGGGGGGATGATGAGAAACCGGCGCTATCCGCGTGACAACAACTCACATGGCGCTCAAGGGAAGCAGCGCTGGCTATATCTCGTGCAGACATCTGAGCCACGAAATTGTTTGGTGGTCGTATACAAAATAAATACAACGTAACACTTCGGGTCTTCTCGTCTGTGTTTGGCTGTAAGGGCGATCGATTAGTGCCGGGATGGTGGTCGGGGTGGCGGTGGGGTTTGGGGGAGGCGGCGGCAAATATTTTGATAACCGGGCCACGATAGATTAATGAATCATACTGAAGGGCCGGACCAAGGGTGGAAGGATCGAGTGTTTATAAAAATTTAAAAAAAAAACCTGATGGAGTGATGTCCTCTCTTGCACGTATGGAAGGAGCGGGACTCGGGCAGCCAGTATTGCCAGATATTTCTAATACCAACGAAACTCATTAAGAGGCCTCCCACATAAAAAGCCAGATTAGTATTAAAGTATTTTTGTAACATAAAACGTTGAGCCCGCCGCACATGAGTTAAAACTCCAGCCACCTGGAAACACGGTCGGTGCAGAGACTTTGAGATTGCTCAAACCCCTTGGCAAAAAGTACATAAAGAGTCATATTTGATAGGTGTTCGCGCTGAAATGGGCCTTTCCGAGGTGAGGCCCTAGTCGCCTGTACTTAAGAACGGCCCTGCAACGTTATTAGCTAGTGGTAGCAAATGGAATGTCCATTACAGCCTTAGGCCCTTAACACAAAATCGCCCCCCCCAATGTATCAGTTTATCTCATATTTGTGACGCTCTGTCAATTTTCTTTCTCAATATTAGGCCCTTATTGGAAACAAGCCTTAGGCCCACAGTAACCTTAATCCGGCCCTGAGTTTAGCTAATGATAAAAATCGCGCAGCTTCCTCCTTACCACCTCTAACCCCCACTCCCGCCAGCCCTTCTGACTAACCCTCCTCTACAGTTCTCATGGTTATTTAGACATGTCACCTTCTTGTCAAAACGCGACACTCATTATCAGCAAGTATCGTACATTTATCATTATTATTTTTTTTTTTCTTCTGTTCGGGTTTCCGATCCAGCCCCCCCTTCCCCCCCCCCCCAGCCCCTCTACCATATACCACCCCCCCGCCCCAGCCACGCCCGCCCTATAACTGATGGAAGATAATTTCATGCCCGGTGTCATGAGCGAGAATCAGGCTCAGGTAGAGCGAATTGATGAGTCGATGAACTCTCGGTGCAAAAAGATATAGACGGTGGTTAAGACAAAAACGGAGGAAGAAAGCAATCAGCGGACAAGACCTGCAGTGAACTGGAAAGTGTGACACAATCGCTGACCTGATTATTAAGCCGGTAAAGAAAGACAAATCGGTCGTTGAAGCAAAGGTAAAGGTAATTCACGATCGTTCCAATCCTGGCATGATCCTCCCCAGCTATTTAGTTTGAAAAGCGAAGGGGGGATAATTAGAAAAAAAAAACAACAAAACTCATACATGAGTGACCCATGCATTGTTGACACACACACACACACACACACACACACGCACACGCTGGCTTTTTGTCCATTGAGATACTGTTACGCAACTTACATCAAATATGACGCCAGTCTGTTAAACTATGGACACTTGCTCGTTGTGTACCGTATTTTACAGACTTAGTATTAGACGCACCTGGCCTTTAGACACACCAGACCATAAAACGCACCCAGCTTACAGAGCAGAGGGAAAAAAAAAATTATACAGATTCGATGTGCAGCAATTCGAACTGTAAAAGACACATCATCATTTTTCCATCCAGCTTTTGATTGGACAAAAATGTGTCTTATAGTTTTGAAAAAAAACAAAAACGGGCAATTGTCTCAGATACCATTAGAGCAAACTTCGACTAAAGGGAAGGAAGTCATCAGGGAAGAGGACTACAGCCTTAAATCCACCCATGTTTTATTATATGGGGGGGGGGGGTCACAGATAGAGGTGTAATCAATACCTGCACCGTGCTCTTCCTATACACTCGGCAAAGATGAGGTTGCAACGGCTATGGAGGCACTACATGGGGACTGTTATCTCCCAAGAGAAAAAAAAAGACGGCAAGTTGGACAGAAAAAATTTTAGTTTCAGTGGTATTCAACCATGGGAAGAGAGGGGAGGACATCATGAAACATAACATTCATCAGATTTTGAATTTAATATCCTGATATACAAATATTAATTTAACCAAGCAAGGCAGTACTTGCTAAGTAGACAAATTTAATTGGTTTCGGCGGAATTCAAATATGGGACACTGGAGGCAGTGCTCAATTTAAGAAAAAAAAAACAGGATGAAAAAATTATGTCTGCAGACCCCGGGGATAAATGTCTGTGGTTTCATCCCCGACAGGGAAATATTAGCTACAACAGAGCCGGGGATAAATGTCTGTGGTTTCATTCCCGGCAGGGATATATTAGCTAAAGCAGAGCCGGGATGACAGTTCTCAGTGCCGGGGGGGGGGAATATCCCCGACGATAAATCGAGCCCTGACTGGAGGGTGACAAAAATCATCAATGTTAATGTTCATCCTGCAGATCCTTCCCCACCATCCCTCCCAGGTGTGCTGAAAATTAAGAGTGTCCAACTATTTGAAATCCTTTTCTCCATGGAGACCAATGATCCAATGACAAAGTAGATAAAGAAGTAAAAAACGTGAACCATAAAGCCAAAGTGCCCATTAGCAGCTTAATGGTAAATCGGGCAATACAGTGATTACCATTAAATGATCAGTGTGAGATTTTTAATAGTTTTGGTATGAAAAACATTTATAAGCTGTCGTGTATTGAAAGAATGGCATGTTATACACCATTTTAATTAAAATTTGTGTTTGTTGTTGTGTACTGGGATCTTATCGGGCCGTTATTTCAATGTCGTCACTACGTCAAGTGTGTCAGCACTAACACAAGGACAACACACACTTAATTACACTGTAGCAAAACACTTCAACTGTCAAAATGAGGGAAACAAGCCAAGTATTCCTTCTATAATAATGATCAACTACTTTAATATCAAAATACTAAATACTAGTTTTACAATAACAACGTTGGCCGTCATCTCTCGCATCCTGCACCTCTCTCATTCATCACCGGTGCCTTCGTTCAACAACCGCACCTTGGGGTATTCCCATTCTGTCACAAACCAATGCACAACATCGTTGTGTTACAATTTTTTTTATAACAAAAATGGTGCCCTCCGATAAATATGATAGATCCACCACAGTACCTTAAGGCACACAGCACACAATGTGGTTATAACAGGAAGGCGACAAAAGACTTTAAAATTACATTTTGTTTACATTTCCACACACACACCCACACACACACACAAGTGACAAAGGTCAATGTGGACAGAAACATAAAGAGAGCAGGCTGTGTGTGTACTCACCCTGTTGTAATAGTCAGCCTCAGGCTGAGGCATCACTTCCTTCACGTCATTCATCTTCTTCATCTGCTCCAGCCTGGATTCTCCCACATCTTTCGCTGACAGCTGCTCCCAGACCTACCAACAAGAGTAGAAAGTTTGTAATCACAATCCACGGTGGTGGGAATTGTTTTTTTAATTGTCTTTCCCCCCCCCCCCGCCCCTCCCCCCAATCAGATTCAGACACAACACAGCAAGGGTTAAAGGTCATCAATCTTATGTCACCTGTTTACTCAAGGCTTTCAACATCCGCTAATTGAACTCTTGGACCATAATCTTTGATTCGGGAATAATGAAAGACTATGAAAAAAAAAATGTTGCAGATTTTATATGTAACCATTGGAGCAGGTAGACAATTAGTGGGAACATTGGGAGCAAAGAAACAATTAGAGATAACATTGGGAGCAGGGGAAACAATAAAGATAACATCGGGAGCAGGGAAACAATAAAGATAACATCGGGAGCAGGGAAACAATAAAGATAACATTGGGAGGAGGGAAACAATAAAGATAACATGGGGAGCAGATAGATAATTAGTGGGAGGAGGGATGCACACACACACACACACACACAGAAAAAACTCCAGCCTATCATTAGCAATGAAGAAAATATTTTTGTGAAATGACATGATGTGTTATTTTTGGCGTTGTCAGCTTTTCCAAATGACAAAACATGTTTTTACCTACTACATTACTGCCAGTAATTACTCTTTAAAAAAAAGGTAGTTTTCTGCAATCTCTTAGACATTTAGCCCAATGCAAGTAATCATGCCCCTTTTTGTTTAAGTCAAATTTTTTATCCAACCCATCAATGCATGAGAAATAAAAATTCCAATCCTAATTCATTAAAACCTATAAAATGAAATACCAACTAAAAGATTTGATAAGGAAGGCACTTTGCACCACTAGAGTACCAGGCATGTGCTTAAAAGAGTCCAAGAAAGCAGGCATTCGTCACATCTCTAAATGTCTTTATCCTGACTCATCATATAAAATAGTTCCCCATCTCCACTCCACAAGGGCCTACAGGTATGCAGATGAACACCGCAGTAAAAGTCAAGTTGATTACCACAATCAATCATGTTAATTGCTTTGTTTGGAGGTGTTGTTTTTTATTTTGTATGTCAGTTAAAGATCCTTGTACAGTTTAGACATGTTATAATTGTCCCAGACACTGCAGCACAGCGATGTTTCAACTGTTAAGTCCATTTCTGACATTCGCTAATGAGCGTGTCCTATTGTTGGACGAGTTCATTAAATCAGTATTACCAGTGGTTCTCACACTGCCCCCTTTGGAGCATAAAAGAGCACCAGGGTCCCTGGAGCCAGTTCAAGAGTTCTAAAACCAAACACAAGTAACCCTACTCCTAAACTAAATGAAATCGTAAAACCTAGAATATGTCAAAATGTTCCACTATAGAAACTGATTTTAAAAAAGGACAAAGATTTTTTTTAAAAGATGGGAATCGCTGAGATAAACAAGCCATCTGACATTGTCACAAATTAAGGCTATTAGAAGTACTGTTAAAATGTATTAGATTTAAAAAGGGTCAGAAACTCTTCAGTTAAATAACCATCTGACATTTTAGTATATCAGTTTCGAATCTATTACTGGCTTGACATTACATTCAATTGACCCCAAACAAATTTCCCTATCGTCATAAAAAGGATTAAGTGAAAATGAGCTTAAAGTAAACATGTTACGCTATTTCTAGACAAATACAGTTCAAGTACATTCAAATTAAAGCCAATACATTTAACAGTGCATAAATACAAGGATTATCTCAGTGTAACACTGGGACAGATTTGACGAGACAAATTTTTTCTAATCAATTATTCAGATGAAAAAAAAACAAACAAGATTGATAAGAGATAAAAATATCGGAGGGAGTCAAATTGGCCGACCATTGTCTTGTCATGTAGCTGATTGGCTAAATTATAAAAATATCGGAGGGAGTCAAATTGGCCGACCATTGTCTTGTCATGTAGCTGATTGGCTAAATTATTAAAGCCAGGAATAGAAATATAAGTACAGAGAAAATATTTTTAATGACAATTTCAGAAAGTACATTTTTCACTGAAGCTTACACACTCACTGTCATAATGCAGACCAGTGTCCAGTATTTCTGTGTTCACCTTCACACCACTTTAGTTAGTTTCTAGATTGTGCAGAACACTTGAAGTGAAAATAGAACTAAACTTTTATTTGCTTTTATTCATACAAAGTAAGTTTTACATTTTTAAATTTCATACAAGCACTATACTTCTTATGTTCATCTAAAGCGGCTGTTACCAAATTTTTGTCACAACGGGCTGGATAGTTGAAAGAATGATGATCAAAGGGGGTGCAGAATCATTTGAATTTCAAAATGTTATGTGTTCATAATGTTTCTTTAAAGAAATTCAAGTACATTTGCTGGGCCTGAATAATTAATTTCTCTGGCTGGATTAGTAGTTTAATTTAACATGCAGTAGATTGAGACAATATAGTAAAGACAATACAGTAAAAGCAATACAGTAAAGACAATTACAGCACAGACAATACAGCAAAGGCAATACAGTAAAGACAATACAGCAAAGGCAATACAGTAAAGGCAATACAGTAAAGACAATACAGTAAAGGCAATACAGTAAAGACAATACAGCAAAGACAATACAGTAATGACAATACAGCAAAGGCAATACAGTAAAGACAAATACAGCAAAGACAATACAGTAAAGGCAATACAGCAAAGACAATTTCAAAATTAGTGTTCAAGAGCTTTTTCAAAAGCTGACAAAAAATATAATTATTAAATTATTATAGCTCCGGTCCAGAAGAGCACCACAACCATTCCATGTTGTAACTTTACATATATACAATGCATTTAAAAAATTCCTAACATTTAAAAAGAATGCATTACCTTTTTGCTGGGAGACTCAGGGCTGTAACTAACAGATGTGTTGGGAATGTCCCCATGTCCCGAATGAAACATAACATTATCCTCTGTCCTTTTTTTGGACGGCGTCTTAACAAAAAAAAAAAAAAGAAAAAAAAAATTTAATAAATTTGTTTACACACCAAGCATCAATCAAAAGTTCACGAAACAACTACCTTAACCACAGAAATCATAATTTCGGCCAACATGCCAAACAACGTATTATCACCTCCATTGCACCGGAGGCAGCCTTACCATTCAGGTTGAATGCATGGGACATCTGGTGAGTGTCAAATGTGAGGCCTATAGCCATTATTATAGGCCTGTAGCCGTTATTATAGGCCTGTAGCCGTTATTATAGGCTAGATTTCATACCAAAATGATTCTATTGGTTATATTCCGTACCCAAATAATTCTATCAAGCCCTCCATCGCCCAGCCCGGGTGACTAGGAGTTGTCTTAGTCCCCCCCCAACCCCTGAGCCTGCTTCTGATCACCCATTGTACCTTAACATAATACATTTCTTAGTGATACAGAAAGGTTTATTATAACGCTTAAAAGCTATCCCATTATGGAGGTGCAAGGAGCAGTTTGTTTTGAAAACAAAGTAATTGCTGATGAACATAATACTTGCTGATGAACATAATACTTGTTGATGAACATAATACTTGCTGATGAACATAATACATGTAATTGTTAATGTTGCAATAATGATAAGCTGCACGACATTTGAAAAAATTCATACAACTGCTGTATTGTTCTAAGCAGTCCCGTAGCGTGAAAATTCTACAGCAGAAGCCAGGTCAATAGCTGGGGGGTGGGGGGGGGCCAGTAAAAAAATGAATGTTACTAAGTAGAGCGAAGTAGAGCCCAACCCTATCCTTTGCGTTTTGTCTACCCCCCCCCCCCCGGCACGCTACAGGCCTGGTTCTAAGTGATAAAACGTTCTGTTTAAAAGAAATAAATAAAAATAAAAACAAACCTTGTTGAGTTTGTGTCTGTTTGCCAGTTTCTTCTTGAAATGCGCTCTCTCTCTCCACATTCTAAAATAAGCTTGTATCTTGGTGGCAGATATTTCTTTCCTGACATTCAACCGGGCATCTGCTCTCTTCTTCAGTCTGTACATCCTGTAATCTGTGCATTGAGGCAATAATGTCATGTCAACCTTAACGAAAAATTTTGGTGGACAAGTAAATTTCAAACTGAATTTTGAAAAAAAAAAAAGGAATTTTCGTAAAAGTATTCTGAATACCCGCTTTAAAAAAAAATATCTATTAAGAATAAAGAAAAATAGAAGTGGCCATTTCGAACGAAATAAATATGCAGCATAAGCATGAAATGAGGTTTTTAAAACAAAAAAAGAGGATGCTATTATTATTATTATTTGGTTCAACTTCCTTTAGAATCCCCAGTAAATTATAGATCAGTGAAATATCTACTGCATGAAAAAGAAACTTCTTGAAGAGCTTATGAAGTTTTAAAAATTTATAAAACAAATCAGAAGGAATGGTTAAAAAAAAATAAAATTTATGTAGGAAGAAGAAAAATTTATGTTAAGTTATAGAAATGTAAATTTTAAGGAAATAAAATTTGCTTTTAATTTTACAAAAAAAAAAAATTTCCCTACAATAAATTAAAACATTTTTTTTTTTTTTTTTTTTTTAAAAATGTACATTCTCTGAAATATGAATTTGAACAAATAAATTCAATACTAGTATTTCTAAATTGTAAATGTCTTGAACTAGACTAGAGACAGAAAAGTATTATAGGATTTCTGCTGGTCATTTCATTACATATTACATTTTTGAATCTGCCTTGCTTTTTCCTCTTCAGTCTCTCTCAGCGACTTCCTCTCTTCCTCTTCCTCCTGGATACTCTTCATCCTCTGAACCTGCTTCCTGCTCAGATACCCTCGAACGTTGGACTGTATTTTGACCGCAGCCTCTCGCCTTTTTTTGATGACAGGTTTGTACCTCTTTCTAGTGATGTGACCTTTCATAGCTTTAAATAAACAGATTGAAACATGCAAGCAGAATGAATTAATAGAACCAATTCATTCAAAATTTGTGAACTACATTAGTTCAAGAAATGAATCAAGTTCGTGAATTAAAATTCTTTCATTGTCAAAAGTATAGCATACCAAAATGGATAATAATATTTACAATATACTTTGAAATGTGTTCTTAACACTAGCTTATGGTAGAGGAATTAAAAAGAAACAATAATTTTACCACAGGCCCAAAAAAAAAGGTAATTAGAAAAAATCTTAAAAAGCAAAAGGTAAATTAGAAGAATCCCTAAAAGCAAAAGGAAAATTAGAAAAATCCCAAAAAGCAGAAGGTAAATTAGTATAATTTAACATTTTCTATTAAGGAAATTACCACTTTTTTTAATGATGAGTTTGCACAATTTTAGCTTTACCTTTCTGTATAGTAACAGCTGCATCGTTCCTCCTGTTTTTCTCAGAAGTGTATTTCTTTCTCGCGACAAAACATCTCATATCTGATTAACAAGGACGATGAAAAAGATAAAAAAATAAAGAATTAGATTAAATGCTTCGGTGTTGAAAAGATTTCAATACGTAAACTGACAGAAGTGAAATTTACACAGAGAGATAAATCAGTTTTCTCATTTTACAATGTTACTAGCAAAAAAAAAAAAATTTTAAGACTCGTTATAGACAGAATATAAATGTGCACACTCATAAGAAACACGAGTTTTTAACATTTTTCTAATCCACTTGCAAATCACCTTGATTCTTAACAAAAATTTTTTTTTTTATTTTAACCATTTTTCTAAACCTCATCTCAGAGACGTATAAGAAGAAAAAAAGTTCCCTTCTTAACCCTAACGGGCCTTCAGGGCAGATGAAGTGTAGAATTCAACTGTTTCTATAACCTCGGCATATGAAGGGATTGTGTGGTTAGCACAAAGCCCAGCCGCCTTTACTTCCCCAACTTAAAGTCAGGTACCCATTCAAAGCTGGGTGGACTTGTGGGACGACTTTGCAACAAATTTCACCTGGAAAAATTCCATGGGCCTCACAGAGGATCGAACCCAGGACTCTCAGGTCGACAGTCGAGTATCTACACCACTCGGCCATCCGTCCCACTAAAGACGTATAACTGAGCATGATAAACTGAGGATTTTTTTAGAATTCTTCATGGAGACAACATACAGCTGTACTCAACATGTTCACACAAAGCCATCCACTAACTTTTCTGTATGATTATGCTGGCTTTCTCTCTTTTCCACTTGAGCTGGTGAAACCTCGTCCTGGCCAGCCACATGCGGATGTAGGACTGAACACGTACAACTTTGTGGCACATCTCTTCATAGTGCTGAGCCAGCACTTCAACATGGTAATATTTAAGGAACACCTGGACAAAGCAGGGGAAAAAAAATGAAATACTGTGTCTTTTGACGCCTGTTATTGTTTTAATGAGATTAAAAAAAAAACTGTCAAATAAACTATTACAACATGTACATATTTTTTTTTAATTTAAGATATTTTTAAAGTGTGCCTTCTTTGGCTGAGCCATTAAAAATACTGGATATGTGGCTGGCTTTATTTAATCAAGCGAACCTTCATAAAAAAAAAAATTGTAAATACAAAAATCGTCCGATTTCATTTTAAAACTGTACTAAAGGGAAGTTTATTTTTTATGATTTTCATTTGTGCAGCACATTTCTATTTTTCAAGGGTTCTCAAGCGGTAAAAATGCATTTTCTAATGGCGATTCCATTCTCTTGTTTAAAACACTTACTTTGGATTTACCGATAGCAAAGTTAGTCATTCCAAGATTGTTTAACAGACATCTACAGCTTTCACCAGTCACAGAGACGGCTTCATCATGTCTGAACCCTAGCACATGATACCTGAAAAGAGAACAATGAATGTTGCATTGGTTTCGAACCAAGAACTTTATGGTCAATGGTGGCCCAATGGTGGGTATATGTAAAGACCCTGTAAGGATGAGATGAAATCTCTTAAACCCTATAAATCCACAAATGGAATGCTCTTCTTTCATCCCAACAATAGTCCATTGTGCAATGGCCATGGATGCGCCATAGGAGACATAGTGTGGGTGCACTTTCACCATGACCTGAAATATCTATTGGTCCTCACCAGAGATCAAAACAGGGATCATCAAGTCGACAGTCGGGCACTTCAGTTAATCTGTTTTTAGTAGCAGCCAAGGTGATTAAGGCTTAATGTGACTGCTGCAGTGCAGTGACAAATTAACTTTACCAGATTAGGACAAAGTATCCCCTTAAAGCTTCGGGGAGTGTTTAGAACTATTTCCGATTACATACATATAGTAATCTAAGCCATTGCAGGGAGTTAAATCTGAGAGCTTCAGGAACTAAGACATGCTCTACCATCCCATTTTTAAAAAAAACTTAATAATTCTTAGTAAAATATCCAGAAATTATCCTGTACCTTTTGAGAAATTCTGAGAAAGGAATCCTGTGGGAGTATCCCAGTCTCCTGATGCGGGTGGTCTCCAGGACACCTGTGTAGCGCAGCTGTGTGGTGACACGTTCAGCACTGA
This sequence comes from Bulinus truncatus, assembly GCA_021962125.1. Taxonomy (NCBI): domain Eukaryota; kingdom Metazoa; phylum Mollusca; class Gastropoda; family Planorbidae; genus Bulinus; species Bulinus truncatus. The sequence continues at coordinate 12,681,817 of JAGDYQ010000004.1, read as the reverse complement.
AGTGGCCAGGCATCTTCATGTCATTGGGCTTCAAACACCTGCGTTCAGAGAATAAACTGTCTCGTTAGGGTACATTAGTTTATTAGTGAACTAAATGATGCAAGTAATGGCGCAAAACAAAAAATGGTGAATTGCTAGAGTTTAGATAAAATATTTAATGATAAATGAACTAAAAAGTGGAACAAAATAATATTTTCATGTCAGAATGCACAAAATCAGGCTAAACTACACTGTAGAGTTGTATCACGCTCAGTGATATATGGAATTTAACTTTTTTACCTTTAGATGATCTCCAACTATAAATTAGTGTGACACACTAACTGAGGTTTATTATAACTAAAATCTAAAACAGTGTGGGAATTAAGACATGGCTCTTTACTGAAAACACTCTCTCTAAAAAATAGCCAAACTGGCCACCTAAACACAGACAGAGCAAGGCTGACCTGACAAAGTGTGGGGTCCCGCTGACCATTTTGTTCAGCAAGTCCATTAGGGAATACCTAAAGTATGTGGCCACAGTTTGCTGTATTCTGGTCATGCTGGCTGACCCCTGCACATGCTAGGTAGTGGTGGGGAAAACAAAATGCATTTCAATAAACATCACAGTCAGGTGGGGTAGAAATGTTATTGGCAATAGTCTATTAGTAAATATTTAAAAAAAAAAAAAAAGCATTTAAAAAGAAATATTTTTTTATGCTGAACAGTGTTTTTCTTTTATTTTTAATTTCAAAGTCTCAGCAAAATTATTAAAAGATACTTTTTTTTAACTATAGGGCACAGCTAATATCAGGTCTACAATATTTTTTTTTAATTACTATCAGCCCTATTACAAGTGCCAAAAGTAATATAATGGAGAAGTTAATTATGCGTTAACCATATATATTATTTTTATTGCATTTATCAGGTCTAGAGAGACAATATTTCCTTATTAAAAATTATCAAAATGTTATTTTTATAAGTATTAATACAACTATTAGGCTGTTTTTTTTGTTTTTTTTGCAAAAGTAAATGAGTTTGAAACAAAGGTGTACGAATTAAATTAGTTTTCAAAAACTGAAAAACAAACACTTTTAAAAAAAATCAAACTGTAGTGAGTTGTATGTTTAAAAAAAAAAAAAAAAAAAAAAGCTAATATTCTAACAATCTAACAATACAAACAAACTATGATGGTTTGTACGAAGTTTGAACATAAAATACATTAGACTTAATTAAAAAGTAATAAAAAGGTTATAAAACAAACTTTTTTAGTTTCAATGACTACATACAAAAAAAAAGTGGTTAGTTTTGCTAGATAACTGAATGATATACACGTATATTGATAAAATGAATGGCATAACAATAATAATATGTACCACATTGCATAACTCAAATTCAGCCCCTGTGCATGGAATGTACCTAAATACGGGTCAGAAAACTCAAGTATATGAAATCTAAGGAGCTGTACAAATTATAAGCTAAGATTCACACAGGTTTCTTGCACAAAATGGATAAGTAAATGAGTATATATGGCAAAAACTGAGTAACATATGAGCTAAGGATCAGACTAAAACTTAACATTGGTTTCATCAGGTTGTTGGCAGGCAGTGGAAGCAAATAATTGGTGTGGCTATGTCCAGAACTAGAAGGTGACCACTGGAATGAAAAATCAAACGTTTCGATACAGGGGTTAGTTGTTCTTTGAAAAATGATTGGCCGAGTTGTACACCTGATTTGTAATATCTGCACTCTTTGAATAATTATTATTTACTTTATTCCTACAAACGTTATAAATATTTAAGTTCCGACAAGTCTTAATGGGTGGTTAAAAAAAAATGCCATGCTGTTTTTGAAAAAAAAAAGTTATGAAAGTTTTGAAAAATATATTTACTGTTAGGATTATATCAATAAGGAAGAAATATTTAAACAACGAAAAATATTAATTATGTTCACACTGAAGAAGCTATCATTGCCTAAAAGTGAAATAGTAAAAAAAAAAGAAATAATGTTATTATGGGATAAAAAGTTTCATTAAAATCATTTCTAACAGAACTCAGCCAACAGTTTGCCAGTTGGACTTTTCAAGAAAGTATTTTTAAATGTGAGAGTATTGCCAAACTTTGTATGTTGCAGTTTTGCAAAAATAAATTATATCACAACAGAAATGGAGTTGCTTTATAGGTGAAACTGTGGTCACAAAACCATAGAGGCTTGACCACTTTCTTCAAATTGTTCAGTCTTCTAGACTGGTTTTTTTTTTTAAAGATCCACCCCCATAGACGAAGTCACACAAGATTTAAAAATGAATTAAACAATACTAAAACAGTGGCTCAGTGTGAACAGCAAAAAAAAAAACTTCATCAAAGTGCCACATGCAGCCCACAAGAGCAGCATTTTGGACACCAAATTGTCTTAAATGTTCATCCTGATAGCTATAAACAAGATATAATTATAAATATATCTTTAGTAAATATTCCCGTTCATTATGTCTAAAGATAAGTCCATAAATCCACAGAGGATGATAAATAAAAGAAATGCATCTCTGCAACAGATGGACACATACATGTATGTAAATTTTTTGCAAATGTATTGTATAGGCTAAATAACGCAATATAAATATAAAGCAACTCATTTAGTCTTTGATTTTAGTTTGCAATATCTCTGCAGTTTTTGCTGAAATTTTAAGTTTGACAAAAACTTTAATATATCATAAATTATCTCTAGATTTTCTTTTTTTTTTAAATTTATTTGGTCATAATTGGATTAGAAAAGATTGCATCTGATTCTTAAGAAACAAAAATTGATTGACATAAATCGAATTTATTTACGTAAATGTTATGTAGAAGAACAGTTAGGTAAAAATTTTTCTTCTAATTCAAACAAAATTTTTTTAAAAAGAGCTTCTTATTCCCCCCATTGGCTTGAACAGAATACTTACTAAGTGGTGATAAATCTGAAAAACAAGTCCATAGTTTGGATAAAAAGAAAAACAGATGACAATGACAACATGAATTAGCAAAAGCATCTTGAAAAGGATTTGAGCCAAACCTACAAAACACGGTTGCCTAACCCAGTTATAAAGAGGACAATGTCTGACAATGAGTGATCAGGTCAATAAAAAAATGATATTAGGTGGACACGCTTATTTCTAGTGTTCATAGTTAGCCTAATACATGTAGATCGTTCTTAGAAATAGAAAAAAAAAAATATAGATTACAGTATTCACTCTCAAGCGCACTATGTGATGTATACCATTGTTAAGCATATTATCACTGAAACAGAACTGTAAGGACAGTAACTGTTCAATAGGTGTCAAGACAGTAAGTGTTGAAACGAAGGTTTAATCATGCAATGAATGAAACTGTGCCATAAACATATTTTTATTCAAATAAAATTCACTAATGTGTGCCTTGTACCAAAACACCTTCCACCCCTACCCGCCACGCCCACCCCAATGTTAACACTGCCATTACTTCCAGTAACATACAAAAAATAGTAAAATAAGTGATGTTTCTGCATTTTTTTACGACTGTGAGAAGGGCAAAAAAAAAAATATTTAACTCGCCACACAGCTAGCTAAGACTCTGATTGCATAGCATTTATATATATAAAAAAAAAAAAATTATTTTCCCATTAAAAAAAAAATCAACTGTGTTTCTGAAACCTTTGTTTTCAACAAATTTTCTAAATAAGTTGTTCGATCTGCTTAAGTCATCCAAAGCATGGATGTAGAGTTTTCAGTTTTAAATCAATTGAAGATCACACACAAAGAGAAATAATAAATTGTTAAAATAGATGTGTTTTATGCCTTCACAATTGTTCTATGAGCAGTGAATGTGCTATTTAAAATTTACCTTACTGTGCTTGTGTAGCAGCCGATATTTTGTCTCCTAGTTTATTAAACTAAAAGTTAGCATGCTGGAAAATTTTAAATACTAAAAAAAAACAAAAAAAAAAACAAAACAATAAACCTAATTTCTATCCTTCTGGTTGAATGCAAGGCTTGACCGGGTACGAATGAGATAGATACATTAATCACAATACAGAAGAAACAGATTTAAACATTTTACATATCCCAAATTAATTTTTTTTTTTTTTAAATAAGATGCATGCCAAAGAACTTGTACAAATAGATTACATACAACAGCCACATGATTCACAACCAGCCATGCAAAAGTTGACAGATTCACTACAGAGAAAAACTTTTGCTGAAATAATTGAGAGCAAAACTTGACCAGTTCATATGTCCCATAATGTCCCATTTGCCATTTATAGAAAAAAAAATAGATAGGTTACGGAGGCTGTGTAATATCTTACCCGGCTTCCCCCCATGCTGGATCCCTTAGAGGTGTTGTAAGAGGCTATCGTCACGCCTGCGGAGGTAGACATTGGGCTGCTGCCTCTGCTGGAGTGGATGCTGGCACTTTGAAGATTTCCTTTGCCGGGCAGAGAGAAAAATATTTCACTGTAAATTTAGTTGAACAAATTCATTTGCAAAACTAAAATCTTTAATGTAACACCGACGTCCTTTTACAGTTAGTTGTGTCCAATAGAAACGTAGTGAAAAAAAAAATTGGGATGATAAAGAGGGCTGATAAGTTTAAAATGTCATCAAAGCAGTTATATTTCTAGTGAATCTAGTAAGCTGTCCTTTTAACCGCTAAAAAATTTCAGAATAACTGGTTGTAAATAATAATTATACCATACAGGTTTTGAGTTTACTGAATCGGATTCTTTTCAACAATCAGGTTTTATTTTCTTGTGTAATTGAGTCGTATTGCCGACCATGCGATAACTTCTTTTATAATTACAACCCCCAAAAACATGGAAGGATGTTGCGAGGAGTCAAATCAGAAACCAATTCATCACTGATTTAAATCACTCTAATCCTGTAAACAAGTGACATTCCAATAGGGCTTGCAAACCACCCCACCCCCCCACCCCCACCCCCAAGGCCATAAGACAAGTCACATTCCAATCAGCTAAATTTTAGACCATTGATGTGGCACTAAGCTGAGCCAAGGCCTCAAAATTTGGTCTAATTTTAGACCAATATGATGAACATACATATTTAAGATGAGCTAACTATCTTCAGTATAAATTAATGAGATTCCGGAGTAAAATATTTTCAAGTGAAATGTGGTCCAGTTAACGCTCTTTTTAAAGACCATTTAAAAAGAGACCCCAAAATAATCAAACCTGTTTTTGTCAAAGGAGTCTGGAAAAGTGATTTCACCACGTTATCCTCTGAGAGTCTCATTATGTTCATTATCTCAATCGGCAGGCGGTCACGATTTTTTTCTAGGAATCCCTGAGCATCATATTCAACCTGATGACGAAAAAAAAAAAAAAATATTCATACAACACTGTTTCAATCATAATACTTTTACATAGATACTGCAGATTTCTACGGTAGCATAAAAGTTATGGCCGGATAAACAGAATTATAAAACAATATACTTTTTAGGTCTTTTATGCAGATAATACATTACACAGAAATGAACATCAAATCTGCTCATATAAACCCACATAAAATGACTTTTGAACATAAAAGAAAAAATATAGAAGCAAGTTACTGGTTTTTACAACTGTCAATGCTCAAAAATGTTTTTAAAATAATTTTTTCCACAGTAAATATAAAAACAAAACCAAAAAAATCACCTTAAATGCGTACATAAATTATTTACATTTTTCAAAATACAAAAACTGTCATGAAATGGTAAAACTCCAAACTACTAAATTAAGGGAATTTAGAATGAAGATGTCATTTCCTATGACACTATGTAATGTGTCATGCAGTATTTATATTCTGTAACTGCGCTCTGTAACTGTGAAATGTAAAGATCATTGTTAAAGTAGATGCAGTCAAAAGCCACTATGTAAATAGAATTCCATAATATGAGGGAATATATCAATCAATTGCAGTTGTAATAAAGGAATGGCATACATACAAAATAAATGACTCACCCTGCCAGCATAATGGTCAATACTGAAAGACAGGTCATTTGATTTAGGTCTGGAGTAGATGGGAGACTTGATATTCTGATGAAATTTTTCTGAAAAATACATGTATTTCATATTTTTGTGATAAGAAAAAACTACTGTATGTTCATTTTGTTTAATTTTTCTAAAATGTGTTTTACCTTCTAATTAACTAATCTTAACATGCGAATTTGTTTTTTTTTAGTTAATAGTGAAATTTTTCGTGATTATTAACACTGGCCTACAACAATTCGTAAAATCAGTAGTAAGAGTAGGTGCTCTATAGTAGGTTCACTCCCCTTCTTAGTAAAAATTTCAGCTTTTTCCTAGACATTTTGCTCTATTCCTACATGTAATGCTATTATTATGGTTTAAAAAAACATTATTTTTTCTAATTTATAATAATTGTTTAAGACAAAAACAGTTTTTATAATCTATAATTTAAGTTGCACTGCACAGGCTAGCAAAATGGCATCATAAACACAGCATTAAAATTAAGGGGAAATCCTCTGGCAAAGGCACGTTTCTTAATAATTAATCGTGATAAAAATATTATATACTGATGTGGAAATTAATAAAAGTTCAAAAAATTTTATTCCCAATAGAAAAGTGGTGTATATAAATTTTTGTTTAAATTTCTGATTTAATCTCTCACTATTCTAGAAAGCGCAGGAATAAAACCTGATCAGATCAGCATTGACTAGAAACGTGGACTTACCAACTAGAGTTGTGTCTGTGGCCTTAGGGAAGTGACTTTCTTCATCCAGCAGTGACAAGAGACCAACAGGCTTAGACAGAAACATGTCAAGTATAGGTCGATTGTCAATATACACCACCTCGGCAGCATCAATCTGTTCATTTTTATATTCCTCCTGTAAGCATAGAATCTTTTTTGTAACATTTTCTAGGAAGCTTAACAGAAGTCAGTAACTTAATATAGAACAATATAAAAACAACTCTATACACAATGTGGCTTTAATTACAGAAAACTGAATGTAAATTATTAAAATTACAATTTGCTAATTTGATACATGTATAGGCCTATATTTATTTTACTTGTAGACAGATTTACATTTTTGGGACTGGTTTGTTGCTGAATTATAACATTTTTTTTTCACATCCTGATTTGGAAATTTATTTGTTATTCTTTTACAAACCTGTTGGGAAACATTTTTTCTTTTTCTGAAAGAATGCATATACATGAAATATGTTTAACTGCGGGAGCTATACTTTTTAAGAACCAGCGGGCAGAGTCAAACAAAATAATTACAAAGTAAAATAACAGTTAATAAATTATTTAGGATAAAGACAAAGTTACGAGAGATATTTGTCATGGGATTTTTTTTAAAACGTTACTGAATGTGAGCCTGCAAAAAAAATTTAAAAAAAAAAAAAAGAATATTTCTTACCAACTCCCAGGCAAATATATGTTGGTTGAAATAGTACTGGATTTGTTCATTTGCGATGTTGATACACAACTGCTCAAATGAGTTGGTCTTGAAATTTTCAAATCCAAAAATATCCAGCAAACCTATGGTGTAGAACTGTTCACTGCAAAAGTCGGATAGAAAAAAAATGACGAAAAGATGTTATTAATGTGATCGTACAACATTTTGTAAAAGAGAAAATATTAAAAGAAAAAAAAAAGAGATTGAAAAATTTTTATATGGATATAGAGATCTTGTAAAGTAAATATATTGAAGAATATAACACCAAAAAAAAAAAAATGGCATACTCTTGACCACTGATGTGACTAGGTTTTAAAAGAGAACTTATTCTGTTGACGATCCAACTGAATAGCCGGCCATAAAGTGCTTTTGCCATAGCGTCCCTTGCATCCATGGCTTCCTGTACAGAGTTGTCCCTGATGATAACCTCCCCCTTGGCAACCATTCCAGTAGTTGTGAGACTTTCAAGGAGATCAACATAGTCTAGCCCAAGCAGATCTGAGACTGGAAAATTTTAATTAAAAAATACTGCATAACAATGTATGATTAAATTCAATTTTACTTAGCTTCAAGCAGGCTGTTTTAATGAATACAAATTTTATTTAAATGTTTAACTGAACAAACATACTTAAAAATATAAATATATATATATATATATATATATATATATATATATATATATATGTATATATAAAATAAAAAACCAACTTTTATTTATGACTTATAAACACATTAAAACAATCTTAACATAAGTAAAAGAAGATAAGTTATGCTTTTTCTTCACTCAAAATTAGTTGATGCTGGTACATGTATAATTTTAAAAAATCTTTCTGTATTAAAAGAGATGATTTATCCTTGATGTGTAGATAAAAGTTTTCTAAAATTTATTAAATTAACTGGGAACTAGTTGGTAGGCCAACAATAAAGTACATGAATCACAATAGTTGTCACTTGATAGAAGTTGTATGCAACAAGAAAGGAATGGATATGTGAAGTTTTTAAACAAGAAATCTATTTCTTTAGAAATAAAGTGAACCAAAGTGAACCAACAGCATCAGTTTTTATATTTCCTTTACATCCTTTAGTCTACTGGACTGATGGTTTCTAATTAGGGATCACTCGGAGGGGGAGCACGCAATTCATGTAACGTAATCTCAAAAAGTCAGATATTTACACCTAAGGTCTGCAACTAAAGTGTTTCCAATCAAAACCTGTAACTTCTTAAGTCCAGCAATGTGTCTGCAGTGCAAATTGTAATTCATAAATCTTTGCAAAACCTACACAGCTTTCAACATGATCTAAGGGAAAACTATATATGCCTAACCAGCTGCTTAAAAAAATTATGCTCAGGTAGAAATGAGCATCACATCACTTACTTCCCATATACAGACACAAATCACATAACAGTGAAATTTAAAGTCTAATAAAAGAAACAAACACCTTCTTACTGACCTATAGAAATGAGTTCTTTGTTAGCTACAGCACAAGCTTCACCTCCATACCCAGAATCCTTTGCAGTAAACTCAATATTTCCTATCTGTAAGATTGAAACTAAAATAGCATAGACAGAAGTGACTTCCTGAAAAATAAAAAGAGTTAAGAAAAAGTTATAAAGTTGTACAGTGTATATAAAAGTAAAGTAAAGTTTCCCTTCTTGGCATTAAGGGGCCAAATGGGGCAGATGAAGTGTAGAATCCATCTGTTTCCATAACCTCGGCATATGAAGGGATTGTGTGGTTAGCACAACGCCCAGCCACCTTTACTCCCCCAACTTAAAGTCAGGTGACCCATTTTAAAGCTGGGTGGGCTTGTGGGACGACTTTGCACCAAATTTAACCTGGAAAAATTCCATGGGCCTCACCGAGGATCGAACCCAGGACTCTCAGGTTGACAGTCGAGTATCTACACCACTCGGCTATCCGTCCCACACAGTGTATATAGTTTAACTAAAAAAACTTAACAAGTTTAGCTTCTAGATATAATCATTTCCTTTTGCTTCGATCCTAAATTTTCAATGACTTTAACTTTAATGGCTCCAGTTTGAGAATAAAGGTAAGATATCCTCATCCATCAATTTAAAAAAAAAGTTTCCTTATCCCCAAAGGCCCATTAGGGCAGATAAAGTGTGGAATTCATCAGTTTCAGCAACCCCACAACATATTAAGGGATTGTATGGTTAAAAATAACACCTATCCCGTCTCGTTTAAAGCTGAGTGGACTAGGAGAACTTTGAAGCAATTTTCACCAGGAACTGGAAATATTCCCTTGGCCCTCACTGAATATCGAACCCGGGACTCTCAGGCAGACACTCAATTGCTCTACACCGCTCCGCTACCCACCCCTCCCCATTGATTTAAACGTCACAGAAAAAATAAGCACGTGAGAAATTTTAAATCTTATTATCAAAATATGTGACATGTGGCTATTGATAATGAATGATAAAACTGCCATGAGGTTTTTAGGTCAAGGTTACATCACCTCTTTCTTGAAACCTATGATCTCAAAGCAGTGTTCAATGGTCCTAAATTTCACCCTGTTTGAAGAAATGGCTGAAATTTCTGGTGGTCTCTTTGTGTACTCTGCAATATATCTGTAAAGAGATTACATTTCAGATTATTCTGTCCACATTAAAGTATAAGTTAATAATGTATTAACCGTAACAGTTGCACTAGATTTTTTTTCTGAATGTTACATTTAATCAAGTATAGGTCTACAAGTTACCAGATTTTTTTTATAAGTGTTTTATAAGTTGTCGAATATTTAATAAACCAAACCAAGCTAAAAACAAAATGTTGGCAATCAATTTGATTTAATTTACTGGGTCTTAAAAAAATACACCTGCACATGTATTTCTATAAACATGAGCAAGCAAACAAAACGCAAGTACCTGTAAACTGTATGAGGCTTCAAATGGTATTCAGCTTCTCTGTCGCTCGTTATGAGGCCATCATGTAAGTAATAGAATATGTGGAAGTTCTGCTCACTCCTGTGAATTATAAAAGATCATTTTCATCGTATTTGACTCATTTTTGACTATTATCATATTTTAACTGATTTACGAAACACACTCGGAGAATAGCTGCAATGTTCATGAACTAAACATCTTTTTTTTTTTTTATTAAGAAATGAACATACTGTTAATAGAAATTTGATTTAAAAAAAAAAAAAAAAAAATAAAGAATTTATAACTCAATTTATAAAATGAGCAATAAAGATGAACAAAGAAAAGAAAATTTCCATAAACTTGATTTATTTGTTCTGATGAACAAATGCAGATGAACTTTAAAATAAGCAAATAAAAGTGGGGTTACTTCTTTACCAAACAAAAAAAAAAAAATCACTGTTTAATTTAGTACTAATTTTTCTTTATTCGTTTTTTTCTAAAACATATACCCCCCCCCCCACACACATTTTGAGAAGGAGGTGGTGGGGGAGGGGGAATGGGGTGGCGCAGAAGGTCTATCTGTATAGATATATATTTATACAGATATATATTTATACAGATATATATTTATACAGATATATATTTATACAGATATATATTTATACAGATATATATTTATACAGATATATATTTATACAGATATATATTTATACAGATATATATTTATACAGATATATATTTATACAGATATATATTTATACAGATATATATTTTTACAGATATATATTTTTACAGATATATATTTATACAGATATATTCAGTGAGAGAGAGAGGGGGGGGGATAATCATGATGATGACAAGTCAATAAGTCAACGCCAATGACATTTAGTTGGGGGGGGGGGGAAATGTGCAGCAGTAGATGATTACCCCTGGAAGACTAGGGCTATTATTAGACATGACGACTAGGGCTATTAATAGACGACTAGGACTATTAATAGACATCAGCACCACCCGCCATCAGTCAATTTTAACCCAACATATACTTGTAAAACAAGTTCTGATGGGTGGTTACTACATGTATATTTTACAAAACTATACATTTCTGTTGATGTATTTGTCTTCCCCACAATATTAGCGATGGCCAGTGTTTGAAGAAAAGCTTCTCAATTTGACAGTGCAGGGGAGGGGGGGGAAGGTTATTAAAAAAAAAAAGAAATGAATATTTCAAACAAAACTGTTACAGCCTGTCATTTTATAACTATAGATCTCTTTTGATCTGTTGTCTTTCATCACAGTTTTTCAAAACTAGCAGTTGTTGAAATCAATACAGAAATAAAAGTTTTGAATCAGATTGTCATTTATACCATTTAGCTTTGCTAGGCAACAACAACAACAACACTATTTTTGGTAGTAAACTAAATACACACCAACAGTAACTATATTTTTAAAAACGCAAAAAAATAAATAAAAAAAATTTTTTAAAAGTTAAAAATTTATAATTGAATGAGTCAGGTCTCATAAATTCATTTCATCATTATTTTCTTTTAAAGTAAAACTCTTAAAATCTCAGCGATGTGCTGGAATTATTTTTTCTTTTTTTTTTTTTTTTTTTTAAAAATCACATCCCATATTAAAATTAAGTTTAGAATGATTTACAAAAAAAACACACTTAGATTTTAGTGCATGCAAGAGAAAAAAAAATTAATACTCACACGGCCTGGTTGATCACCCTGGACTTCTCCAGTAAATATTCTGTTATTTTGGCTGGGAACAAAAAAAACAAAAGCATCAGAAGCTTGCATTGATTTGTTCTCTTATTTGTTTAATTAGTTGTACTAAACACATACAAGTATTTTTTAATGCTGCACCAGTCACAGAATGATGTCTGGCTTCATGCAGATTTGATGAGCAAAGCTTTGACTTTACTGTTTAAAATAAATACCAAAAAAAAATAATATTCGTATGCAAAAAAAAAAAAAAATTTTAATTACCACCAACAACAGTCCCTGAGGATGGTGTGAAGAACATCTCTAGGTACTTCCCAAATCTACTGGAGTTATCGTTGATGACTGTCTTGGCATTGCCAAAAGCTTCCATCAGAGGATTCACTTGAAGTATCCTGTCTTCTAACGTTCTGTTCGGCGCCTGATAAAGAAGATGTTCATGTTATTCAATCAAAAACAAAACAAAAAAGAAAACATAATCTACTGATTTATTCTTGGAAGTTGGATATTATTGAATAAAAACAGAAAACATGATCTACTGATTTATTCTTGGAAGTTGGATATTATTGAATAAAAACAGAAAACATGATCTACTGATTTATTCTTGGAAGTTGGATATTATTGAATAAAAACAGAAAACATGATCTACTAATTTATTATTCCTTTTCGGTAAGCGAAATCACATGTCTTAGCTGAGATTATGCAACTGTGCTACTCCTTATAATGTATTTGTAAAAAAAATTTACTTCAACAAGATTTTATCAACCTCATTAGGTGACTGAATGGTGGAAAAACTTTTTTACACCACCTTTAGGGCTTGATTGATGCCAAAGATTTTTAGACTAGCACTGATCTTTTGTTTTCTTGAAATGTATTACAACTTGTGTTTATACTTTAAAGATATACATGTAGAAGAATTTTAAAAATTCAAAGTTTCATAATGCTGAAAATACCTTGCCCAGCTGCGTCAACTGTTGAACTAGCAAGTTGGCACTCTCTGTCTTGCCAGCGCCAGACTCTCCACTGATCACAATGCACTAAATAGAAAGCAAAAAAAAAATTATTGTATGCCAACGAAAAACTAACGAACATTTCATTATTGTATAAACTCATTTTCAACATCTAACTACTTTTTCACTGTATGCTGTTACAAATTTTTTAAAAATGTGTTTTAGATGTACATGTATTTTGTTTTATTCATTCCTGTGAGCTAATTTGAGTGACATTTTTGAGGCAAAATCACTTTATCGAAAAAATCTCCTCTGTAGTGTGTGCAGTCTTTGTAAGGATGAGATGAAATCTCTTAGATCCTATAAACCACTCATGGAACATTTTTTTTTTTTGGTGCCCTTCTTTCATCCCCACCATAGCTGATAGTGCAATGGCCGTGGAGGCGCCACAGGAGATATAGCGGGAACTTAAGCCATGACCTGAAATATCCATTGGTCCTCATAGGAGATCAAACAAGGGACCCTCAGGTTGATAGACGAGAGCTTTACCACATGGCCATTCGTAACCTAGTGGAACACTTCATAAAGCAGTAAAAGCTTTTTTTATATTTGTAAACATCATGTTTTTTTTTTCAATGTAACATTTTATTCTCCAAATCAATACCACAAGGTAGACATGTGTTAAGTTTTCCTCACCTGATTGTGTTTATTATGCATCATCATCTGGTAGGACTGATCTGCTACAGCAAATATGTGTGGGGGGTTTTCTGCCTTTGTTATGTGCATGTATCTTTTAATGTACTGTGTGTAAAGAAATAAAAGTACAACTTTCAATGTACTGCATGTGGAACAAAACATTTAAAGACAAAATTGGTGCCAATTGATAAACGTTCTTCATTTTATGAAAGACCAATTTTTTTTTTCTCCAGTGGAGCAGTAGGAAAATTACATATGGCTGAATTTTGGGAAAAAGAAATTTAGTTGAAAAAATTCTTAAAAAGCAATTTTGCTGATAATTAAACCATAATCTCAATGCTCAAAATAAACATAACCCAAAACCTTTTTCATAAAACTTTCAACAAACCAATAGAGATCTTCACCAAAACACGTGGAACAGTAGAACAGAGAAAAAGGTTAAGTACAGCACATCAAAAAGAAAATTATTTAATTATAAAAGAAAAAAGTTTATACATTTACAGAGTGATTGGATAATTGTGTGCATTATAAATGTGATTTTTTAAAGGAACAGGGGCGTGAATCATTAGTGTCATTACATAATGAACAGGGGCATGAATCATTAGTGTCATTATATAATGAACAGGGGCATGAATCATTAGTGTCATTACATAATGAACAGGGGCATGAATCATTAGTGTCATTGCATAATGAACAGGGGCATGAATCATTAGTGTCATTGCATAATGAACAGGGGCATGAATCATTAGTGTCATTACATAATGAACAGGGGCATGAATCATTAGTGTCATTACATAATGAACAGGGGCACGAATCATTAGTGTCATTACATAATGAACAGGGGCATGAATCAATAGTGTCATTACATAATGAACAGGGGCATGAATTATTAGTGTCATTACATAATGAACAGGGGCACGAATCAATAGTGTCATTACATAATGAACAGGGGCATGAATCATTAGTGTCATTACATAATGAACAGGGGCATGAATCATTAGTGTCATTACATAATGAACAGGGGCATGAATCATTAGTGTCATTACATAATGAACAGGGGCATGAATCATTAGTGTCATTACATAATGAACAGGGGCATGAATCATTAGTGTCATTACATAATGGGATTAAACAGAAACTTTGTTGAGATCTGGGAGCACACTGCTTTCAAGGGACGCAATTGACACAATAATAATCTCTAGTCTAGTGCAGCTCACTTGAAGCCTGTCGCTCTCCACAGTGCACTACTGCCTGGAGAGTAATTACAGAAATAAGGAAGTCTCTGCAAATTGATGCAGCTATTGATCCAGTGGCACCACTTCTACAGCACCCTCCGAGCAACAGTGGGAGTTAGGCCAATTACAACAGCTTAACGCTTATTAAACAAAAATTTTGAAGCAATTCGGTACATGTATAAGTTTTATTGACAGGAAAAGAAATGAAGATAAGTACAGATTTTTTAAAAATAAACTGTATGTTTCTTGACTTAGATACGTTAAAAAAAAATATATATATATATATATATATATATATATATATATAGGTTGTAATTTATATTATGAAGTTACGTTTGTTTTTGTTATTTTTTCTATCTACACTCAAAACTGTAGACTACTGTGTTTACTGTAATAACTCAGATCGTTTGAGAGAGAGAGAGAGAGCTACACATTTGTGCTAATAAATTAAAGGAGGAAAAAAAAATGTTTTACTGTAATCATAGATATATATATATATATATATATATATATAAAATGATAATTAGATGCTTGAAAGAAATCTGTAGTAAAATACATATTGATCTAATGAAAAATTTTCAAAAATTTTTAAAGACTATGCTGCCCATCTGTTTGAAATATTTTGTGTGTGTGTGTAGCACACATGTGGTCTGGAATACACCATTACTGGCCCTCTTGAAAACACTGTACCTGCAATGTTCCCTCTAAGGTGTGGTATGAAGTGAGCGAAAAATTTTGTCTCTGAGCGACATTTTGTTTGAGACTATAATTTGTGGGCCATTTAAGCGATGTCGTCCGTCGGAGTGAGCGATCGTACGTGTAGTATGAGCGACGCTCTGAGTTCGTGTGAGCGATTGCTCACACGCTCAGCTTAGAGGGAACATTGTGTACCTGTACAGCCAAGCTATTACTGGGGGGGGGGGGGGGATTAAACATCCTGGTTAACGTAGCGAATCTGTGGAAATGACAGGCAAGGTCTGAGTCGATGGTAGAAAGAAAGGGATTTTATTATTTATGATTCCTAAAAAAAAAAAAACGTTGCCCCCTCCTGGCCCCACCCCAATCAATCAGGTGTTAACCTTTATTCTGTTGCCATGACAATCATTACCTGTTCATTGGATGCACGTGGATTGAAAATGATTACAAACAAATAATCATAGCTACCTTTCAATACGTAATAAATTATTGATGGTCGATTGATTCTACTTCCTAACAAATGGATAACGAAATGGGTTTATCGGCATAGAGGGGGAAAACAGACAGTTTTTGGCGCAGCAGTGAGTAAATATAAACAGCAGCCCAGAGATCTCGGTTAAGTGGGAGGCTACACGTTCAAAACTTTTTTAGTTAAGACAGGGTTGTCGGATCTGTGGAGGGATATTATTGGCCAGGTCTCTTTTTCACAGGACTCCTCTGCATACAAGAATCCAAGGTTGCTGTACGATGATGTTTATACATTTGATAAACAGACTCGTCTGCATACAAGAATCCAAGGTTGCTGTATGATGATGTTTATACATTCGATAAATAGACTCGTCTGCATACAAGAATCCAAGGTTGCTGTATGATGATGTTTATACATTTGATAAATACAGAATCATTCTTTTCATAATTATCACTGACAGGCTGTTAGCCTGACCAGCTTACTAGCCCATCTATGGTCATGTTGACCACAGCTTTAATGCAGATGTAGAATGTTCAAAACTTTTTCAAGTTAGAACAGGGTCGGATCTGTAGAGGGGGAAGTTCTTGCCTGGTCTGCACACAAGACTCCCAAGGTTGATGTACAATGATGTTTATACATTTTTGACAAATATAGCATCATTCTTTATGAATGATCACTGACAGGTTGACCTAAGCTTTAATGTAGATACAGAATTAAAAACTGTAAAAAAAAAAAAAAACCTGATCCTTTCAGGATAGAACTCTTGAAATGTAATATATACATAGAGAGAGAGTGATTTATACATAGAGAGAGAGTGATTTATACATAGAGAGAGAGTGATTTATACATAGAGAGAGAGTGATTTATACATAGAGAGAGAGTGATTTATACATAGAGAGAGAGTGATTTATACATAGAGAGAGAGTGATTTATACACATAATTATACATATAATCAATTTATTTGTTTTCTAAGGGACTGCTTTTTTTTAAAATGTATCAATTAAAGAGTAAGAAAATAAAAAAAAAATTTAAATGACTTTTTTTTTTCGGGGAAGTTAATTACAATTGGTCAGTGTCACATAAATAATTATTTATAATGACATAAATTAAAAACCATGATCAAAATAAAAAAAATGAGATAAGGTGAAACTCACTTCATCTGTGTAGATGGGCAGATATAAAAAAGGGTTCAAGGCCAGCAAAATGTCACCAATGTAGGTGTAGATCTCATCTTGGTTGTATCTGTTGTGCAGCTGGTTTACAATTGTTTCCTAGGATCAAAAAAAAATTTTTTTTAAATTACAGAATGAAATAAAAAGAGGAAAAAAAATCATATGTATATAAAGACACAGAACTCAACACGATGCTCAGACTACAGATACAAAATTCTACTTCAACTGCACATGATAATTTATTTTAGGCTCCATTGCTCCTTTTAAGGAATCTATTAAAAATATTTTCTGTCTAATGTCTGTCTGCTATACATCAAAAGTAAGAATACTGTTTTCCTGATTAAATATTAATGGCCTCTTGTGTGTGTCTCCATTTGAAAAATGTTTTTAAAAAAAAATAATTCTCATAACATAAAATAAACAGACTATGTTATACCTGTACCCAAGAGTACTGCAACCCGTACCCAAAGGTATTGCAACCCGTACCCAAGGATATTGCAACATATACCCAAAGGTATTGCAACCTGTACCCAAGGGTACTGCAACCCGTACCCAAAGGTATTGCAACCCGTACCCAAGGATATTGCAACATATACCCAAAGGTATTGCAACCTGTACCCAAGGGTACTGCAACCCGTACCCAAAGGTATTGCAACCCGTACCCAAGGATATTGCAACATATACCCAAAGGTATTGCAACCTGTACCCAAGGGTACTGCAACCCGTACCCAAGGGTACTGCAACCTGTACCCAAAGGTATTGCAACCTGTACCCGAAGGTATTGCAACCTGTACCCAAAGGTATTGCAGAGTCCAGCTAGTATATTATAACATTGATGACAATTTTTTTTTTGAAGAAGAAGTGACCAATAACAAACAAGATGGAATTTAGATCTAATAATTTGCTTTTTTTTTAAATATTGCCACAGACATTTAGTTTATATACAGTCACAGTCAACATTTTAAACAGATTTTCTGCTTTTTTTCTAAAACACCTAGTTATTAATTTATTAAAGGACTCAAAAGTAGTAAAAGAAAATTGAAGGCTGGCAATTCAAACTCATCCAATGACTTGAAAATGTGAACTTACTTTTTTTTTTTATGCAACTGAGGTGGGCATAAAAATACACTAAAAGTAGCCTTAAACATAGACATACCACTAGCAAAAGATAAATATGCTAACATATTGCTAATAGATTGTAAAAATAGATGTATCACAGCCTACCTCATCTAGGACTTCTAACATTGCCAAGTTGTCTACAGTGGCTGACACTTCCCTCTTGGACTTTCTGTTGGACTTGAACTGTCCGTGTTTGGTGGTGACGTCTGGCTGTGACACTTTCCTCTCCATGGTGGAAGTGATGCTGACCAACTTGGACTTGAGCTGGAGGCCAGGGAGCAAATTCAGAGAGTGGGTGACAGGGACGATGAAATTTCAGAGAGATGGTGACAGCGAAAGACAGGGTGACAGGAAGAGAGATGGTGACATGGAAAGACAGGGTGACAGGAAGAGAGATGGTGACATGGAAAAACAGGGTGACAGGAAGAGAGATGGTGACATGGAAAGACAGGGTGACAGGAAGAGAGATGGTGACATGGAAAGACAGGGTGACAGGAAGAGAGATGGTGACATGGAAAGATAGGGTGACAGGAAGAGAGATGGTGACATGGAAAGACAGGGTGACAGGAAGAGAGATGGTGACATGGAAAGACAGGGTGACAGGAAGAGAGATGGTGACATGGAAAGACAGGGTGACAGGAAGAGAGATGGTGACATGGAAAGACAGGGTGACAGGAAGAGAGATGGTGACATGGAAAGACAGGGTGACAGGAAGAGATGGTGACATGGAAAGACAGGGTGACAGGAAGAGAGATGGTGACATGGAAAGACAGGGTGACAGGAAGAGAGATGGTGACATGGAAAGACAGGGTGACAGGAAGAGAGATGGTGACATGGAAAGACAGGGTGACAGGAAGAGATGGTGACATGGAAAGACAGGGTGACAGGAAGAGAGATGGTGACATGGAAAGACAGGGTGACAGGAAGAGAGATGGTGACATGGAAAGACAGGGTGACAGGAAGAGAGATGGTGACATGGAAAGACAGGGTGACAGGAAGAGAGATGGTGACATGGAAAGACAGGGTGACAGGAAGAGAGATGGTGACATGGAAAGACAGGGTGACAGGAAGAGAGATGGTGACATGGAAAGACAGGGTGACAGGAAGAGATGGTGACATGGAAAGACAGGGTGACAGGAAGAGAGATGGTGACATGGAAAGACAGGGTGACAGGAAGAGAGATGTTGACATGGAAAGACAGGGTGACAGGAAGAGATGCTGACATGGAAAGACAGGGTGACAGGAAGAGAGATGGTGACATGGAAAGACAGGGTGACAGGAAGAGAGATGGTGACAGGAAGAGAGATGGTGACATGGAAAGACAGGGTGACAGGAAGAGAGATGGTGACATGGAAAGACGGGGTGACAGGAAGAGAGATGGTGACAGCGAAAGACAGGGTGACAGGGAGAGAGATGGTGACATGGAAAGACGGGGTGACAGGAAGATAGATGGTGACAGCAAAAGACAGGGTGACAGGGAGAGAGATGGTGACATGGAAAGACGGGGTGACAGGAAGAGAGATGGTGACATGGAAAGACAGGGTGACAGGAAGAGAGATGGTGACAGCGAAAGACAGGGTGACAGGGAGAGAGATGGTGACATGGAAAGACGGGGTGACAGGAAGATAGATGGTGACAGCGAAAGACAGGGTGACAGGAAGAGAGATGGTGACATGGAAAGACAGGGTGACAGGAAGAGAGATGGTGACATGGAAAGACAGGGTGACAGGAAGAGAGATGGTGACAGCGAAAGACAGGGTGACAGGTAGAGAGATGGTGACATGGAAAAACATGGTGACAGGAAGAGAGATGGTGACATGGAAAGACAGGGTGACAGGAAGAGAGATGGTGACAGCGAAAGACAGGGTGACAGGTAGAGAGATGGTGACATGGAAAAACATGGTGACAGGAAGAGAGATGGTGACATGGAAAGACAGGGTGACAGGAAGAGAGATGGTGACATGGAAAGACGGGGTGACAGGAAGAGAGATGGTGACAGCGAAAGACAGGGTGACAGGGAGAGAGATGGTGACATGGAAAGACGGGGTGACAGGAAGAGAGATGGTGACATGGAAAGACAGGGTGACAGGAAGAGAGATGGTGACAGCGAAAGACAGGGTGACAGGGAGAGAGATGGTGACATGGAAACACAGGGTGACAGGAAGAGAGATGGTGACAGGGAAAGACAGGGAGAGAGCAGGTGAAAGGGTTAATGAATTTTTTTTAAAATATATAAAGCTAACTGTAAATTGAAATTTCAATGACACTAAAAGCCCAAATTGTTGAACAGTAAAATTTTTTTCCCTACAGATGTATTTCAAGTTCAATGTTTAACAGTATGAAAAAATCTGAGAATGCATGTATGACAGGCACAGTTTAACAATACAACTTTACAATCAATGTAAGTAGCATGAATGCCTCAACAGTTCAAACTTTTAGCATAAATATGGAACAATCATTCTTTCAAAACTTAAATGGGAAAACAAAGTTCAGCCATAGTCTATGTTTTTACAACAGGTCACATAAATTTAAACATTCAATTCCTAAACATAATTTATCAAAAAGATTTTTTTAAAACTAATGTAGGAAAAATAAAAAAATATATAGTCGATTCCACTTAATTGGTACACATCGGACCGAGGCTTTTTGTCCCAATTAAACATACAAATTTACTATTGGCTTCTTGGTTTGGTTTCTTTGAGATTTGTCCCAAATAAGCGGCTGTCCCAATTAAGCAGTGTCCCAATTAAGCGGAATCCACTGTATATAATATTTCAAAATATATGTATTATTCACTGAATGCTACTTTTTTTTATATTACATGCTTAAAAAACATAATTTTTTTCTAACTACAATTTAGAAAAAAAAAATATCAGCTGTATAATATTACAGTGATAATGTTTGAGGGCAAGTAAAGTAGGTCAAAATGAGAAAGAAAAATGTTTGCATAGAGTCGGCAAAACCCAATGCAAACAACAACATGGCATTACTTCATACAACACGCACACACAAACACACACACACAGGTTTACCTCAGAGGTATCCCGGGGAACTATCTGCAGGAAGGGGTGGGACAGGAGATCAGCTGCATATGGTCTTTGCTCAAAGTCTTTGATTAAACATCTGCCAAAATTAAAAAATAAAACAAACATCAGATAAAAGAACTGAACAGAAAACTTAGTGAGTCCGTAATTTCAAAGCGGCGATGTAACAATAAACATGACAAAGGAATAATTCAAAATAGTTCACAGGAACATTTTTAGAATAATATAAACATTTTGTTGCATTTTGTTGTTATTTTTTTTTCATTTGTTTTCTCTTAATTAAGTTTATTATAATATCTGGTCCAGGGATTCTATTCTTAGAGATGCCAACATACAGTGTTACAATAACATTAGTGCTGCTACCTAATACAGCCAAATAAGTTGTCAGTAAGTATTTTCCTAAAAGGTTCAACTGCTACATGTTTATCAGACTTCTGTGCAATGCAGGCTCTCCAGAAAATCAACAGCATGATCTTAAAGATTTTCTTTCTTCGCACAAAATCTTAGGTTGGCTCAAAATGCTTTTTGCATATATATATATATATATATATATATATATATATATATATATATATATATATATATATATATATATATACATACAGTCCCGCAGCATGAACATTCTACAGCAGGGGCCAGGCAATAGCGGGGGGGGGGCAGGTTATACATTTTACTAAGTACAACAAATAAGCAGAGGGGGCCATACAAAACGTAGAGGGGCCCGGCCCCACCGGCCCCCTCCCCCCGCACACTACGGGCATGTAAATATATGAAGCATTGGGATGTTGTGCTAGACTCACAACCCTTTATTATGCCATGGCCCTCAAATTAATTAACTCTAATCTGCCATGTAGCAGCCTTGTGTTAATATTTTTTTTTAAAAAATGACCCAACCATGGGCTGCACCCAAGTTAATGTTAAGGAAACAAAAGAGGGCTGGGAGCCTTCTTGGGGGGGGGGGGGCGGGGGGTCAACTTTTTTTAATGCTCATTATAGTCAACAATGGCCAGCAAAATCGGCATACGGCTTAAATATCTCTCAGGATAACGATTTTTTTTTTTGCGCATTTATGATCACCTGCGATTAAAAATTATCCCTGCTTATTTTTACAATGTTGACGTTTATACTATTGACATTTTTAATATTGACATTTTAAATATTGACATTTTCAATATTGACATTTTCAATATTGACGTTTTTTTCCGGCCATCTTTTTCTAGAAGATATTTGTTTTATGTTTTTTTTTTTATTTACTGTTGAAATGTTTGCTTTACCTGCTGACATTGTACAGCCAGCCCTCCGATGTAAATAGCTACATCCATTTACTATGATTACCTGATTGGTCTGTGCTACTTACTTTGCGATGAAGTCATTTAACTCTGATGACCATCTTTCAGGGTGACGCAACTTGGGCGCCGGACTTCTGTTAGGATACATAGATTAATGAGAGGAAAAAAAATAAAATTAAACATCCAATGAAAGTATAACCGCCACATGAAGTGCATTGAAAGTGTAACCGCTACATGAAGTGCATTGAAAGTATAACCGCTACATGAAGTGCATTGAAAGTATAACCGCTACATGAAGTGCATTGAAAGTGTAACCGCTACATGAAGTGCATTGAAAGTGTAACCGCTACATGAAGTGCATTGAAAGTGTAACCGCTACATGAAGTGCATTGAAAGTATAACCGCTACATGAAGTGCATTGAAAGTGTAACCGCTACATGAAGTGCATTGAAAGAATAACCTTTACATGAAGTGCATTGAAAGTATAACCTTTACATGAAGTGCATTGAAAGTATAACCGCCACATGAAGTGCATTGAAAGTATAACCGCCACATGAAGTGCATTGAAAGAATAACCTTTACATGAAGTGCATTGAAAGTATAACCTTTACATGAAGTGCATTGAAAGTATAACCTTTACATGAAGTGCATTGAAAGTATAACCGCTACATGAAGTGCATTGAAAGTATAACCGCTACATGAAGTGCATTGAAAGTATAACCGCTACATGAAGTGCATTGAAAGTATAACCGCTACATGAAGTGCATTGAAAGTATAACCGCTACATGAAGTGCATTGAAAGTATAACCGCTACATGAAGTACATTGAAAGTATAACCGCTACATGAAGTGCATTGAAAGTATAACCGCTACATGAAGTGCATTGAAAGTATAACCGCTACATGAAGTGCATTGAAAGTATAACCGCTACATGAAGTGCATTGAAAGAATAACCTTTACATGAAGTGCATTGAAAGTATAACCGCTACATGAAGTACATTGAAAGTATAACCGCTACATGAAGTGCATTGAAAGAATAACCTTTACATGAAGTGCATTGAAAGTATAACCGCTACATGAAGTACATTGAAAGTATAACCGCTACATGAAGTGCATTGAAAGTATAACCGCTACATGAAGTGCATTGAAAGTATAACCGCTACATGAAGTACATTGAAAGTATAACCGCTACATGAAGTGCATTGAAAGTATAACCGCTACATGAAGTGCCTTGAAAGTATAACCGCTACATGAAGTAAATTGAAAGTATAACCGCTACATGAAGTACATTGAAAGTATAACCGCTACATGAAGTACATTGAAAGTATAACCGCTACATGAAGTACATTTTCTTATTTTTTAAGACCACCCCCCCCCCACCAATAAAGTTCTTTGTCACTTTCATATATTTAGTGAGAACGAGGCTATGAACATGATCTTCCTGAATTTAGTCTTTAGCCTCTAAATGTGTGTTTTATTGTTTATAAAGATTTCTGATCAGAGCCACATACGATAAACGGTAACGCCCGGGGGGGGGGTCGTGGGGGAGGGGGCGGCGAAGTGTGACACCAATGATGAAGGCTGGTAAAAGATGCGTTACGCGGAAGGGTAGGCGGGGAGGGGGGAGCTTAAAGATATAAAAAAAAAAGCGTAACGTATTAAGTGAATGACCCCACCAGTACACAATGTAATTTCACCAAATATCATTTGGCGCCCCTTTGTGTGGTGGCGCCCCGGGCATGATGCCCGCCTCCCCTCTGCCACCACTCGCTACGCCTCTGGGGTCACGATGGGGTTTTCTTAAATTTGACGAAAGGGCCGCGGACCAAGAGCAGATGGGTTTGGGGTGTCTACGTGAAATAACAAAAAAAAAAATTCCATTGAAGTGAAAGAGCAGAGTGAACCAAATGATTAGGGTTGACTGGTCAAAAACAGGGACCTGGTCTGACAAGACGGACCAATGATCAGTCCAATCATGGTATTAAGTAAGGACAACACAGATATTCTTTTTTTATTTTAATTTTTTTTAAATCGTGCAACTAGTTTCAAAACATGTAAGTTTAGTGATAGTTATATAATATTTTCTGATACACGCAATTCCATGTTTCTTTACACGCACTGAGAATAAAATTTTATTTTTTTTATACACGTTCTAATTTTTTTTATAGTAAAGTTCCCTTAACCCTAACGGGCCATTAGGGCAGATGAAGTGTAGAATTCATCTGTTTCTATAACCTCGGCATATGAAGGGGTTGTGTGGTTTGCATAACGCCCAGCCGCCTTTACTTCCCCCAACATTAAGTCAGGTACCCATTTAAAGCTGGGTGGACTTGGGGACTTTCACCAGGACCTGAAAAAAATCCCAAGGGTCTCACTGAGATTCGAACCCGGGACTCTCCGGTCGACAGTCAAGCGCTCTACACCCGTCCCCTAATTTTTTTTTTATACACGAACGCTGTTTTTTTTTAAAATCAAGTAGTTATTTCATTTTTTTAACCCCCCCCCCATGTTTTTTTTTTTAACATCATACACCCGTCTTCTCTTTTACCCCCCGAGCCCTTTCAACCGATGCTCTCACCCTCCTCCTCCCCAGCATGCCATTGACATATGTCACCAATCCATGCATTATTTACTAGATCCGGGAACGTGTCAAAGGTCACAATGTAAATCCAAGACAGCACGCTAGATGCCCATTGAGCAGGGAGGTTTATAGGGTTTTTTTTTTTATTTATGGTCCATATCTGTAGTCATTAAGAGAGCATCCCATGACAAGGGAAACATACTTCCAGAGGTCACGCTGGTATAGAGAAGGTGCACCCAGTCATGAGGTCATTTAGAGTGCATCCCATGAAAAAAGAAAACATACTTTCAAAGGTCATGCTGGTATAGAGAAGGTGCACCCAGTCATGAGGTCATTTGGAGAGCACCCCATGAAAAAAGAAATACTTTCAAAGGTCATGCTGGTATAGAAAAGGTGCACCCAGTCATGAGGTCATTTGGAGAGCACCCCATGAAAAAAGAAAACATACTTTCAAAGGTCATGCTGGTATAGAGAAGGTGCACCCAGTCATGGGGCCATTTAGAGTGCATCCCATGGCAAAGAAAACATACTTTCAAAGGCCATGCTGGTATTGAGAAGGTGCACCCAGTCATGACCTGATCACCATGAAACACTTCTCTCAACGAGCTGATCAGGCAAAACCATTGAGGCTGCAGGCTACAGTTACAGAACCGCCGCTTAGGTCAGGGCTACCGTTAATGACAACAAAAAAAAATTATCACTTCTAGCATTAAACGCGTGGCTGAACACAATATACTGGAGAGGACTGAACACAATATACTGGAGTGACTGAACACAATATACTGGAGTGACTGAACACAATATACTAGAGTGTCTGAATGCAATATACTGGATAAAGAAAGGTGTGTTAACATTCGGTGATAGATAGCAATAAAGGAAGACATGACCTACATGGGTGACCACGCTAATATGTTTCATTAATTATAGTTTATATGAACATTTGTAATGATCTAATTCAGGGGTTTCTCACATTTTTTTCCGCGAACCACTTTGACGAAAGCTTTTGTTTTCAAGACCCACATTCAAAGAGAAACTACTTAAAAAAAAAGGGAAATCAAAGCCCCACAACTTGTCTACATATATAGATTTCCCCTTTTACTCTGTGATTTACAAACGTATAGCTTAGTAATATTATAGAGTTACAATTAGTCATAAATAGAGAATCGATCAGTTTATGATAAATTTAAATTTTGTCACGACCCACAATTTGAGAAGCACTGGATCCAGGAATGTGTTATTTTATCTACTTTAGAAATTATTTTAATAAAAGCATATGTAAATGTATATATATATATATATATTATTAGTAATAATAGTAATGGCTGTGTGCTTTTTAAAAAATCCATATTGCATTCGCATTTAATAATTCAATCAGAACTATTGCATGTGTGCCAACTGGTCACCACCAGGTTGTGTAGGTATGCGCACCATATAATCCGGTAAATCAACATGTACAAGAATTGTTTACTCCGTCAGCAGCACAGAACTGTTGCCATGGGCAACACGAACCGATTTAAAAAAAAAAACAACAACAATAACTGCATCACATTGAAGAGACGGGGGGGGGGGGCGGGACACATTCAGTAAACGAACTAAAAAGCAGCGCATTACAGTGATGTAATGTAGCATTAACAGTGATGTAATGTAGCATTAACAGTGATGTAATGTAGTATTAACAGTGATGTAATGTAGTATTAACAGTGATGTAATGTAGTATAAACAGTGATGTACTGTAGTATTAACAGTGATGTAATGTAGTATTAACAGTGATGTAATGTAGTATTAACAGTGATGTAATGTAGTATTAACAGTGATGTAATGTAGCATTAACAGTGATGTAATGTAGCATTAACAGTGATGTAATGTAGCATTAACAGTGATGTAATGTAGCATTAACAGTGATGTAATGTAGCATTAACAGTGATGTAATGTAGCATTAACAGTGATGTAATGTAGTATTAACAGTGATGTAATGTAGTATTAACAGTGATGTAATGTAGTATTAACAGTGATGTAATGTAGTATTAACAGTGATGTAATGTAGTATTAACAGTGATGTAATGTAGTATTAACAGTGATGTAATGTAGCATTAACAGTGATGTAATGTAGCATTAACAGTGATGTAATGTAGCATTAACAGTGATGTAATGTAGTATTAACAGTGATGTAATGTAGTATTAACAGTGATGTAATGTAGTATTAACAGTGATGTAATGTAGTATTAACAGTGATGTAATGTAGTATTAACAGTGATGTAATGTAGTATTAACAGTGATGTAATGTAGTATTAACAGTGATGTAATGTAATATTAACAATGATGTAATGTAATATTAACAGTGATGTAATGTAATATTAACAATGATAAAGTTATATAATATTATTGCTAGGCAATCCAGGTGACTATCCTGGGCCGCAAAGGGGTGGGGGGGGGGTCTTTTAAGAATTAATTTCTATTAAATATAATGTTTAATGTGTCCCCGACAGGGGTCTTTTGCCTTAGGATTTAAAAAAATTTGATTGTCTTAGCTTTGAGGGGGGGGGCTCATAAATTTGGCAAAGAAGGGCGTTCATAAATTTGGCAGAGAAGGGCGTTCATAAATTTGGCAGAGAAGGGCGTTCATAAATTTGGCAGAGAAGGGCGTTCATAAATTTGGCAGAGAAGGGCGTTCATAAATTTGGCAGAGAAGGGCGTTCATAAATTTGGCAGAGAAGGGCGTTCATAAATTTGGCAGAGAAGGGCGTTCATAAATTAGACAGTGAATATACTGAAGTGCAGGGCGTAGAGCTCATGGTTTGAGATTTTATATGAATTAATATCAACTGAATATTGCTAAAATAAAATGCGCGGGCCAGATCAAACAGCCGTAGCTCGACAGTTGTCTGGCAAACGCACTTGGCCGTGGCTCCACTGCCATCGGAATACACATCGTATAAATTACGATGGCGGTGTTTAGCTCGACCTTGGCCGTAGCTCGCCCTTGATCTGGCGAAAGTGACCAGTATGACGGATTCCCACAGTTGATCAAAGTATAAAACACCATGTCATAAAAGAGACCTCACAGAAGACGTCGTAGAACTGATGAACCAACTTTCTAAGACAGATAACGATTTAACCCCCTCCCCCCCCCCTCGTTCAACAAATAAAAATCCGTATTGAGTTCAAACAAAAGGGTCTGTTATATTTTAAATCAGCCCAGGCAACTTATCTGCATTCTGTGTGTCATTCTGGTTGACCGTCTTGGGAGAAGGAATCACACAACACGGATGCCATGTCATTTGGCACGTAGAGTGAAAAACGAACAGAGAAAGTCATCTCTGTAGTACTTTTTTTGTGTGTGTGTACTCTCGCGGAAACATTTAAGGGTGAGTAATGGTGTCATTTCATAGGGTGATAACATGAAAGGGGTGAGTAATGGTGTCATTTCATAGGGTGATAACATGAAAAGGGGTGAGTAATGGCGTCATTTCATAGGGTGATAACATGAAAGGGGTGAGTAATGGTGTCATTTCATAGGGTGATAACATGAAAGGGTGAGTAATGGTGTAATTTCATAGGGTGGTAACATGAAAGGGTGAGTAATGGTGTCATTTCATAGGATGATAACATGAAAGGGTCGAGTAATGGTGTCATTTCATAGGGTGATAACATGAAAGGGTCGAGTAATGGTATCATTTCACAGGGTGATAACATGAAAGGGTTAGTAATGGTGTCATTTCAAAGGGTGATAACATGAAAGGGTTAGTAATGGTGTCATTTCAAAGGGTGATAACTGGAAACCCATGATCGGCATGTTGCGTAGCCAAGAGAAAATAGTTCGCTCTTTTGTAAAAGATTTTTCACGGCATCTAATTACCATGACAACAGACGGTGGCCGCGAGATTTCACTAATAAGACAACAGCACCGACAGTTCAAAAGAAGTTTCAAATGTATACATGTACACAGTGCTTTTTTTCTAGCGAAAAATGTTTGGGAACTCATTTCACATCTGTTTTTTAACTTATGTCAGAAAATACTATAATAGTCTATAATTGAATTTTCCACTGAACACAAATTTTATTGTAATGGATATTTAAAGAAATAAACGTTTTTATAAGAAAATTAGTAACTCAAAGAGTTTATTTATAATAAAAACCGACCTGACTATATAGTTTATGTGGAAAAATGTATTCTACTGTATTATGATACTGGTACCGTATTAGGCTTTAAAACAACTTCCAGAGTTTTCTCATGTTTTCATCTGACAATTATTTTTTTATTACAAATCTGGCCAAAAAAGCTATGGGAACTCAGCTCCCATGAGTTCCCACTGAAAAAAAGCACTGCATGTACATATGACTTGAGAGGGGCTAAGTATAGCTAACTAGCCATGCGTTACAGGAAATGAAAGATACGATCAAAATACCCTGGGTATTTTCAACTGAATGTATCAATCAACAGTTTAATTTTTTTTTTTTAATTCACCTACACAGCACACATTCAATCACAGCCTGGGGGTGGTGGGATCATATGTAGACGGGCGGGGGGGGAGCGGTCAACCTGCACAATGCCAATTAACCCTAACTGCAATTTAAACAGATGATATCACTGCGGGTAATTTATTGACAGGTCCATTAACTCCCTTTCGGATAATGTTTTGTGGGATTACTTCCCCCGCGTGGAGTGCACAATCCCGTGGTTAACCAATCAGATGAAGAGATTTCTTTTTTTTTTCCCAAGTCGATCAGCAAAATAAAAAAAACAACAAAACATGTGTTCCTATACAGGCATCGGATCTATTTTTATATCAAACTAAACCATCATGCAAAGGTGTATCTCATTTCTTGTTTATTCATTTCAGATTGATTGTAAAATAATTGATTACAGTCCACTGGACTATATGTCTTTAAATAAGTTCAATAGGTAGCAATACGTAAATAAATATTATATATATATATATATATATATATATATATATATATATATATATATATATATATATTGTAACAATAGCTTTAGGTATATTCAGACAAGTTTAGAATCACTGTTCAGTTAGTAAGTCAACATTGAAAGTTCATGGGCCCAGGATACAGTCATATGTTTTGATAACTGGAAGTACAACGTTATATCTTTGTTTTAGGTAGAATTAGTCTGTCAGCACAGGTCGGTGACCTCTAGATATAGGTGACGATAGATGTAATTAGGGAGACAAAGAAATACTAGCCCACAGTGAGTTTTTAGCCGCACCAATCCCTAGGCTGGAATAAGAGTCATTAATATGTAGATGAGTTAGAAAGGGGGTTTGGGAGCCAATCAAAAGTTCGGGGGCTTTGGGGCACATGATAAATCATCACCACCTATAATGGGATGTAAGTGAGTTAGAGAGTTAGAGGCAGAGAGCAGGTAGAGAGCAGGTTAGAGACACGGAGATAGAGACAGGGGGTCAGACGGAGAGAAGTGGAGAGACAGTTAGGGAGTAGTGGGCAGAGAGGACGATTGAGAAGTTTAGTTGGGATCGAGAAGAGGACAATAGTTATAAAGTTGTTGATAGGATATTTGAATTATCGTATTCATGATGTATCTTTGTGTTGTGTTGAAATAAAGTAAAATGAATCATTATTGACTCGGCTACCTTGTTAATTGAATGTTAGTAAAAGTAAACTATACACGCTGTGAACGCCTCCGAAGAAAAGAATCTTTACAGAAATTATACAAACAATATAAACAAAAATAAAAACACAGCGTTACATATATATATATATATATATATATATATATATATATATATATATATGTATATATATGTATATATATATATGTATATATATATATATGTGTGTATATATATATATATATATATATCAAGAAGGTCGCCAACACTTGTATAATTTAAATATAAATTATCCTTGCTACATATATGTAAACGTGGGTGCTCATCAAGATATGCATCTAGCATAGAGAGAGAGAGAGAGAGAGAGAGAGAGAGAGAGAAAGAGAGAAAGAGAGAGAGAGAGAGAGAATATTTATTTACTTGCTGCAACCTATTAAAACTTACCATTTTAAAAAAAAAAAAGCTTTTATTAAAAAATACATCAAAAGTAAAAGATTAATGATATCACATAAATATTTAAAGAAATTATCATCACTAAAAGCGTGGGTGATTACAATGCACTGCGCTAAATTCGTCTTTATATAAGTGTAAGAAGAAGCAATAAATTATAAATAAATAAATAATCTATGTAACAAGTGAGCACCAAACGCTTCTATTTTGTATGATAACGGAGCCCAACAGGTATGTTTGCCTTGTGCTATTATAATATCTCAGAATTTTTTGCTGCATATGACCCCCCCCTCCACAAAGAACTAAAGACTGTCCTGCATTAAATCGTATCACAGTTCGTTCATAGGACCCCCTCCACAAAGAACTAAAGACGGTCCTGCATTGGATCGTATCACAGTTCGTTCGTAAGATCCCCTCCCAAAGAACTAAAGACGGTCCTGCATTGGATCGTATCACAGTTCGTTCATAAGATCCCCAAAAGAACTAAAGACGGCCCTGCATTGGATCGTATCACAGTTCGCCGTGTCTGAATCCAATTAGTAACCAGATGACGGCGACTTTATACATTTCGATCTGGTTAAAAGTGGCGGAAAGAACAACAAAAAAAAATGAATAATAATCCGAACGGTTGAAATCAAACAAACGACTCGTTACCTTCATTGATGGGGAAAAACTTCTTGTTGCACTTCTTGACAACTGGGCACTAGGGAAGAGCACGTGTGTGTAAAGTCGCAAAACTACACAAAATATATCGACTTGCGAGCGATTGATTTCAAGGTGGGGGAATTATTGACAGGAGTGTAACGAGGGGTGGGGTGGGGGGTAGAAGAGAGAACCCAATCACTGCTACATCAGTCTGATTGTGCGTGGCCGTCTCTCTTCTCTCTCTCTCTCTCTCTCACATTGAACGTAATGTAATAACGTGGGACTTCTGACTCTACGTGTTACTAGTGCATAACATGGAGAGGGGATAACATTCCCCTCACTATTTAGTAAACCATCAACCGGGCTAAAAGAAAAACAAAACAATACAGAATGGAGGAATCACGGAGAAAAACAAAACAAAACAGAATGGAGGAATCACGGAGAAAAACAAAACAAAACAGAATGGAGGCGGAATCACGGAGAAAAACAAACATGACAGAACGGAGGAATCACGGAGAAAAAAACAAAACAAAACAGAATGGACGAATCACGGAGAAAACGATCAAAACAGAATGGAGTGAATCACAAAGAAAAACAAAACAGTATCGATTCATTGAAGTCATGTATTCATTAGTTCCTCTCGGAATCGATGTTTAGCACAAACACGACAGTGTCTTAAATGATCGTACAGCGAGAGAGAGAGAGAAAAATAGAAAGAAAATAATTCATCTATAGTTGAACTTCCATCTAGTAGTTTACTTCATGTATAGTTTACTTCATTTATAGCTTACTTCATTTATAGCTCACTTCATTTATAGTTTAATTCATGTAGAGTTTACTTCATGTAGAGTTTACTTCATGCATAGATGTTTAATTCATTTCTAGTTTTATTTCATTTATAGTTTAATACCATTTATAGTTTAATTCACCTAATTTCAATTTTTAATTATACATATTTGGAATGTGTATCTGATACTTTCGTTTAAGAAAAGACGTGAAGATGGCATGCAGAGGAAAGAAACGTATCCAATTCAAAATGAACATTTAACTAAACACACGAAAACATTCACGAGACGATACATGGCTACATACATCTCCGAGGGTTGAGCAGACTAAACTAAACACACAAGACATTCACGAGACGATACATGTCTACATAAGATCTCTGTATGAGTAGGCTCAATGATGTTCAATGGATGAGAGCCACTGATATTGGTTAACAGTCAAAAATTTGTGTGAGGTCAGCAAAACAAAAAATAAACCGGGACAACACACAAACACACAGATACAAGCTTGACCACTAGCTCGACAACACATCACGATACATAAGCAAGCTTGACCACTAGCTCGACAACAAACACATTAAGCTTGACCACTAGCTCGACAACATACTATGATACAAGCTATACCACTAGCTCGACAATGTCACACGACATACAAGCTTGACCACTAGCTCGACAACACCCACATACAAGCTCGACCACCAGCTCGACAACACACACATACACGCTTGACCACCAACTCGTTTCACATGATTTCTTCTAAACGAATGATGGTGTCATATACACATCAGCATTTGATAAGCACTCCAATACTCTCTGGCCAGCAACACAGTGCGCCGATCTATAAGTACAGTACCTGACCCTCGCACGAATCAAAATGACGCGGTATTAATTAAAGAAAAAGATATTGTAACAAAGTGACACCGTATCGAGCTAAAGTGACACTGTATTAATTAGGTGACACTACCAATTAAATGTACTAAATGTACCACCTTGCGGTGGTCTTGTTAGTGTAAAGACTAAATTGAAACAATGTCCGAGAATCGTATGATCCGTGTTGTCAGATTTTTTTAAAGTGAACTGCTGAAACTCAAGCTAGTTTAAAAAAAGAAGATAAAACCTTAAAATTGATTCCTGAATCTATAAGATTTTCTCGAATTTACGTAACATGAAAAGTTGAGCCCGCCACAAACCCACCGATAGCCCTGCTGATTAACACCGCCCCCCCCCCCCGGCCAACTTGAAAATCCAATTCTGGCAACACTGCCCGGGCACACATTAAAAGACATTGCCCCCTGGATGTTTAAGAAAAAAAGTTACTGCCCCTCACCAGCGGTACAAACAGAGATGACAATTTACGTGTAATTTACGCATTTTAGATTCTGGTCTGTAACCTATCGCTTCACTCTTGTTGTCTTGTTTTCTCTCTAGCTTTCTGCGTGAATGTCAACCATCAATATTTGTTTTCACATGCAAACGTATCAATCATTGATATCAAATAAAGGCCTATGACCCATTTCGCCGCAGGCATCCGCCACATTCAAAATATTTTTTTTTGGCATTTTTCTGAAAAATAAAAGCTCTATTGTCCCCGTTTTGTCTGTCTGTTCAATCCACTGTCATCACTCCCTGAGATCTCAACAACCATAAGTCCTAGACCCATGATGTATATAAATCATTTTGTAGGTCTTGGCTCGCCAAGAAGAATTTTTTTTTCCATTTCAAGTGATCTGACCTCTCAGGGCCGTAAAAGGGGCCTTAGTACCGTTTTTTACTATATAAGCTATATTAATAAAGGAGCGCTATATCTCAGCAACTATAAGTCCTAGACCCATGATGCTTATATCGTTTCTTTGTAGGATCTTGGCCTGCCATGAGGTACATCAAAAGTTCATTTCAAGATAGGACCTCTGAGGTACGGGCTTCAGGGCTCTTAAGGGGCTTATATATTATATATACACCTTGTACGTACAATAACCCGTCCATTTGAAAGCGAGATACTGCAGCACGCAGTTTCACCTGAAGATTTACGTTAAGAAACCCATCAAATGAAATATAAGTTAGGCATCTGAGTTTATTTGAAAGTATCAGAGCTATGTCAACTATTGACGGAGTTTTTCGGATGATTAAATGACTATAATTTAGAATGTTTTCAATTATGAGTCCCATTTCAGTAACCACCAAACCACTTGTGAGATAGGGATTGTAGTAAGAGCACAATAATTTTTTTTAAATATAAAGAAAAATGTCATTATAATTTTTTTTACAAACATATGTATCGGCACAATTCGAATTTGTAAACATTTCCAAAATTTACAAATATTTACTGAAAGACAGCAGTACGTACAGATACATATTACGAAAATGTATATAACACGCGTCCTGTGTCCAGAATGGAACAGGCTTAATTGCTTGTTTTTAAAAGAATCATGGTTCTGTGTGGGTGTGCGTACGTGTGTGAGGGTGTATTTATTCTCCGCTCAAATATAACACGGCGCCTCATATCTGTATTTTTTGTTATTTTTTTTTTCATCCCACCAAGTTACCAGTTCTAGGTTATTTATCTCTCTGAATGCGAGATTTATAAATTTTAATTCAGAGATAAGATTTGAAATAAAAGCAAAGTTCTCCAGTAAATTAAGCTCACCCCCACCCCACCCCGCGGCTATTTGGTTGTCATGGCGGCATGAGATGGTGAGCGATCCATAAACCTATTTATCACGATGAAAGCAGTTGGCATCAAGATTGAATCCAGAGAGAGAGAAGGGGACATTTTAACCCGTGTACAGATTAGAAGTTGGTCTTGAGACAAGATACAAGAGATGGATAACGTATCTCACGATGAATGTATACATATGGAACATGTCTGACGATGAATGTATGTATATAACATGTCTCAATAATGTCTCACGATGAATGTATATATAACATGTCCCACGATGAAATGTATTTATGTTTATATCTCATGCTTTATGAATGTATACATATAACATGTCGCACGATGAATGTATGTATAACATGTCCATGTTCACGACGTAATAGGGCTATACATGAATATATCCTCATGATGAATGTATATATAACATGGCTCATGATGAATGCGTGCTATGTAACATGCTCACGATGTATGTATCAATATAACATGTCTCACGATGAATGTAACTTATAACATATCTCGCGATGAATGTATATATAACATATCTCACATGATGAATTTATATATATAACATGCTCTCACGATGAATGTATGGATAATATGTCTCACGATGAATGTATATATAACATATTCTTATGATGAATGTATATTTTACATCGTCTCACGATGAATGTGTATATAAGAGTGTCTCATGATGAATGTATATATAACATGTCTCTTGCATGATGAAATGTATATATAACATGCCTCACGCTATAGAATGTATATATAACATGTCTCATGATGAATTTGTACATATAACATGTCTCACGATGAATGTATGTATAACATGTCTCATGCAATGAATGTGGGAGGATATAACATGGCTCATGATGAATGTATACATATAACATGGTCTGACGATGAATGTATAAATAACATGTCTCATGATGAATGTATATATATTATGTCTCACGATGAATGTAGTATAAATAACATGTCTCATAATGAATGTATATATATAACATGTCTCACGATGAATGTATGTATAACATGTCTCACGATGAATGTGTTATATGTAATACGCATGTCTTATTGTCGATGAATGTATGTATAACATGTCTCACGATGAATGTATACATATAACATGTCTCACGATGAATGTATGTATAACATGTCTCTTCACGATGAATGTATAGCGTATAACAGCCCCGATGTAAGTAGGTATCATAAAGCATGTAGTCTCAATGTATCTTATGACACGTACATATGAAATATAAACACGTGTTAAAGTACAAGTTTCCTATATTAAACACTAGGATGACCAAGCTCTAAATATAGCTCTATGTACACTATAGAAAGACCTTTAACCTAAAAACTTATTCTAAGAAGAAAAAGCGAAAGAAATGGGGGAAAAATCAATCATAGTGATTGTTACGTGGTGCATTACGTAAAAAAAAAAAAAATCGCAAGCGCCGTTTTGAACCGCAGAAGAATAAGTTTCCTTGTACACTACTAATTGAATTGTTCACAGGTGCCATCTTCAATAATTACCAACAAATGGAATAGAAGAAAAAATTAATTAAATATGGAAAAAATGGGATCGCTCGTTTATTTGGTGGTAAAGCTTTTGGAGAGGTGAGGGGGGAAGGGGGGGGCCGGGGCGAAGTGTGATGACACGCAAATATATAGGAATGGTAAAATAAAAAAAAGTTCCTCGTAGGTGCAAAAATCCAGGTGAAAAAAAGCCTTACGTTGTAAGTGAATGGTCACAAATGTTAAACTTCAAGTCTGTCAGCCAACTTGAAGTCAGTTAAAAATTCAAGTCTGTCAGCCAACTAGCAGTCAGTTAAAATTCAAGTCCGTCAGTCAACTAAAGTCAATTTATTTTTATTCGTTTATTTTGTTTGTTTACCAAATGTAAAAAAAAAAGAAAGAGGAACTTGAGATCGGGACGGGAATACCCGTTTGGGAGTGGGGGGGGAGATGGGGGGAGGGGTGTGTGTAAACCCGTGTTGCCAACTAATATCTTGACGACTTATCCAGAAAATATTTGAAAAAAAAATATTCAGATCATACTAGGGTAATTATACAGCGAAGAATCCATAGCGATAAATAACTAACATATATATTTCTCAACAAAAAAAAATATCTAAATCTGGATTAAAAAAAACATCCAGAATCGCGCCTCACGCCCAGACCCAGTCCTAAGACCGTTTAGACACACGTCTATGTGTGTGTGCTGGTGTGATATTACAGACCGTTTTTATCCCGGACGTCAGCGTAGGCTGTAATTATTTCAAATCTACCACACAAGCGATAAATGGCAGTTGAGGAGGGGGTGGGGGAAGGCAGGGGGGATCTATTTTTAGCGCACACGTTTCTGTATCGAACAAACTAGCCAACATTGTTACAGCAAAGAAAAGACACCCCCCCCGCTGCTTCCCGAGAGACTGATTTAACAAATTCCGAAACGGTTCATTAGAGACACCCTGTCTTCCTTCCCTCCCCCCCCCCTCTTCCCCACTTCAAGTGGCTTCACGGGTCGCCCCTTTAGCGTCGTGCCGAGTCAAGGCATCGTGTGATCGATTGGACAGTCTGAAATCGCTATATTAATAATAATAATAATATAAAAAATAGTGGAGTAGAGGAAGACCCCTTAAACGAGGGATTACAATAGTAATAATCATTATCTCGTCATAGCGTGCACCCGAACATGCACATTGAATACGCACACCTATACAGAGACACGCGCGCCACATTCAGGTCTACCATTGGGAAGGTGGTTTATGTAGGTGTATTGAAAAAATAATTATCTTTACATGCCTGTACAACATAGTTCGTCAGCGAAGATGCACCCTTTCAGCAACGACCCGGATTTTAACCAACGAGACGTGACTACGTATTTTCACAGTCGAACTTTTTTTTTTAAATATTCATCTGATAAAATAATAGCATGTGGGATCTGCGTTAAATCGAAAGTAAAGAATTAATACAACAGTGTTCCAGTTTAAAATACAAATCATGAAAAAATCGGATCTGCCCGAAACCAAAAAAATAACCTAGACTACCGATCAAGCCTAAGGGGATATAACTCTATGCAAAGGTTTTGCAGGGTACAACTAGGTATAAATAAAGTGACAATCTAAAGAAAAACAAAGAGTCCATATGAAAGGAAGGGGGGGGCAAATGCCCAGGGGCCCGGCGAGTTTTAGGGGCCCGGACTGAGCTGGCCAATCAACTTTTTGAAAATATTATTATCAGCACGGGGGGGCCGCGACAGACCTGCCCAGGGGCCCGAATCGAAATTTCTGTCGATGGGCCTGCGGGTGAGAACCAAAAGGAATGTTTCAGGTCCTGGTTTAAAGTTTTCCTCCATGTCACCCGTGGTGCCTCCGTGGTCGGGGCGCTGCAAAAAAAAAAAAGTCACAAATTTTGGTTGCATCCACTAAATCGTGTAAATACACATCAATGTGGTGACAAGTAAGGCTTGATTTCCTTTTCACTGATACCTCTACCGAGTGGCTATACCACTGGCCTGGCTTGTGTTTCTTCAATCAACGCCGTGTTGACAGCTGAGTGACATACTAATGATCCTCTGCCGGACCCGACATTAGTCCCTAGTGGTGGACGGGTCTAAAAAAAAAACAAAAGGTTGGGTCCATCAGCGCGTCACACCCCGTGAACAAGAGTGTAGTAGCAGTACTAGTGCTAGAAGTGAAACGAATTAGCTAAACGCGGCTAATTATCTCCGGTCACGGATCCGCCATTAACAAAACGATGCTCTTCATCATGTACTTAATGACAAGACCTCTCTGTCATTATGATGCTAGACAGCACTCAATCATTTCACATACTCACACACATACAACAACTACAATATAATAAAAACTAGAGAACTGTAGGATATGTCTTTTTAAGTACATAAACAGCAAAAATCCCATTTTTAATAAGCAAAGATCCCCTTTTTAAACAGCGAAGATCCCCTTTTTAAACCACAAAGATCCCTATTTTGTAACACCAAAGATCCCCTTTTTAAACAGCAAAGATCCACTTTTTAAACAGCAAAGATCCCCTTTTAAACAGCAAAGATCCCCTTTTAAACAGCTTCTTTGGGGAGTTTTGACATAAACGCCTGATTGGGTCGGGGAGGGGGAGTTTTGACAAACGCCTGATTGGGTCGGGGAGGGGGAGTTTTGACAAACGCCTGATTGGGTCGGGGAGGGGGAGTTTTGACAAACGCCTGATTGGGTCGGGAGGGGAGTTTTGACAAACGCCTGATTTGGGGGGGGAGGGTTAACATTGTGAGAATAAAAGAGACGAGACATTATTGCGTTCAAATGAAGTCAGGTCTAGCACAGGGATGGGGGGCCAACTGTGGCCCATCGGCCATGAAATAAATCACAAATAAATTGGTGGTATTAACTTAAAGAATTTCGTGTTCAACACCAGGCGGGAACAACGTTTTCACACCTGGTGCGAAACACGTGCTAATTTGATAGCGTTACAGCCCCACTGAGAACAGACCACACAAATTTGTTCACGTGACGACACCCCGCGGTGAAGGGCATTAACTCACATCATAAATCAGTAAATCTCCCTGATCTCCCCTTCTCATAGAAAAATCGCTCATGCTGTTTTTCGTTCACCGCTTGCAGGGTTTATTGATCATTTAAAAAAAAAAATCTGTTATCATAAAACATTATATGGGCTGTTAGCTTTATATATTACTGGCTGTAACCTGCAAAACCTTCGCATAGGGTTATATCCCTTTAGGCTTGATCGGTAGGCTAGGTTATTTTTTTTTTGGTATCGGGCAGATCCGATTTTTTTTCATTATTGTATTTTAAACTGGAATACTGTTGTCTTAATTATTTACTTTCGATTTAACGTAGAGCCCAAATCGCTTTTATATGTATCATTCATAAGAGCTCAAGGTGACCTACCTGCCTTTACAGAATCATCACAAAATGCTCTCTGCAATTAATCCTGAGGACGGTCAGTCGGTCAATAGTCCAGTGCAGGAGTACGAAATCATAGAAGAAAATGTAGTTTAAAAAATAGCAAAACAACCGTGATGTTAGGTATAACGAGATATGAACAGTAAGACGGTGAGTTGTTTATATTGTTGTTTTTTTCAATGTGCATTCCGGGTTCCTTATGTAACACACACACACAACTGATTTAAACAAACTATGTGTCCGTCAAAGCATTACCCTATAACACACAGTAGGAAGGGAGGGGGGAGGGGAGGAATAAATGAGTTTTTACGATACGTGAAATATGAACACCAAGTCACGTTCAATAGGGATATTATACACAGAAAGAAATTTATATTGATAAAACAAATCTGAACAGTATATTTATACATATGTATGTGTAGTTCTGAAGTCAAAAGGCTTATATATATATATATATATATATATATATATATATATATATATATATATATATATATATATATATATATATATATATATATATACATATATATATATATATATATATATATATATAAGTTATTTAAAGAAAAATAATGACCTATTAAGTTTAGAAAAAGTATACTCTGATCATTAATGTTTGAATACAAGAGTGTATTCCGAATAAAAATCATCACTATGTCCACCTGTAAAAAAACACTAAAGGTCAATTATGAAACGCCATCGATATAAAAAAAGAAAGGTCGCCACGCCTCAATGAACACTCCCAATCACGTGAATAAAAAGCATGAGCAGACAAGTGAAACTCTTTAGCGTACTTTTCCAGTATGCGATGGGCGACCGGTAAGCTACAATAATCGCGTTACGGCGGAATGACATGACGTTATTATTGAACTGCATTGAACGCTACCCGCCACAATGCGATTTAATAATAATAAACAGGCGGGCGGATCTAAAAAAAACAGTCAGCAGTGTACGTGCAGTTGATAAACGGGAGGTGGGGGGAAAGGAGGGGGGAGAATATTTACATTTTGTTAAACTCACACAGCCTACATGAGAATAGACACACACAAAAAAAAAATTAAATACAGCTTTGTTAAATAAACAGCTTTGTTAAAAACTACTTTGTTCCGCTTAAAATGTCCGGGATGTCATAAATAAATCTATGTGTAAAGCACACCATTGCATGTGTGTGTGTGTGTGTGTGTGTGTGTGTGTGTCTTCCCCCCTCCCCCCACAAAAAATACCAGAATAAAGATAACTTGAATCAAATAGCAAACACAAGAGAATGTTTAGTATTCCGTGAGAGTGGCTTGGGCCATTCTACTGAAGTGATTTCATTGATTTTTCGCTGCGGTCCGTGGTTGTAGCTTGAAGAGCACTGCATCGGAGCAGGAAGGAGTTGGGAGGGAAAGGGGTGGGGGAAGTATGGGGTGGGGCAGGGGAGTGAGGGTGAGGACTGAAGGGAAGATATTGCATGTGATCTATGGTTTGATTTTAAAAAAAAAATCGCTGAAAAACCTGCAGCAATCGTTGAAGTGAAAAAGAACAGATTAATGAGGGATGGTGGTGGGAGTGGGAGAGAGGTAGAGAGAGAGAGACAGAGAGGAAAGAGAGGGAGACATGGGTATAGGGACAGGGAGGTGGAGAGGGGAGGGGAGAGAGGGGAGAGAGGGAGACATGGGGATGGTGACAGGGAGGTGGAGAGGGGGGGGGGGCGGGACATTTTCATTATTGCACAATGCCAATTGTTCAAGCCGCTAAAAGATACATGTGAAATTACTTTCCATAATTTAGTAAACAAACAAACTAAAAAAAAATTTAGTAAGAGATGGGCGAATGTTAATGGCTGGAGGGGTGGGGGGGGGGGCTGGAAACGGGCGAGTGTAATACAATGAGCTAAAATGTTTATTTCGAAATAGTGCACTAGTAGCACATATTTATTAGACATGTCAATGCGGACATCAGTCAATCGCAGTCAAGATAATGACCAGTCACTGCCATGGCAAAACACATTTAGAATTCTCGTGCATTCGTGTTCATTTGATTATCTTCTTTATCAACAGACAAACAACGGAAAGGGGTGGGGGTGGGGTGGGGGTGGAGGCTGCTGTACTGTTAGACTCAAAGTTGGACAATATGCATGGGGAGAATCAAACCAACATACTGTGGACTCTCTCTCTCTCTCTCTCTCTCTCTCCCTACTGTCCGGCCTAGTGTTGGCGCAAGGTCATGCCGAATAGTACAGAGAGCTAAAAAAAAACAAGCAGCTCCACCAAAAAATGACATTTTTTTTTAAATGTAAGGGGGGAGGAGCAAATGCCCCCCCCTTTACCCCCCCCCCCCATGAATACGCCCATGCTCATGAGCACTAAATGTGTGATCGTTTGTTTTGGGGGCAAAAAAAGTAGATGCTCTCTCTCTCTCTCTGAACTCTCTCAGTTTTATCTGCGGGCTGAGACTTAGTCTCTTAGAGCCCGTGAGATCAGACCTGCTGTGTCTCTCAACATCTGGAGACTGCCATAGAGCCCGATGGCCAGCAGGCTTCCGGACTGGTCCACCCTGTGGTCCGCCAGTCCGGGGCACTCGAAAAGCAAATGATCTACGGTTTCCTCCACTTCCCTGCAGTGTCTGCAAAGGTTGTCGACATTGGGCCTCAACCTCCCAAAGTACGCGCCAATAGGACAGTGCCCAGTTCGGAACTGGGCAATTACCGCCTGCTCGACACGCCTGGAGCTTCCACCACGGGTCAGTTTTGGACGGCCGCTCTAGGACTTGCCGGATCTTAAGTCCGTTCACCCCATGAGTCGATGCTCTATAAATACTCATTTCCCATTGTCAAAAAGGGGGCGTTAGTTTAAAAAATCATCCTTCATTTTCATTATCAACTTATTACCGATAATGTTTTTTTAATCTTAGCCAGGTAGTACGTAAGCCGGATCTTCACGATCCGAACAGTAGAGAGTCCACTGTATTCGACGCTTGATCTAAAAAAAAGACTCGGGAGTTCTGGTTGAGCCGAATGTTCATAAAACAAAAAGCGGTAACGTTTAGTTTGAAATAAAATAAATAAATTGATGTCCTCCTGGAAGCCGAACTGACAGCAAAGCCCTTCTCTGAGCGATAGTGTTCCCCCCTCCCCCCCCCCATAGCCCGATAGATCTGAATGTTATGTGTCTATAACAGGTGAGATCAATTATTTCTCCGTGAAAGGAAAGTTATGTTCTCTCAGTGAAACATTTCGCCACTATTTTTTTTATTTTTATTTTGGCTGTACGCGCAGCTGCCTTCCCCCACCCCCCACCCCCTCCTCCTGTATTCCAACACTCAGGCCACACTCGGTGACAACAAACAGCAACCACCCAATAATCCTGAATATTGAATGAGCAAAACAAACAACAACAAAAAAAAGTTTTTTTCTCCTCATGAGGCAGTCACCTGAACTATGAAGAATGCGTCAGGGTAACAGTTCAACACAACAAGGGCGGGGGTACGTCTCATTATATGTTGATTACAAAAAAAAAAAGTTGGTTGGTGTGGGCGGAGACCGCGGGGGTGGGGGGGGAGGT
Organism: Bulinus truncatus; assembly: GCA_021962125.1. Classification (NCBI taxonomy): domain Eukaryota; kingdom Metazoa; phylum Mollusca; class Gastropoda; family Planorbidae; genus Bulinus; species Bulinus truncatus. The sequence continues at coordinate 12,637,940 of JAGDYQ010000004.1, read as the reverse complement.
AACGGCGCTCACACTGGTCGCGCAAGGACAATAATACATTAGGCGCGCTTTTACGGGCCAGATCACTGCGCATGATAACAAAATATGCACATCGCCTGACAGCGAAACAAACATACAAGTCTTTCCTTAAGTAAGACGAGGGGGGGAGGGGGTGCAAAACTACGGCGCGGGCCACATAAAGGCCCAACAAAAGCCGTTCGATCCGGCCCGCGCTCCTCTACCCTCCGCTCTTTCACATTTAGGACGCTTAAGATTTAAATTTTACATCGGTTCCTATAATTCCACCCTCTGTATGCTCTTGGACCTGCCTTTACTGGTAAATTATGGGACGCACCGTGGCCCGCGGTTCAGAATGTTCGCTCGCCCCCCCCCCCCTGCAATAAGACTATGAGGACCGACCGTTGGGACTGACGAAATCAGATTTCATATGTATGGCGTATTCACGGCATACTGTGGGAATGTATGGCGTGAACAGTAAGGACCCTTCAGACGTCGTCGAGCGCTCTACCCAACGACCATCCGTACTAGCAATGTACCGTTTGAATTAAGAAGTTTTTTTTTAAAAAGAGTAAATTCCCTTAGCCCTTAAGGGCCATCGGGGCAGATGAAATGTAGAACTCTTCTGTTTCTGAAGCCACAATATATTCAAAGATGACGTGGCTACCACAACAACCCAGCCACCTTTATTTCCCCCGAACTAAAGCCAGGTACACATTTTAAAGCTGGGTACTCTTGGGTGACTTTCAACTTTTCACCAGGGCCTGGCCTTATATATCCCTTGGTTCTCACCAAGAGGCGGACCCGTGACCCTTAGGTAGAGCCTCCCCCCCCCCACCCTCCCATACGATATGGACCGCATTTGATTAAAAAAAAAAACCATGCCTGAGAACATTAGGTGGTCATCAGCAGTGCATGATTTACGTATAAGCTACACAAGCTATAGCTTAGGGCCCCACTTTCTGGGGGAGGGCCCAAAAAATTGTCCAAATTATCCATTGTCATATATCCTTAAATACATAATCGTCTAACCCGTGTGTATCCCTCAGGCAGTTTCAATATCGTGCGGTGTATGCGTTGTAACCGGTGTATGCTTGTAACCGTGTGTCTCCCTCGCAGGTAGTGTATGCGTTGTAACCGTGTGTCTCCCTCGTAGGTAGTTTTCATATCGTGCGGTGTATGCGGTTCATATCGTATTCTGTTCATGGCAATAAAGGTCACATGTTCTTTTCTATTGCAGTATTTCGTATATTTCTTTGTTATCCCTTCTGTCGGATTTCGTTCAGCCAGCTTCAACAGGCTTTACCACTAGTATTTTAATATTTGGCACTCTGACATATAATATCTGGACTTATAATAAAGGGGCCCCTATACCTCAAATAGCTTAGGGCCTTTTCAAGTCTGAATCCGGGCCTGGCCATGAGTGATGGGGTCAGCGATTTTTTTTATGTTGTTGTTTTAATTTTAATATTTTGAAATATCTATTTACTAACTAATATTGATGAATATTCAACAGTTAACTGTAGTCCAAAAGTGACGTGGACAGGAGAGCGCCCTCTGCCACATAAGTCTTTACCGTCACAAAATATCAACCTGTCTCTCAACTTTTGTTTTAGCCTCCACAGCGGTGAGAACACAAGGACACATCACGTTGGCATTTTCGTGACAACCTCAGCTTAAAACTTGAAGGAGCTGGGAGGGGGGGGGGGAAGGGGGGGTGTTGACAAATCCAATTGGTAACACAATGGCGTGTGGCGAAGGCACACCCTTGAACGTTAAAAAAAAAAAGAAAACACACAAGTATCAGTACACAAAGTGTGATGGTGTTAGTCGTTGGTTTTATCCTGGTAAATGACTAATATGAACACATTACATCTGTACTAGACAGGTAAAGTTTACCCCAGGTAGCACAACAAAACACGAACGAGACCAGGTGAACGTCACACGGCATTTGTAATACTTTCAATCAGTGTTTTCCCCAAGCTCTGATTGTACGTTACTGATATACAGGATTTTTAATTACACATTGACTGAGTGAAACATAATAGATAACCTTTGGGGGGAAACGATCAGAGGGGGGAAGGGAATTAGTGAAGGGCATACAGTATGTCCCCAACCCTAAACAATCCTACAGACTAACAATAAATTGTGATCTATAACTAGAAAAGAATGGGTTGAAAATGTACAAATATTGCATCAAATGAAGAGTTACAAGACTGTCGTATGTTGGCATCAAATGAAGAGTTACAAGACTGTCGTATGTTGGCATCAAATGAAGAGTTACAAGACTGTCGTATGTTGGCATCAAATGAAGAGTTACAAGACTGTCGTATGTTGGCATCAAGTGAAGAATTACAAGACTGTCGTATGTTGGCATCAAATGAAAAGTTACAAGACTGTCGTATGTTGGCATCAAATAAAGAGTTACAAGACTGTCGTATGTTGCCATCAAATGAAGAGTTACAAGACTGTCGTATGTTGGCATCAAATAAAGAGTTACAAGACTGTCGTATGTTGGCATCAAATGAAGAGTTACAAGACTGTCGTATGTTGGCATCAAATGAAGAGTTACAAGACTGTCGTATGTTGCCATCAAATGAAGAGTTACAAGACTGTCGTATGTTGGCATCAAATGAAGAGTTACATGACTGTCGTATGTTGGCATCAAATGAAGAGTTACAAGACTGTCGTATGTTGCCATCAAATGAAGAGTTACAAGACTGTCGTATGTTGGCATCAAATGAAGAGTTACATGACTGTCGTATGTTGGCATCAGATGAAGAGTTACAAGACTGTCGTATGTTGGCATATTTCTTTTTTTACTTCTTTAAATCTCCATGTACACAAAGACAATAATAAAAAAAAATTTGACCATAAAGATCAATTATACTAGACAACACAGACCCCCCCCCCTCCGCGCTGCAGGCTCTTTATGTGACCTCAACAGTCTCGGGATCTTCTGGTACAAAACACACCGTCCGTCCCTCCATTCCCCTCCACAACAAGTATGACAAGACCCGCACCCAGATTCACGAAACTTTGTGTTGAGGACAACATATGCGCCCCTCTACCTCCCCCCTCCCAATCCACATGTGATGACCTTCACCTAGACTCATCAAACATCACAGTGTGGACTCAACCTACTCTGTCTGCGCTCACTCACCAACCTGCGATAAGACCTGGACTGTGGCAGACCGGCTGTCTATCATAACTGACAACTGTCAATACTGAGCCCACCCCACACACACACAATCAGAGATACAAGACTTGAACCCGTTATCTCCATCTCAATCATTTACGGGTACGCCTGCAATGAATTCCCTCAAGTATGAGATATAGCACACAAGTTTATTAGACCAGGTTTTACAATATTCTCCCCTTTACCCCCCCCCCCCCACGATGACCCTCCAGGCTCCCCCTTTAAGTGCAGTCACCCATGAAATCCTATGTTAAATGACATTACATGACATGTGCATGGCCATAATGTAAAAAAAAAGAAAATTTCAGTAAGAAACAACTTCACCCCTATGACGTCACACAGAGACCGCTCTAAGGCCTGTAGTAAAGTCGGCAGTCGAACACAAGATTCCACTCTGAAGAAGAGCAAAGCGATTTTTTTTCCCTTGAACGTAAAATAAAACACAAGACTTTCAAAGTGGTTGCAGGCAAGTAACGCAGGAAAAAAGTAATGCGGGCTGTGCGGGGCCGCAAAAGGGCGCCGAACTAGGAAGGCGCGTCGTCGAAAGGGCGCTGTTAAATGTTTTTCGCACTTTTCACACTGGGACGAAGGCGTCGAAGAAAAAAAAAAGTAGCTGGCACAGGGCGCCACAATAGATAGCTACGGCCCTGGGTGCGAGCCTTTTTTTTTTGGTACGGACGGTCGCCGCCATATTAACACGAAAGGCTGTTAAAATCCAAGTCAATCATCTGGTCATTTGAAGTGGATTGATTTCAGTGGCGTAGCTAACTCGCACCCGGGGCACAATACCTTTTTTTTGCGCCCCCCCCCTTCAATTCGAAAACCATATAATATTATATGTTTTGTGGAACATTTGGCACCCCTTTGTGAGTAGCGCCCGGGGGCATGATGCCCCCCTCGCTACGCCACGGATGGTTTAGTCACGATGGGTGGGGGGTGGGGGGAGGTGATCGAGGGGGTAATAGGGAGCGGAGACAATGAAAAATAGCTCACTTCAGTAAATCAAGGCCTCGACCCCCCCCCCCATCTTCCCACCCTTTTACTCCACCACCAACCCCCCCCCCCCCATCTTAATGTTTCCAGTCAACTGAGATCGAATACTCGCCAGTAGTAAAACTGGAACGTATTGGCGAGTATCGAGAACAGGTGAAAAGAATCGATTCTAACAAAGAACAAACATAAGAATCTTGAAATACTTAGGTCTTTTTTTTTTTTAAATGGGGGGGGGGAAGAGAGAGAGAGAGAGAGAGAGAGAGAGAGAGAGAGAGAGAGAAACAGGGGGGAAATCGATATTATTTCGAGTTTGTCGGAAATGAAAGAAGGAAGACGGCGGCGCTGCGATTAGTAGTGATCGCTCGTAATGAAAGAGATCGGTGTGGCAGCTGAGCATACCCAAGCGGCGCACGGCGTATATAATACAGTAAACTACGCGCGTGCACATTGAGTATCGCCTGTATCTAATTACAGCTCATCACAGAGGTAACAACAGTATTCGATGCTGCTGCATATAGAGCGATCTTTTGTTATAGTTGTTTTTTTTTTCAAATCGCAAACTTGTTTTTTTTTTTTGTTTTTTTTTTTTTAAAACAAATCAATCAATGACGCAAAAGTGCGTTAGGCTATTCTTCGACAGTCAATGATCTAGTCATGGGGACTGGTGGGTTGGGGGGGGGGTCACCGTATAGCGCTTTGTGACACCCCGGGGGGGGGGTCGGGTTACAAAAAACGTTACCCTGTTCACTGGCAAACAAAACAAAAAAAAAAAAACTACGGCTGATGACGCCCCCCCCCCATGTGGGTGCAAAAAAAGTGCCCAGCTTAAGGGGAACCGCCCCCCCCCCAATCCCACCCTCCATTTACCCCATTGGGGTTCTTTCCGAAACAATATTTGATTCGAGCTACCAGCTTGGATATAATTTATAGATGTAGACCTAAGAACGGCTCTGGGGGTAGCTAAATACCTGGGAGTAGCTAAATACCAACCATTCACCTCACCTTATTTTCCCCAAACAGCGGGTTCGCTATTGAAACAAAAACAACAACTGGATACAGGAACAGTGAAAAGAAGTAAGAAAATACAGACACACAAAAAATGAAACAGAACAAAGAGTTAGTTGACAGTACAATTATATGGTATATGTGCTGTTTCTTTAAAAAAAAAAGAAACTGAGAAAGCATGTGATGATGTATTTGTTTCGTGTATACTTTACTGAGTGATTATTCCTAAAAAAAAAAAGACAATAAAATGAATGAACGATATACGGAATTATATATTTTTAAAAAAAAAAAGCATTATCCTATATTAAAAAAAAACACCAGTCTGTTCAATTATAAATAAATAGAAGAAGCACATGGGGGGGGGGGGAAGGAAAATAATTGTCTATAATGGCAGATAGTTGTGTAGATCAACAATGACTGGCTGAGATGGGGGAGGACAGAATCAATGGTACAACATATACTTGGATACTATAAATAGCTCTAAATAACTGACAAATCAAACAACAAAAAAAAAAACCAGCTCCGCCGCATTCGATTAGACTGGGACAGAATCCTCACGACTCATGTTTAAAAAAATAACAATAAATGGGGCGGAATAGACATGTGTTTGAAGGGTGCTTGAAAGAAAACACATTTCCCTGAATCAGAGCCTTTCTTGTGGATAGGAAAATTAGGCAGCCTCTTAGCCCCCCCCCCATTCCATTATTGATTTCTATTTAATCCCTGGTAGTTTTCAAATAGGTGTCACACGCTATGTAATGATACCTTGTCATATCATACCCTATAATGCATTCAACCCTGTGATCTCAAACCTATACCAGGAATGTGACAAGACAGTATTAATAATTTAGTGTAACATTACACTAGTTCAGGGCTGCACTGCCAGCAACAAACTGCAACACTCTTTGGTTGTACACTAAACTGTTCCAGCTAAAATAGACCTTGAGGAGCCTTGGGTGCAGATGTTTAACTGATCAGTTAGTAGGGCTTACTGCATGATTGTGTGTGGCTACGACAACACCCAGCTGCCTTTACCTTTCAACAACCCTAAATTCAGTCACCCATTTTGAGGGGGTGGGTACTTGTGCACATTGTCAAGACCCTCATCCATCAGGTATTGTCATTTTAACCAGGGATCTTTCATGTCATAATCTCAAACCTTAAGCAGGAACATGACCAAGGGTTTAACCAACATTCACTAAGCGAGACATACTGAAGATTGCAATGTCACCAGACTGAGTTCTTCATTCCAATTTATACACAGTACTTTGAAATATACAGCAAGGCAACCACGTAGCGTGAAAATTCTACAGCAGGGGCCAGGCAATAGCAGGGGGAGGGGGGGGGCAGGAAAATTTTACTAAGTAGAGCAAACAAGCAGAGGGGGGCCAGACAAAATGAGGGGTGGCCCAGCCCCCCTGGCCCAACCGCACGCTACAGGCCTGCAGCAAGGTCAGATTGACAAAAATATAATTGCAGACCTAAGAGGCATCAACCGCTACTAACCTGGGAATCTTAAAGAGGGCTCTTCGAGGATCCAGCTCAGACAAAGGTGGCTTCCCATCGGCCAGCTCTATGGCAGTGATACCCAGAGACCAGACGTCACATCGGACATCATAGGTGTAGTCCAGCTGCTGCTCACATGCTATGACCTGCAAGATAGAGGAGGTAAGTTTTTTAGAAAGAAGAAGTTAAGAAATTTAGATTGAAGAAGTTAAGGTATGAACCTAAGACTAGAGTACACATTATTCACAAACTAAAAATACATTAATACATGTAGTTTACTTATAGAAACTGATTGAAGGGAAAATGTATTTTTTAAGTCATCTGTGGTTTCAAATTATGTATATTAAAAAACGACACGTTATTTAAAGTTTCAAAGATATTGTGAAATTTATTTTATAAATTTCTTCAAATATTTCTAAAACAAACAAACATCCAACCAGAAAACATCAACTACAAAATGTAAACATTTCTGATCAATTGATTTTTTATTGGATCATTTCGATTGTAGCAAGTGGACGATATAGATAACTATAACAAAGTAAAGAGTCTATACATGTATATTTATGTACCTGTCTGTATCGAAACATCCAGACAAGTACTATCCACATAATAGATTTTGAACGAGCATCTATGATTTCAAGAGATCACAAAATGCACTAAAACTTTGAAGAATAAAAAATTGGACTTGAAAAGTTGCTGGCATACAGAGTTTTCAGAGCAGAGGAAACAAGTATTCCCTAATGTACGTTTCATTAAGACACATTTTCACTCCAACCGCTCTCTATCATTGTCTTTATCATTTATCTCTATCATTGTCTTTATCATTTATCTCTGTCATTGTCTTTATCATTTATCTCACGCGAAACAATAATACAGCTGGATATGGACAACAACTGATTTTAATCATAAATGTGCTTTACGTTTCAACCAGATGAGGAAATCAAGATAAGGATGAACAAAATATTGACACTTGAATAAAAAAAAAAGCAACTTATAAATCAATAAGATGATTGATGAGCCAAATGATGAAAAGATTAAACGTTTCGAACAACATTTCAAAATGATGAATAATATGCCCAATATAAAAAAAGCAATTGTATTCCCTAACAAGATTTTAAAAAATACAAAGTGTGGAAATGATTCCTTAAACAAGAATTCATCAAAACTGGGTAAATTGTCATAAAAAAAGATTAAAATGAAATTTGTGTACCCAACCGCCTTTAGTTTTCCCAAAATATAAGATAGCATAGATTAATCCTAGTGATGGGCAACTGGGGTGGCACTTTATATGTGGGCCAGATTTTTGTGCTATGGGTTACAGATTTAACTCCTGGCGTGTCCATTCACCTACACTTGTCTTCTGTGTATCCCCTCCGAAAAGGGGGTAAAATTAAAAAAAAAAAAAGAAAAAAAAACAACTTATTGTTTATTGGAGGAAGGGAAATTAAATATAAAAAAAAAATACCTTTTTAGAAAAAAAAAAAAAAAAAAGTCATAGAGAATATGTAACTTATAAAAGTGGATGAGATGAAAGATGTGTGTAAAATAACATTTCAGGACTTTTAAATGATGAGAAACAGACATATACACAAAACACAATTAATAAACTGCTGAAGACAGAAATATTAGCATAGTATTGCCACTTTTTATTATGACTTTACATTATAATATTTTTACTCATCACAAATAAAAGTTGTTGAAGCAGGTTCTAGTCAGTGCATTCATGTTTTATAAATAACTCTCACAAGTAATGATTATGACAATTAGCTCAGTGTTCTTTTTTTACTTTGTGATATTCTCTATTATTGCGTGTGTATTTAAAACAAAAATGAATACCTCTGGAGCCATCCAATACGGTGTGCCCACATGGGTTTTCTTTCTTGCTGTTGGAGATTCCAAATGTCCAGACACACCTGTAACAAAAATGAAAAAATTTTTTCAAATATTAGTTTAGGAAATAAAATGCAGTTGGGTGTCTCAAGTCAATTTATTAATTATTATCAACCCTAAATGTACAAGTCAAACATTGGTTTACGAGCAAAACCTGGTTGATGAATGTTATGCAAGACAACCAAGATTTTCAATATAATGTATTTGGGTATTCTATTTCAGTGCACTTCGCTTGTGCAGTCAAAAGTTTTTGACTAACTACTGTTTTATAACTTTTGTGATTGTGCAATTAAAGCCTTAAAGAAAAAGGAGTGAGACATACCTGGCTTCAAATGAAATTAGAGAGGCAAGTAGCTGAAAAACATCTTATGATTAAAAAGTAGCAGTTCGAGCAATGAATTTGATTAACCACAAGGCAATGCCATTTTCCAAAAAAACTATTAAACAGAAGACAAAATCAAGAGTCATTGGATAGGATCCATGATAGCACTATGTTAAAAGACCAAAAGATTACAGTTAACAAACAGATACCAGTGATTCTATTAGTATCAATGAAATAAACCCTACTCAATGATTAAATTCAAAAACTATAAAATTTTCAAAAAATAACCATCTAAAAATGTATTCATTAATTTTGGATGAGAATATTTTTAGTTTGTTGCTTATTTTTTTTACTTTGCAAACAATCATCAGAGTAACTATAATTTCTTATAAAAGAATCTGCTATGATATATGATCCAATCATAAGTGTCTCCATAATTTCTTATAATAGAATCTGCTATGATATATGACCCAATCATAAGTGTCTCCATAATTTCTTATAATAGAATCTGCTATGATATATGACCCAATCATAAGTGTTTCCATAATTTCTTATAATAGAATCTGCTATGATATATGACCCAATCATAAGTGTCTCCATAATTTCTTATAATAGAATCTGCTATGATATATGACCCAGAAGTTTGGATAATGAGCACTACTCTGTGAAAAATTATGCTCGTAAACCAAGGTTTGACTTTATTAGAATATTAATTTTTATATAATTAGTGTTATAATAGCAGAAGGTAGAGACGAACCAAAGTCAACCATTTTAATTTCACCATCACTTGTTAACAAAATATTATGACCTTTGACATCTCGATGAATAACATTATTGGAGTGGAGATATACAAGAACCTGAAAAAAACATTTTTTACTTTTAATTACAAAACATAATGTACTTCAGGATACATGAAAAAAAACAAAATGATAGAATATTTTCTGGCATTTTTACTTGAAACTTTTGAGTTGATTTTTCTTAAATAATGCAAAATGTGAATGCCAACATCAACATATATGCCTAATATAAAATAAAAGGGGTAAAAGCACACACACAAAAATAGACTCTTCGGTGAACTTTTCCAAGTTTTCAGTATTTTAGTAAAGGGTCAACATTAAATAAACAAGCAATAGTTTATACTCACATGTAATGTTTCTGCCAAAATATGAGCTATCAAAACTTCCTCAAGAGGGTTAGAATTGCGAATCAAGTGCCTGGCCAGATCAGTAACAGAGCCGCCTTTACACAGCTATTAAAAGGCAAGAAATTGTTTTTCAGCAAGATATAAATCTGAGTTATAAATATAAATCAAAAAATAAATTGTTCCCTTCTTTATTTTAAAACAGATCAAAATAGTATACAATAGGACATCTATTGCTCAATGCTCTTACTACTGACACAAATTATTTTAAATTTAATTTTACCTCCATCACAATCCAGATTTGATCCTCAGATGCTGTTCCTGGAAGACGTCTTTTCAGGTACATACCATAGAATCTTGGCATGTTTGGGTGCCCGCCGAGATCTCTGAGAACTCTGTACTCTTGCTCTATTTCCTCTATCACTTCACTGACAGACTCCATCACTTTGATCGCCACATGCTCACCTAGAGATATAATGTCCTAAGTTTAATTCTTATGATCTATATCAAGAAGAAGAATACAATTTCAATTAACATACAATGAAAAAACTGTTCAACTGAAACTCATATTTGGTGAAAATTTTAAAAATGTTAAAATGTAACTCATGTTTGAGAAAGATTTTTTATTTTATTTTGTAGAAAAATCAGTACTTAATTTTTTGTTAATTTCCAGAATTTTAAAAAATGTAAACAACAATTGAAGCAAGACCTAAAAAAAAATGATATTTTAAACTTAGGCACAAAGACTACTTTGTTTTATGTTGTTTTTTTTTTTAAATAACTGTCAATATCAAAAAAAGTGAAATAAACATTAACCAAGAAATAAAAGCAATATAGCACATGTTTTCAACTGACATGCAACTACTCTTATAATGTAACCAATTCAGGAGAAAATAAATTAACTAGTTCAATTATTACGCAGCTCCTATCAGAAACAAATTTAAAAAAAAATATGAATTAGAAATTACTTTAAAATATCACTATTTTTCAAATTGACACATACGCCCAGGTTTTGATGAGATCATTCTCATTTAATACCTGTGATTTTATTTGTACCCAGGTACACCTCTCCATAGGTACCTTCACCTATGGTCTCTTCTAGTTCCCAGAAATCCCCTGGCTCTGCCAACTCCGCCAGGTTGACCACATCACTGTGGTAGCTGTAGATGTTGAACATCTGAGACATGCTGTCATGAGATCAAAATTTTAGAAATGCATCTGCAAAGTTAAAAAAAAAATGTGAATACTATACATCAAGCAAAAGTAATGAAATCAATCTTAAAAGATAAGAGATAAAAGTAGTGAAAAAAAAATCTGATAATATTAACAATAGAATTTTTTTCTTAATGAATTCAGGGATGCTAAAATGTAACAAATACGATAAGCTTTTAAACTCTGCTTGGCAAATGAAATCAATTTTACTAATCCATTAAGTGAATATGGGAGGTAACGAAAAGTACACCAACAACACCCATAAAATCAATATCCAGCAATAAATATCAGCAGTATTAAAACCATGCTGCACTGATTGATTTCATTACTGGGGGGAAACTCACAGCACAATACATTGGAACTATCAAAAGCATAGCAATTTTTAATTATTTAAAAAAAAAAGATATATATATATATAAAACGAGGCCTGATTGGGGGGGGGGAGGGAAGCTGGACCCGTAAAAACCAACTCGTTCAATTTATGACATTTAAAAATAATTTATTTATTTATTAATCACTTTAATAATTTCTTCTAAATCCCATTAAACTCGATTTCTAACCATGTATTTCACCAACTGTCACAGGTGGGAGGTGGAAACAGAAACGTAATTTAAAAATCTGTTTTCCATGTATTGTTTTATAATGTTTTTAGTGTACTCTGTTTCAATGCTGCAGTGATGATTTATGAAAGGTTCAACTTCCTATGAAATTATGTACCATTTCTGTTAATGAGATGACAATATCAAATGTGATGATATCAGGGACGATCATCAAATGAAGATAAATTATTTAAGAGCTCTTCGTTGATCTAATTTAGGACTGAAATTAATGAGCCCATCAAAACTGTTAAATCGCTAAAACAGTATTAACTGAAAAGATTCTTTCATAATATATGTTTCAGTCTGTGTATTTTTTTTACAATTTTTTCCACTGTTGTCTAAGTAGAGCTCTCAATCAGCAAGTTAAAACTGTCAAATTTTTTTTTCAAGATCCATTATGTCACAAGTGCATTTAGTGGACTTGACGAGACTTAGAACTGAATTTTAAAGAGCAATAACAGATTTACTTTGGTGCTTCAAATTGAATTTTAAATTATTATGAACACAATATTGAAAAGAACTAGTTGTTGCTAGAAAGATACTACATTTATTAATATTTTTTTTAAAAAGTTGTAAGAAGTCATATATAAAAAAACAAGTCCATTTCAGATTTTATTATTTATTAAGCCCATGCTTCTGACTATAACAAATCACTTAAAAGCCCATAGGCAACATTCAATTAAAAAAAAAAAATAAAATAAATGTCTGCCAGCACATCACACAAACTAAGCTTCAGTTTTAATGTACTATTAGAAAAAAAATTGCTTGGTTATAGTTCCACTCCCTTTTGACCTAGTTTTAGGCCTATATTCTTATTTTGTAATTAAAAATAATTCAAAGCCTTACTTAATTTTTAAAAAATAAATAAAAATATCTCCGATTATTAACAGCAAATGACTTTATAAGGCTTTGACAGACCCGATAAAAATTAATGCCAAATATAAAAATAACAGACACTGCATACTTTTTATTATTAATAATTATTTTAATGAAATTATTTGGTATACTTGCACTGACCTATATATATCAGTTAACGAGAAAATCCTGACCCCGGAAACGGAAGCGCACATATTTGGATGGTACTTGGACAAAAATAACACGAGTTCTGACTTGCTGGTGCCGTAGCCAGTGCGAAATAAATAGGACTAAATAAGTGAAATAAAAACAGTATAAATAAATATTTCAAACTTTATTTAATAGAAAGTTTGAAATGTGGTGCCACCTCAACTGCTCAAGGTTTTGGCCCTTGACAAGTGTCCCCCTCACAGCGATCCTGGGTGAGGCTTTAGGAATTATGATTGCATTTGTACATCCTAGTTACACCTACAAGTGTAAATAATATTAAAAGCCTATATTTAGAATGAAGTTAAGACTAAGAGTAAATACAAAAAAAAATATTAAATTTATTTTATTCATGAACTAGTTTTCTCACATAACTGTAAACTGTAGTTAAAAGAAATCATCATTCAATTACGGTTACAATGTGACAGACCATTGGCTGTCTTCAGAAATATTTCTCACATCAGTCAGTCAATAACATTTCCATTGACATAAGTAACTCAAATTGATGAATAAAACAGAAAATATAAAAAATAAATGAATTCTACATACCGTGTAAATGGTTTATTATTTCTTCCAATAACATAGCGTTCCATTATTAATAGAGTTTAATCATACATTTCTAACAGATATAACTAAAATCCAATAAACAATGGAGCTCACTAATTCATTGAATGGCATTCATCTGTTTATGATTTTCGTAACAAGTTTACAAAGGGAAATGACTCCGAAATATTAAAAAAAAAGATTGCAGGCAATGGCTCCGTTCAAGTATTTTGCTGCTGCAACTTATTAAATTTACGTGGAAATAAAAATTCCATGGTGTTAAATTATTTTTATTGTTTATATTTTTTTTTATTATTTTCTATTTCTTATGAATCATCAAATGATGATATCGTGTATCATACTTTCATTTTAAGTATTTTGTCCTATTTGGAATGTTCGTAGTGTCGTTTCAGTTTTCTGAATCCCCACCATTGCAGTGGGCACCACAGATGCAATTGATAAGAAGCGCAGCAAGGGGGTGGGGGGATACAACTTTCATTAAAAGTTCCAGCATTATTTGTTTGTTTTTTTGTTTTGTTTTTTCCATTTAGCCTAATTTCTATTACTTTATTATTTTCATTCAATAAATCTTGATAAATTGACTAAGTATTTGTTAGTATAAAAAAAAAAGACCAGAATGCGGCTCATATCGACTTCGTGAGTTGCTGCCCCTGCTGTATACCAGTGTTCACCATATACATCTCTTATAATAACATGCGACACTTTGTCGAGTTGTATACGGCTCACATTGAGCCATTGTTTCTATTATTTCATTACTTTTGCCTAGGACCACCAAAGGTACTTTTGCCTTGGACCACTAAATCTACTTTTGTCTAGGATCACCAAAGGTACTTTTGCCTTGGACCACTAAATCTACTTTTGCCTAGGACCACCAAAAGGTAATTTTGCCCCCCTATAAACGTAAGAAAGACACAGAGTATGTGTACGGAATCCTGTTATCTAAATACACAAAAAGAGTACCCCTAGCGATTTCAACTGAAGATGGTTAACAACACACTAAAATAAACAAGCACCAACAACGTGAAATTTAGTAATTGTGATATAAATGCCGAGTTATCGTTCTACCAGTATATTGTTTCGATTTAATATATATTTAATATATAGGCCTATATGTTGTGGCTACTGGAGCCACGTCTTTCTGATGTAAAAAAAAAATAATAATAATAAAGCGAAAGCTGACATGGTTAGTTCATGTTTTACGCTATTATAATATCTGTCAAACTAATATGCAGTGTAAATCACCTTGGAAGGAGCGCGTCACAGAGGCCGTCCTGAAGAGAACAGGATCAACAACATTCCAAGAAATGGGTATGCCCAAATTTACGGAACCATCTTGAGGCTCCACATCAAAGAAGGAAGCGTAGAGACACAGGCCTTAGAATCAGAGCTGCCACTAGCTAATGTTTCCCCCCCCCCTTTTCCTTGAAAGTATTCATCAACTGGGGGGAGGGGTCGCTCTGACCACACCTAAATATCAATTAATATCAATGCCGAACCTAGGTATTTGGGGGCTCCGGGGGCTTGGCATCTTTGGGGGCCCTTGCATTTTGACATTTGACACCATGACATGAGATAATGTACTTAATATTTAACGTAAAACAATTTTGGGTCCCCCATCAAGCTGGGGCCCGGGGGGAGACTTTCGAATATGGGCCCCCTCCCCCCACCCTAGGTACGCCTCTGATTACTGTATCATTTTATTGCAGATTACTGTAGGCTACCCAACGCCCCCTCCCCTCCCCAAGAGAAAACTTGTAATGGAACAAACAAATAATAGCTAGAATTTAATATGCTATCACTTCTTTGAAATTTGTTTCTTCTTCACACCAAAACTTCATCCATTTAAAAAAAAAAAAACAATGTCCCTTCTGTAAATTAAATCATTCACCGACTATAAGCACAACAACTAGACCAATAGCCTATATTTTGTGGCCTTGGTGATTGGATGTCTATAACAAGGAAGTTATTACAGATGGGGATTTCCCTGAAAAATCTGTTGATAAACATGAATGGGTTTTATCTGATCATCAAATCAATATAAATTATCCTGCAGATGAGAAAAAAGAAAAGAAATGGAGCCACGTGAAAAATGAGTGAAATGTGTACCACAGTTTAATTTACCACCCCTACTTCTATAATATTCATGAAATAGTGCATACAACCAGGAAAGTTGTAAGGAAATAAACTGTTTAGCCTTCTATTTTACTATTAATAAAAATGTATTTCTATTATGTTGATAAATAGCGTAAACAGACATTACGTTTACCCCAGTGTTGAAACAAGGCGAGGATAATCAGGGGAGGGGATTGCTGCTACCAGTAAAGAGCACATTTTCACAACTTTAGTAATTTTTCACTAGGGGAAAGGGCCGGCATTTTCAGTCACCCCCCCCCCCACACACACACACTGTTAAGTAAGCTCCCTCCCTATAAGGACTTTCATTTTGAGGTAACCCTTTCAGATATATACGGAGTGCTCTAGACAAAAGCATTGTTTGGGTCCTGTTATATTGGTTGGGGCAATTTTTGAAGTGGATGGGTTGAGGGGTTAAGGCGGGTGCAATATATTGTCCTCAGCATGAATAAAATTTATTGGCTTAGTCTCAAATTCTGTCAGGCATACATTGCTTACTGTCAGGCTCACCACAAAAGTAGTACAATGTATACACGACTAAATGGACTTGGCGGATGGAGGTCAGAGACTGTAGGGGCCCAAGATTGTAAAAGATGAGGCATCATTAACATAGTTTTCAATTAGCCACCTTCCCCCCCCCTCGCTTGTACGTTTGCCTAGGCCACCAAATGTACGTTTGCCTTGGACCATCAAAGGTACTTTTGCCTTGGACCACCAAAGGTACTTTTGCCTTGGACCACAAAAGGTACTTTTGCCTTTTACCACCAAAGGTACTTTGGCCTAGGGCCACCAAAATGTAATTTTGCCTTGGACCACCAAAGGTACTTTTGCCTCAAATCACCAAAGGTACTTTTGCCTATTGCTACCGAAATATACTTTTGCCTTGGACCACCAAAGGTACTTTTGCCTAGGGCCACCAAAATGTAATTTTGCCTTGGACCACCAAAGGTACTTTTGCCTCAAATCACCAAAGGTACTTTTGCCTATGGCTACCGAAATATACTTTTGCCTTGGACCACCAAAGGTAATTTCGCCTATGGCTACAAAAATGTACTTTTGCCTTGGACCACCAAAGGTACTTATGCCTGGGATCACCAAAATGAACTTTTGCCTGGGATCACCAAAGGAACTTTTGCCTTGGATCACCAAAATGTACTTTTGCTTTGGACCACCAAAGGTACTTTTACCTTGGACCACCAAATGTACCTTTGCCTAGGGCCACCAAAATGTACTTTTGCTTTGGACCATCAAAGATACTTTTGCCTATGGCCCCCTATAAACGTAAGAAAGACACAGAGTATGTGTACGGAATCCTGTTATCTAAATACACAAAGAGAGTACCCCTAGCGATTTCAACTGAAGATGGTCAACAACACACAAAAATAATTTTAAAAAAGCACCAACAACATGAAAGCAAATTATTTTTTTTTAAAACAGAATATTGCCATCAATATTGAGTCTTAGACTTTTGTTTACAGCACTATTGTCAGTGTTATTTCTTTATGACATGACCGCACTGGACATAAGAAAGCTACAGTAATATAGATACAGACATTTTATAAGACAGAAGTGAGCTACAGTAATGTAGGTACAGAGATATATTGAATATGAATGGTTAAAGATTGAACGGTCTTTATATTCTATTTTTCGCTTCTAGGCAATTTTTCTTCATTGCCTCATTCAATATTTGGAGACATGCCTCGTAGTCAATCAGGTTTAATGAATCGGCGTCACACTCGCGTGCCTTGCTTAGCGCTTTCTTATAAGCCGTGAGCCCTTCCTTGTTCTCGTGCCACGTACTAGCTCCGGCCTTCAGCAGCTTGCGTATAATTTTCATGTTGCCTTTGCCGGCGGCGATGATGAGTGCTGTGTCGCCTTCTATGTTTTCAAGCTCAATGTTTGCGTGAGCTTCAATCAGGGTGTTCAGGCAGTCCCTTTCGTTATACGACGCGGCCAGCATTACAGCGGTGTTCCCGTCGTTGTTGTGAGTATTGACGTTGGCACGAGCGTCTAACAAAACGACGATGCTTTTCAATTTGTTGAAGCACACAGCGTGCATCAACGCCGTGTTGCCATAGTGATAATCTTTCACATTGACCTCCGCTTTGTTGGTCAACAGAATCTTCAGCCCTTCGACGCATTCTTTCATCGCGCAATGCATGAGCGCCGTGTACCCAACGGAGTCTCTGGAGTTGACATCAGCCCCATTCTGAGTGAGCAGTCTGATGCAGGACACGTACTCCTCGGTGGTGACGTCAACAGAGTCCATATGCAGCCTGGAAGCGCAGATCAGGGGCGTGGTTCCGTCGTTAGCTTTAGCGTTGACGTCGGCGCCGGCGTCAATTAAAACCTGGCACCGACCCGGCCAGCCGTAGAACGCGGCGAACATCAACGCCGTCCACCCATCGTTGTCCTTCGCGTTGAGGTCGATCTTGCTGCGGACCAGCTGCCGCAAACAGTTTGAGTGCTTGTCGATCAGGATCCGTATCTTGTTTTCCCTCATCGCCGCAAACATCAGCGCCGTGTTCCCGTTCACGTCATCTTTGATGTTGCCGTCCGCCCCGGACTCCAGCAGAGCGTGCACCGCCCCTGGATTCCCGTTGATGGAGCTGTGCATCAGAGCGGTTCTCCCCTGGTGGCCCCTGTGATTGACGTTGGAGTTTGCGATGATCAGAAGCTTTATGCACTCGGTGTGTTCAATGGTCATCGGGTTAGGGTGTTGGTCACCGTTACCGCGCGCTGCATAGACCAGGGCCGTATCGCCAAATTTGTCCGTTATACTCACGTCAGCACCGGCATTTAGCAGGCACTCCAAACACTTAACCTCTCCGTTCATCGCACAGAGCATGGCCGCGGTTAGTTCATTACCATCTTTATTTCTTATACTGTCGTAGCGCAGGTCATCTCTTCTTTCATGAATCGATTCAGGGTCTTGATTGTTTTTCCGGCAAATGTAAAGGAAACTCGTTCTTGTATTTACATTGACTCCCTTCTTCAGATACATTTGCAGGATGACGTCCATGCCACAAGAGGCTGCGCAGAAGAACATGTCCTGGTATGTAGGGTTAGTTAAGTCCAGCTCCATCGTCTTTGATGCCCATTCGGTAATGTACTCTGAAGATTAATGACACAAATACTACGTAAAAATTATGATAAACAAAAAGGTTAGGGTAAATTTACATTTACAGCAGTGAAATTGTATAATAATGAATATGAACTATGCTAATTTGTACTATTCCAACTGCTTTTTGTCTTTGGTATGGGGTGGTGGGGGTGGGAGAGACAGTTTCAATTCTTTAAAAGTCCACGTGTTCAATTATCAAGTACCTTTCATGATCTCTAAAGCCTTAATTTAAAAGTTAAATAGGGTACTGGTTATATAAGTAAGTCAAGGGAATCAGTGAAACTATCTGTGACTAAACTTCGCAGTTTACCCTGGACAGCCCTATCTATGTTATCATTTTTGAATTATCTAGAAATATTACAACCTGTCACTTTCAATCTCTAAGTATACATATATATATATATATATATATATATATATATATATATATATATATATAGAGAGAGAGAGAGAGAGAGAGAGAGAGAGAGAGAGAGAAAGAGAGAAAGAGAAAGAGAGAGAGAGATAGAGATAGAGAGAAAGAGAGAGAGTGCTCATTATTTTCCTTTCGTTTGAGTTGCTTTGGATGAGAAATGCTATCGGTTAGTTTCACAATTTACATGTAGTAGTATTGACATTTTTTTCCCAGGGCAGTTTAATATCTATTGGCCTCACAAATGTATCATTGTCTATCCCCCTCCACCCATTGTTCTGTCAACAAAAAACCTTATACTAATTACATTGTTTATATTCAGCGACTCTTTTCTTTTTAGTTTTATTTTTTTTATTTTACCTAGTTCCATGGTGAGTTTATTTTTCTGTGACGTCATGCTCTTGACGTCTTCTTGTAGTTGATCTGACTGATCTTTTAAGTGAATCTTCTCTCTTTTAAGTGAGTCTGCAGTGGGGTGGGGGGAGGATGAATTAAAGGAGGGGGGAAGGAGATAATTATTAGTAAATTATTACAGTAGTTTAGGCAAGAAATGCAACCAGAAATTAGTCGAAACAAAAATATAACTTGTGAACAGATTGTTCATATTATAAGATGGTGAAATTTTTTAATCTACATATTTCAGTTGTGCACTAACCGCTTTCATTTTGTAACTTGCGAAATAGCGCTTTCTTAATTTTCCAGTCAGATTTTTTCTTTTTAAATTGCAAGTCTTTGATATCTGTTAGTGAGAAAGAAAGAAGAAATAAAACTGTTGTCGATTTTTTTATAATTATTATAATTATGAGTGGAATTAAATAATTTTTTGCTAAAGCTAAGCATAGTCACAGGCAGAGCCGTTGCATAGTCACAGGCAGAGCCGTTGCATAGTCACAGACAGAGCCATTGCTAGCTAATATGGCGCGGTAAGAATTAAACTTTGCCCTCTCAAGTTATTATTGATGGCTTCCCTAATAACATGGCGCGACCACATGCACGTGCCAACGACACTATACATTTTGCCGGCATTGTACTCTTTCACTGACGACGGCAGTAATTAATCTTTTAGTTCATGTGTTCAAAAATTGTGTCTGCACTGTCTGCCTAATAAAATTCATAAGTTTATTCATTTTGCCAAAAAAAAAAAAAAGTAATAGGGGCGCAGTGATATTTATTTTTTTGTAATGTAATAAAATTAATGAAGTTGATTATTTAGAATACAACTTCACATGACCACATAATAAAAAAAAATTAATGAAGTTGATTATTTAGAATACAACTTCACATGACCACATAATAAAAAAATGAAGTTGGTTATTTAGAATATAACTTCACATGACCACATAATAAAAAAAATTAATGAAGTTGATTATATAGAATACAACTTCACATGACCACATAATAAAAAAATGAAGTTGGTTATTTAGAGTATAACTTCACATGGCCACATAATAAAAATAATGAAGTTGATTATTTAGAATACAACTTCACATGACCACATAATAAAAAATTAATGAAGTTGATTATTTAGAATACAACTTCACATGACCACATAATAAAAAAATAATGAAGTTGATTATTTAGAATACAACTTCACATGACCACATAATAAAAAATTTAATGAAGTTGATTATTTAGAATACAACTTCACATGACCGCATAATAAAAAAATTTAATGAAGTTGGCTATTTTGAATAATAAACGTTCACGTGACCTACCTATCTCTTCTTGAAGGGATGTTTTGACGTTCCGTTCGTTTTCCAGCTTCATCTTCAGAGACTCCGTCTCCCGCAATAGACTCTGGTGTTTTTCCTCTGTACACGTAAAAAGGATTCCGAATGAAAAGCATCAGCATAATATTTATTATAAATCACAGAGAATTACAGAGCATTGCTTAGGGTTCTGGGAGGCCGAGGCAGGGACTCTGTGAGATATGTGAGGGCTGGAGGTAAAAGTAACGTATGAGCACTGGCAAACTGGTTGGGGCAGTTTTTGCAGTGGGTGGATGGGGACCAAGGCTGCAGTGGCATCACTAGGGGGTGCGGATCGCATCGAGTAACACCATTTTAGGGGGTGACATCAAAATGAAAATTTTAAAATTTCACGGCAGAAAAAATTCGGTATAGTCGGTTCAATAACCGAAAAATAGTGTCACCATGCAGAGCAGTAGCACAGACTGCCACCATGCAGAGCAGTAGCACAGGGTGCCACCATGCAGAGCAGTAGTACAGGGTGCCACCATGCAGAGCAGTAGCACAGACTGCCACCATGCAGAGCAGTAGCAAATGGTGCCCCCCACGCAGAGCTTCTGGAGCTTAGATAAATGAATACAGTTCAAAGCTGCTCGGATCAATCTAGAGGTTGTTTTTTTTTGCAAACGTTCTAAAACAAAGGACGCATGTAGTCACGTGCTTTCTTGAAACTGGAGACATAGTTTACAAACTCAGTTTAATGAAAGTAATATACATCTTTCTGAAATACAGTCATTAAAACTATCGTTTTTATCGCTAAAGTATTTGAAAGTAAGTTCTTTAAGGTCAAGTGCAGGAAAATTCAAAATACTTACCATTGCTTATGGTGAAAGTCTGGGGGGGGTGACACCCTGAATTTTCCGCACCGGGTGACACGAGAATAGTGACGCCACTGCAAGGCTGATATGGTATATATTATTTCCCGCAAGAATAAAATATATTCATAATTTTAAAATGCATTTTGTTTGAATAGTAATACACACGATTGCTACAATCTCGAAGTTTTAACTCATTCATTTAATATGTGGAGAAGAGAACGTGTAATTAGATATCTATTGTAATTAGATATCTATTGTAATTAGATATCTATTGTAATTAGATATCTATTGTAATTAGATATCTATTGTAATTAGATATCTTCTTCTCCCATGAGAACCCGGAGAGTTTTTGTCCACTATCGGCTGTAATGGGGGGTGAAAGAATGAAACAGCACAGTCCCATTGGTGGTTTAAACTTAAAGGATTAAAGAGATAATCATATTATCCTTGAAGGGACCTTACAGATCAGACTAGACTGTTATACCGTATGAGAGACACCACAGATCAGACTAGACTGTTATACCGTAAGAGAGACACCACAGATCAGACTAGACTGTTATACTGTATGAGTGACCTTATAGATCAGACTAGACTGTTATACCGTATAAGAGACCCCCTCAGATCAGACTAGACTGTTATACCGTATGAGAGACCCCCATAGATCAGACTAGACTGTTACACCGTATGAGTGACCTCACAGATCAGACTAGACTGTTATACTGTATGAGAGACCCCCACAGATCAGACTAGACTGTTATACTGTATGTGTGACCTTATAGATCAGACTAGACTGTTATACTGTATGAGAGACCCCCACAGATCAGACTAGACTGTTATACTGTGTGAGTGACCTCATAGATCAGACTAGATTTATACTTATGAGAGACCTTATAGATCAGACTAGACTGTTATACTGTATGAGTGACCTCATAGATCAGACTAGACTGTTATACTGTATGAGTGACCTCATAGATCAGACTAGACTGTTATACTGTATGAGTGACCTCACAGACTAGACTGTTATACTGTATGAGTGACCTCACAGATCAGACTAGACTGTTATACTGTATGAGTGACCTCACAGACTAGACTAGACTGTTATACCGTATGAAGGACCTCACAGACTAGACTAGACTGACATACCGTATGAGAGACCTCACAGACTAGACTGACATACCTTATGAAGGACCTCACAGACTAGACTAGACTGACATACCGTATGAGAGACCTCACAGACTAGACTGACATACCGTATGAAGGACCTCACAGACTAGACTTACATACCGTATGATCTTTTCAGTCGTTGAAAGTCCTCGGCTTGTCTGAAGATTTGACCCTTGAGTTCTTTATCACGACTTGTCCACATCTCGCGATCCAGTTGATATTGGAGCTTGTGTTTATCTGTGGATTATACATATACGATTAAGGTGATACAATAAAATAAAAATGGAAATATTCCATTATGGGGTAAAGGGACTGGAAAAAATTAGTTCTTTTATTATCGCTCCATGAGCACTGAAATTCCCTATTTAGGCCGCTAACTCTCGATATAGTATTTAAATACATATAAGTAATTTTGCAAAGGGATGGAAGGTAAAACAATTTATATGTACCAAGTTCTTCTTGAAGTGTTGAAATCTTTTTAAAATATCGATCTTGACTTTGCTGCATGTATTGAATTTTACAGTTCCAGTTTTGTTCTTCACTTTTAAACTTCAGCTTCATCAAATCTGATAGGAATACATATACATTATATATATATATATATATATATATATATATATAATAGACAGATGATAGACAGATAGACATACAGACAGACTAATTGATAGATAGATAGATAGATAGATAGATAGATAGATAGATAGATAGATAGATAGATAGATAGATAGATAGATAGATAGATAGATAGATAGATAGATAGATAGATAGATAGATAGATAGATAGATAGATAGATAGATAGATAGATAGATATAAGTTATTAAAGAAAAATAGTGGCCTATTAAATTTAGTGTATGTGGTTTGTATTGCAGTGTGTGTGGTGTGTATATTTGTGTGTATCATGTGTGTGGTGTTTTTTGGTGCGCATTGCTGTGTGTGTGTGGAGTGTCTAATGTGTCCGGTGTGTATTGCTGTGTGTGTGTGGAGTGTGTAATGTGTCCGGTGTGTATTGCTGTGTGTGTGTGTAGTGTGTGTGCGGTGTGTATTGCCATGTGTGTGTGTGTGTGTGTGTGTGTGTGCGGAGTGGGTGCGGTGTGTATTGCGGTTTGTGTCTGTGTCTTGTAAGTTTTAGGGGGAGGGGTGGGAAACACATAGTGGAGGGATGAGCCAACGAGCCAATGTTATTTCTATGTAAAACTAGTTGACGAAAAAAACGTGTAACCTTTTTTTTTTTATTCTAACATAAATTCAACAGAACGTGCATTCGATATCCCCTCCCCTCCCCCCACCCCCGGCCCAGGGCTTGGATTCGCATGTCGTTTGCCCCCGTCTTTCGTCTAAAAAATGTAATACTGATAAATTTTTTTAAAATATTTATAGAATGGAAGGGTATTACTGGTTTGGTTTCCCAGGTCATGACTAACAGGTACGATACTGTGTAGTTGAATTCAACAGGCATATCAACATGACGCGTATGCCAACTGAAGCGTTTCAAGGCTCCACCTACGCTACAGCAACCATCCTGAAAAATGACTTGGGGATACAGTATACACACACACACGATTTTATTAGCTAAGGACTATCTGGCCTTTTCAAGAAGAAATTAGTAAACCCCTAATAAACTTAAGAGTTTGGTAAGGAAAATAGTGTTTTGAAATTGTTGGGGGCAGAAAATGATATTGTCCTGCCGAATTTTTATTTATTTATTTATTTTTGCAGTATTCATTTTTTACAGATTAATTAATGAAGTAATTAGCATTGTGTTTAGTTTGGCCCTGTAAATACTCATCAAGCCTTTTCGTCCGTAAACAAAAATATTCTACATTTAAATGAATTATCTGCTCATCAAGCTGTTTCTTCTGTTCCCATACTATTCTACATTTAAATGAATTATCTATTCACCAAGATGTTTCTTCTGTTCCCATACTATTCTACATTTAAATGAATTATCTACTCACCAAGCTGTTTATTCTGTTCCCATACTATTCTACATTTAAATGAATTATCTACTCATCAAGCTGTTTCTTCTGTTCCCATACTATTCTACATTTAAATGAACTATATACCCACCCATACTATTCTACATTTAAATGAATTATCTATTCACCAAGCTGTTTCTTCTGTTTCCATACTATTCTACATTTAAATGAACTATATACCCACCAAGCTGTTTCTTCTGTTCCTCAGTCTGATTCTGCAACAGGCTGATGTTCTCTCCATCGATAGCATTTTGTTTTTTCTTTTCTTCTGAATAATGAGAAATCAAATCGTCAAAACATTTCATTCAGAAAACAAATATATGTGCAAGTGGTATTTTAATCTTAGTAAATATAGGTGTTGTTGTTGTTGCTATAAGACAGTAGTGGGTGGAAGAAGGGGGAGGGGGGGGGGTACGGCGGGAGTGCAAAGGCAGTCGTCAGGTTCAATAAGAACAAATTGACTGTTACTGAAGACTTACAAAAAAACTGAACATTTACTTAGTTGACTTAAGCATGGGTGGCCATTGGTCGCAAATGTTTCTTTTTAGATTAGCACACACACACACACACACTCACACACAAACAAATATATGTGCCTCACCAAATTGAATTTAACAACATTTAGTTGGCAAAAGTAATTTAGTAAATTAAAATACAAAGAAACGGTTCATAGTGGAGCTATGGGGAAACTCACGGAAGAGACGAATGCGGCCCTAGGGTGTAAAATTTGGGGACCACCAACGCTCTATAACGGTACATGAACAGCTGAAGAATCATAGACAGGCTTAGGTGGGGCGTGGCAAAAATAACAACAACAACAACTTTAAGAAACACTGGCCTAGATAAAAGTCAAAGTCACGTGGTATGATTACTCACCTAGGGCGGTTTGAACTTGAAACAACTGACCACGCAATGTTCTGTTTTCTTCTCGGCATTGACCTTTGGAACCCAAAAAAAAAAAGAAAACTATAATAATAAAAATTCAGATATGCAAGAAGATGAAAAAAAAAACAACAACTAAGGAGCGTTTTTGGTAGTTTCCGCTCTACAATTTACAACCCCCCCCCACTCACCCCCATCACCCATCGAACTATTATGCTAAGGCCGCCTCTGTCTGGTCAACCCTCTACCAGCACGAAGTTATTTAAAGAGTAAATTGACCCATCACACGATAATAAAGGTAGAATTAAGGTCGGGCGTACCAGGAGCCTGCCCGGGGGCCACGACTTTTGAAGCGGCAGCACAGAGCCCAACTTTATCCAATTTTACATCTTTCTATTTTTTTTTTAAAGGAGGGGCAATATTTTCTTCTGCTGGTAGGGGCCGCAACGTACAGCTTAATTCTTCCGCTGAACGGTAAACCCGGTTTAAGTGAGGAACTGACTTGTTTAGCTCATTGTAGGTCCTTAATGCGATGATCTCGATTGGCTTGTTGCTGTTCACTTGTTCAAGGCACCATTTATATATGATGTAAATACTGTCTCCAAGACAAGCTTCTGATGCGGCGTGTGTGTGTGTTGGGAGGAGCCTCTGATGCGGCGTATGTGTGTGTGTGTTGGGAGAAGCCTCTGATGTGGCGTGTGTGTGTTGGGAGGAGGCTCTGATGCGGCGTATGTGTGTGTGTGTTTGGAGGAGCTTCTGATGCGGCGTGTGTGTATGTGTGTGTTTGGAGGAGCTTCTGATGCGGCGTATGTGTGTGTGTGTTTGGAGGAGCCTCTGATGTGGCGTGTGTGTGTGTTGGGAGGAGCCTCTGATGCGGCGTATGTGTGTGTGTGTTTGGAGGAGCTTCTGATGCGGCGTATGTGTGTGTGTGTGGGAGGAGCCTCTGATGCGGCGTATGTGTGTGTGTTGGGAGGAGCCTCTGATGCGGCGTATGTGTGTGTGTTGGGAGGAGCCTCTGATGCGGCGTATGTGTGTGTGTGTTTGGAGGAGCTTCTGATGCGGCGTATGTGTGTGTGTGTTTGGAGGAGCCTCTGATGCGGCGTATGTGTGTGTGTGTTTGGAGGAGCTTCTGATGCGGCGTATGTGTGTGTGTGTTGGGAGGAGCCTCTGATGCGGCGTATGATGTGTGTGTGTGTGTTTGGAGGAGCTTCTGATGCGGCGTATGTGTGTGTGTTGGGAGGAGCCTCTGATGCGGCGTATGTGTGTGTGTTGGGAGGAGCCTCTGATGCGGCGTAAGTGTGTGTGTGTTGGGAGGAGCTTCTGATGCGGCGTATGTGTGTGTGTGTTTGGAGGAGCTTCTGATGCGGCGTATGTGTGTGTGTGTTGGGAGGAGCCTCTGATGCGGCGTATGTGTGTGTGTGTTGGGAGGAGCCTCTGATGCGGCGTATGTGTGTGTGTGTTTGGAGGAGCTTCTGATGCGGCGTATGTGTGTGTGTGTTGGGAGGAGCCTCTGATGCGGCGTATGTGTGTGTGTGTTTGGAGGAGCTTCTGATGCGGCGTATGTGTGTGTGTGTGGGAGGAGCCTCTGATGCGGCGTATGTGTGTGTGTGTTTGGAGGAGCTTCTGATGCGGCGGTATGTGTGTGTGTGTTGGGAGGAGCCTCTGATGCGGCGTAGTGTGTGTGTGTGTTTGGAGGAGTTTCTGATGCGGCGTATGTGTGTGTGTTGGGAGGAGCTTCTGATGCGGCGTATGTGTGTGTGTGTTGGGAGGAGCCTCTGATGCGGCGTATGTGTGTGTGTGTTTGGAGGAGCTTCTGATGCGGCGTATGTGTGTGTGTTGGGAGGAGCCTCTGATGCGGCGTGTGTGTGTGTGTGTGTTTGGAGGAGCTTCTGATGCGGCGTGTGTGTGTGTGTTGGGAGAAGCTTCTGATGCGGCGTGTGTGTGTGTGTGTTGGGAGGAGCCTCTGATGCGGCGTGTGTGTGTGTGTGTGTTTGGAGGAGCTTCTGATGCGGCGTATGTGTGTGTGTGTTGGGAGGAGCCTCTGATGCGGCGTATGTGTGTGTGTGTTGGGAGGAGCCTCTGATGCGGCGTGTGTGTGTGTGTGTTGGGAGGAGTCTCTGATGCGGCGTATGTGTGTGTGTGTTGGGAGGAGCCTCTGATGCGGCGTATGTGTGTGTGTGTTGGGAGGACCCTCTGATGCGGCGTGTGTGTGTGTGTGTTGGGAGGAGCCTCTGATGCGGCGTGTGTGTGTGTGTGTTGGGAGGAGCCTCTGATGCGGCGTATGTGTGTGTGTGTTGGGAGGAGCCTCTGATGCGGCGTGTGTGTGTGTGTTTGGAGGAGCTTCTGATGCGGCGTATGTGTGTGTGTGTTTGGAGGAGCTTCTGATGCGGTGTGTGTGTGTGTGTGTGTTGGGAGGAGCCTCTGATGCGGCGTGTGTGTGTGTGTGTGTGTTTGGAGGAGCTTCTGATGCGGCGTATGTGTGTGTGTGTTGGGAGGAGCCTCTGATGCGGCGTATGTGTGTGTGTGTTGGGAGGAGCCTCTGATGCGGCGTATGTGTGTGTGTGTGTTGGGAGGAGCTTCTGATGGGGCGTGTGTGTGTGTGTGTGTGGAGGAGCTTCTGATGCGGCGTATGTGTGTGTGTGTGTTTGGAGGAGCTTCTGATGCGGCGTATGTGTGTGTGTGTTGGGAGGAGCCTCTGATGCGGCGTATGTGTGTGTGTGTTTGGAGGAGCTTCTGATGCGGCGTATGTGTGTGTGTGTTTGGAGGAGCTTCTGATGCGGCGTATGTGTGTGTGTGTTGGGAGGAGCTTCTGATGCGGCGTATGTGTGTGTGTGTGTTTGGAGGAGCTTCTGATGCGGCGTATGTGTGTGTGTGTTTGGATGTGTGTGTGTGTTTGGAGGAGCTTCTGATGCGGCGTATGTGTGTGAGTGTTGGGAGGAGCCTGATGCGGCGTATGTGTGTGTGTGTTTGGAGTGAGCTTCTGATGCGGCGTATGTGTGTGTGTGTGTTTGGAGGAGCTTCTGATGCGGCGTATGTGTGTGTGTTTGGAGGAGCTTCTGATGCGGCGTATGTGTGTGTGTGTTGGGAGGAGCTTCTGATGCGGCGTATGTGTGTGTGTGTTTGGAGGAGCTTCTATGAGGAGCTTCTGATGCGGCGTATGTGTGTGTGTGTGTTGGGAGGAGCTTCTGATGCGGCGTATGTGTGTGTGTGTTTGGAGGAGCTTCTGATGCGGCGTATGTGTGTGTGTTGGGAGGAGCTTCTGATGCGGCGTGTGTGTGTGTGTGTGTGTTTGGAGGAGCTTCTGATGCGGCGTATGTGTGTGTGTGTGTTTGGAGGAGCCTCTGATGCGGCGTATGTGTGTGTGTGTGTTTGGAGGAGCTTCTGATGCGGCGTATGTGTGTGTGTGTTTGGAGGAGCTTCTGATGCGGCGTATGTGTGTGTGTGTTGGGAGGAGCTTCTGATGCGGCGTATGTGTGTGTGTGTGTTTGGAGGAGCCTCTGATGCGGCGTATGTGTGTGTGTGTTGGGAGGAGCTTCTGATGCGGCGTATGTGTGTGTGTGTGTTGGGAGGAGCCTCTGATGCGGCGTATGTGTGTGTGTGTGTGTTGGAGGAGCTTCTGATGCGGCGTATGTGTGTGTGTGTTGGGAGGAGCTTCTGATGCGGCGTGTGTGTGTGTGTTGGGAGGAGCCTCTGATGCGGCGTATGTGTGTGTGTGTTTGGAGGAGCTTCTGATGCGGCGTATGTGTGTGTGTTGGGAGGAGCTTCTGATGCGGCGTATGTGTGTGTGTGTTTGGGAGGAGCCTCTGATGCGGCGTATGTGTGTGTGTGTTTGGAGGAGCTTCTGATGCGGCGTATGTGTGTGTGTGTGTTGGAGGAGCTTCTGATGCGGCGTATGTGTGTGTGTGTTTGGAGGAGCTTGATGCGGCGTATGTGTGTGTGTGTGGTTTGGAGGAGCTTCTGATGCGGCGTATGTGTGTGTGTGTTTGGAGGAGCTTCTGATGCGGCGTATGTGTGTGTGTGTTTTGGAGGAGCTTCTGATGCGGCGTATGTGTGTGTGTGTTTGGAGGAGCTTCTGATGCGGCGTATGTGTGTGTGTGTTTGGAGGAGCTTCTGATGCGGCGTATGTGTGTGTGTGTTTGGAGGAGCTTCTGATGCGGCGTATGTGTGTGTGTGTTTGGAGGAGCTTCTGATGCGGCGTATGTGTGTGTGTGTTTGGAGGAGCTTCTGATGCGGCGTATGTGTGTGTGTGTTGGGAGGAGCTTCTGATGCGGCGTATGTGTGTGTGTGTTGGGAGGAGCCTCTGATGCGGCGTATGTGTGTGTGTGTTGGGAGGAGCTTCTGATGCGGCGTATGTGTGTGTGTGTGTTGGGAGGAGCTTCTGATGCGGCGTATGTGTGTGTGTGTTGTGGAGGAGCCTCTGATGCGGCGTATGTGTGTGTGTGTGTTGGGAGGAGCTTCTGATGCGGCGTATGTGTGTGTGTGTTGGTGTTTGGAGGAGCTTCTGATGCGGCGTATGTGTGTGTGTTGGGAGGAGCTTCTGATGCGGCGTATGTGTGTGTGTGTGTTGGAGGAGCCTCTGATGCGGCGTATGTGTGTGTGTGTTTGGAGGAGCTTCTGATGCGGCGTGTGTGTGTGTGTGTGTGTTTGGAGGAGCTTCTGATGCGGCGTATGTGTGTGTGTGTGGGGAGGAGCTTCTGATGCGGCGTATGTGTGTGTGTGTTGGGAGGAGCTTCTGATGCGGCCTATGTGTGTGTGTGTTGGGAGGAGCTTCTGATGCGGCGTATGTGTGTGTGTGTGGGGAGGAGCCTCTGATGCGGCGTATGTGTGTGTGTGTGTTGGAGGAGCTTCTGATGCGGCGTATGTGTGTGTGTGTTGGGAGGAGCTTCTGATGCGGCGTATGTGTGTGTGTGTTGGGAGGAGCTTCTGATGCGGCGTATGTGTGTGTGTGTTGGGAGGAGCTTCTGATGCGGCGTATGTGTGTGTGTGTGTGTGTGTTTGGAGGAGCTTCTGATGCGGCGTATGTGTGTGTGTGTTGGGAGGAGCTTCTGATGCGGCGTATGTGTGTGTGTGTTGGGAGGAGCTTCTGATGCGGCGTATGTGTGTGTGTTGGGAGGAGCTTCTGATGCGGCGTATGTGTGTGTGTGTTGGGAGGAGCTTCTGATGCGGCGTATGTGTGTGTGTGTTGGGAGGAGCTTCTGATGCGGCGTATGTGTGTGTGTGTGTTTGGTGGAGCGTCTGATGCGGCGTGTGTGTGTGTGTGTTGGAGGAGCTTCTGATGCGGCGTATGTGTGTGTGTGTGTGTGTTGGGAGGAGCTTCTGATGCGGCGTATGTGTGTGTGTGTGTGTGTTTGGAGGAGCTTCTGATGCGGCGTGTGTGTGTGTGTGTGTGTTGGGAGGAGCTTCTGATGCGGCGTATGTGTGTGTGTGTGTGTGTTTGGAGGAGCTTCTGATGCGGCGTGTGTGTGTGTGTGTGTTTGGAGGAGCTTCTGATGCGGCGTATGTGTGTGTGTGTGTGTGTGTTTGGAGGAGCTTCTGATGCGGCGTGTGTGTGTGTGTGTGTGTTTGGAGGAGCTTCTGATGCGGCGTATGTGTGTGTGTGTGTGTGTTTGGAGGAGCTTCTGATGCGGCGTGTGTGTGTGTGTGTGTTTGGAGGAGCTTCTGATGCGGCGTATGTGTGTGTGTGTGTGTGTTTTGGAGGAGCTTCTGATGCGGCGTGTGTGTGTGTGTGTGTGTTTGGAGGAGCTTCTGATGCGGCGTATGTGTGTGTGTGTGTGTGTTTGGAGGAGCTTCTGATGCGGCGTATGTGTGTGTGTGTGTGTTTGGAGGAGCTTCTGATGCGGCGTGTGTGTGTGTGTGTGTGTTTGGAGGAGCTTCTGATGCGGCGTGTGTGTGTGTGTGTGTGTTTGGAGGAGCTTCTGATGCGGCGTATGTGTGTGTGTGTTGGGAGGAGCTTCTGATGCGGCGTATGTGTGTGTGTGTTTGGAGGAGCTTCTGATGCGGCGTGTGTGTGTGTGTTGGGAGAAGCTTCTGATGCGGCGTGTGTGTGTGTGTGTGTTGGGAGGAGCCTCTGATGCGGCGTATGTGTGTGTGTGTTTGGAGGAGCTTCTGATGCGGCGTGTGTGTGTGTGTTGGGAGAAGCTTCTGATGCGGCGTGTGTGTGTGTGTGTTGGGAGGAGCCTCTGATGCGGCGTGTGTGTGTGTGTGTGTTGGAGGAGCTTCTGATGCGGCGTGTGTGTGTGTGTGTGTTTGGAGGAGCTTCTGATGCGGCGTATGTGTGTGTGTGTTTGGAGGAGCTTCTGATGCGGCGTGTGTGTGTGTGTGTGTTTGGAGGAGCTTCTGATGCGGCGTGTGTGTGTGTGTGTGTTTGGAGGAGCTTCTGATGCGGCGTGTGTGTGTGTGTGTGTTTGGAGGAGCTTCTGATGCGGCGTGTGTGTGTGTGTGTGTTTGGAGGAGCTTCTGATGCGGCGTATGTGTGTGTGTGTTTGGAGGAGCTTCTGATGCGGCGTGTGTGTGTGTGTGTGTTTGGAGGAGCTTCTGATGCGGCGTGTGTGTGTGTGTGTGTTTGGAGGAGCTTCTGATGCGGCGTGTGTGTGTGTGTGTGTTTGGAGGAGCTTCTGATGCGGCGTATGTGTGTGTGTGTTGGGAGGAGCTTCTGATGCGGCGTATGTGTGTGTGTGTTGGGAGGAGCTTCTGATGCGGCGTATGTGTGTGTGTGTTGGGAGGAGCTTCTGATGCGGCGTATGTGTGTGTGTGTTTGGAGGAGCTTCTGATGCGGCGTATGTGTGTGTGTGTTGGGAGGAGCTTCTGATGCGGCGTATGTGTGTGTGTGTTGGGAGGAGCTTCTGATGCGGCGTATGTGTGTGTGTGTTGGGAGGAGCTTCTGATGCGGCGTATGTGTGTGTGTTGGGAGGAGCTTCTGATGCGGCGTATGTGTGTGTGTGTTTGGAGGAGCTTCTGATGCGGCGTATGTGTGTGTGTGTTTGGAGGAGCTTCTGATGCGGCGTATGTGTGTGTGTGTTGGGAGGAGCTTCTGATGCGGCGTATGTGTGTGTGTGTTTGGAGGAGCTTCTGATGCGGCGTATGTGTGTGTGTGTTTGGAGGAGCTTCTGATGCGGCGTATGTGTGTGTGTGTTGGGAGGAGCCTCTGATGCGGCGTATGTGTGTGTGTGTTGGGAGGAGCTTCTGATGCGGCGTGTGTGTGTGTGTGTGTGTTGGGAGGAGCCTCTGATGCGGCGTGTGTGTGTGTGTTTGGAGGAGCTTCTGATGCGGCGTGTGTGTGTGTGTGTTGGGAGGAGCTTCTGATGCGGCGTATGTGTGTGTGTGTTGGGAGGAGCCTCTGATGCGGCGTATGTGTGTGTGTGTTTGGAGGAGCTTCTGATGCGGCGTATGTGTGTGTGTTGGGAGGAGCTTCTGATGCGGCGTATGTGTGTGTGTGTTTGGAGGAGCTTCTGATGCGGCGTGTGTGTGTGTGTGTTGGGAGGAGCTTCTGATGCGGCGTGTGTGTGTGTGTGTTGGGAGGAGCCTCTGATGCGGCGTATGTGTGTGTGTGTTGGGAGGAGCCTCTGATGCGGCGTATGTGTGTGTGTGTTTGGAGGAGCTTCTGATGCGGCGTGTGTGTGTGTGTTGGGAGA
Source organism: Bulinus truncatus (assembly GCA_021962125.1). Classification (NCBI taxonomy): domain Eukaryota; kingdom Metazoa; phylum Mollusca; class Gastropoda; family Planorbidae; genus Bulinus; species Bulinus truncatus. Next base: position 12,604,561 of record JAGDYQ010000004.1, on the reverse strand, counting down.
AGCTTCTGATGCGGCGTATGTGTGTGTGTGTTGGGAGGAGCCTCTGATGCGGCGTATGTGTGTGTGTGTTTGGAGGAGCTTCTGATGCGGCGTGTGTGTGTGTGTGTTGGGGAGGAGCTTCTGATGCGGCGTGTGTGTGTGTGTGTGTTGGGAGGAGCCTCTGATGCGGCGTGTGTGTGTGTGTGTTTGGAGGAGCTTCTGATGCGGCGTATGTGTGTGTGTTGGGAGGAGCCTCTGATGCGGCGTGTGTGTGTGTGTGTTGGGAGGAGCCTCTGATGCGGCGTGTGTGTGTGTGTGTGTTTGGAGGAGCTTCTGATGCGGCGTATGTGTGTGTGTTGGGAGGAGCTTCTGATGCGGCGTGTGTGTGTGTGTGTTGGGAGGAGCCTCTGATGCGGCGTGTGTGTGTGTGTGTTGGGAGGAGCCTCTGATGCGGCGTGTGTGTGTGTGTGTTTGGAGGAGCTTCTGATGCGGCGTATGTGTGTGTGTTGGGAGGAGCCTATGATGCGGCGTGTGTGTGTGTGTGTTGGGAGGAGCCTCTGATGCGGCGTGTGTGTGTGTGTGTGTTTGGAGGAGCTTCTGATGCGGCGTGTGTGTGTGTTGGGAGGAGCTTCTGATGCGGCGTATGTGTGTGTGTTGGGAGGAGCCTCTGATGCGGCGTATGTGTGTGTGTGTTTGGAGGAGCCTCTGATGCGGCGTATATGTGTGTGTGTTTGGAGGAGCCTCTGATGCGGCGTATGTGTGTGTGTGTTTGGAGGAGCCTCTGATGCGGCGTTTGTGTGTGTGTGTTTGGAGGAGCTTCTGATGCGGCGTGTGTGTGTGTGTTGGGAGGAGCCTCTGATTCGGCGTGTGTGTGTGTGTGTTGGGAGGAGCCTCTGATGCGGCGTGTGTGTGTGTGTGTGTGTTTTGGAGGAGCTTCTGATGCGGCGTATGTGTGTGTGTTGGGAGGAGCTTCTGATGCGGCGTGTGTGTGTGTGTGTGTTGGAGGAGCCTCTGATGCGGCGTGTGTGTGTGTGTGTTTAGAGGAGCTTCTGATGCGGCGTGTGTGTGTGTGTGTTGGGAGGAGCCTCTGATGCGGCGTGTGTGTGTGTGTGTTTGGAGGAGCTTCTGATGCGGCGTGTGTGTGTGTGTGTTGGGAGGAGCCTCTGATGCGGCGTGTGTGTGTGTGTGTGTTTGGAGGAGCTTCTGATGCGGCGTGTGTGTGTGTGTGTGTTGGGAGGAGCCTCTGATGCGGCGTGTGTGTGTGTGTGTGGAGCAGCTACTCATGCGGCGTATGTGTGTGTGTTGGGAGGAGCCTCTGATGCGGCGTGTGTGTGTGTGTGTGTGTTTGGAGGAGCTTCTGATGCGGCGTGTGTGTGTGTGTGTGTGTTTGGAGGAGCTTCTGATGCGGCGTGTGTGTGTGTGTGTTTAGAGGAGCTTCTGATGCGGCGTGTGTGTGTGTGTGTGTGGGAGGAGCCTCTGATGCGGCGTATGTGTGTGTGTTGGGAGGAGCCTCTGATGCGGCGTGTGTGTGTGTGTGTGTTGGGAGGAGCCTCTGATGCGGCGTGTGTGTGTGTGTGTGTTTGGAGGAGCTTCTGATGCGGCGTATGTGTGTGTGTGTTGAGAGGAGCCTCTGATGCGGCGTGTGTGTGTGTGTGTTGGGAGGAGCCTCTGTTGCGGCGTATGTGTGTGTGTGTTTGGAGGAGCTTCTGATGCGGCGTATGTGTGTGTGTGTTGGGAGGAGCCTCTGATGCGGCGTATGTGTGTGTGTGTTTGGAGGAGCCTCTGATGCGGCGTATGTGTGTGTGTGTTTGGAGGAGCTTCTGATGCGGCGTGTGTGTGTGTGTGTTGGGAGGAGCCTCTGATGCGGCGTGTGTGTGTGTGTTGGGAGGAGCTTCTGATGCGGCGTGTGTGTATGTGTTGGGAGGAGCTTCTGATGCGGCGTATGTGTGTGTGTGTTTGGAGGAGCCTCTGATGCGGCGTATGTGTGTGTGTGTTTGGAGGAGCTTCTGATGCGGCGTGTGTGTGTGTGTGTTGGGAGGAGCCTCTGATGCGGCGTGTGTGTGTGTGTGTGTTTGGAGGAGCTTCTGATGCGGCGTATGTGTGTGTGTTGGGAGGAGCTTCTGATGCGGCGTATGTGTGTGTGTGTTTGGAGGAGCCTCTGATGCGGCGGTGTGTGTGTGTGTTTGGAGGAGCTTCTGATGCGGCGTATGTGTGTGTGTTGGGAGGAGCCTCTGATGCGGCGTATGTGTGTGTGTGTTTGGAGGAGCCTCTGATGCGGCGTATATGTGTGTGTGTTTGGAGGAGCCTCTGATGCGGCGTATGTGTGTGTGTGTTTGGAGGAGCCTCTGATGCGGCGTGTGTGTGTGTGTGTTTGGAGGAGCTTCTGATGCGGCGTGTGTGTGTGTGTTGGGAGGAGCCTCTGATTCGGCGTGTGTGTGTGTGTGTGTGGGAGGAGCCTCTGATGCGGCGTGTGTATGTGTGTGTGTTTGGAGGAGCTTCTGATGCGGCGTATGTGTGTGTGTTGGGAGGAGCTTCTGATGCGGCGTGTGTGTGTGTGTGTTTGGAGGAGCCTCTGATGCGGCGTGTGTGTGTGTGTGTTTAGAGGAGCTTCTGATGCGGCGTGTGTGTGTGTGTGTTGGGAGGAGCCTCTGATGCGGCGTGTGTGTGTGTGTGTTTGGGAGGAGCTTCTGATGCGGCGTGTGTGTGTGTGTGTTGGGAGGAGCCTCTGATGCGGCGTGTGTGTGTGTGTGTTTGGAGGAGCTTCTGATGCGGCGTGTGTGTGTGTGTGTGTTGGGAGGAGCCTCTGATGCGGCGTGTGTGTGTGTGTGTTGGGAGGAGCCTCTGATGCGGCGTGTGTGTGTGTGTGTTGGGAGGAGCCTCTGATGCGGCGTGTGTGTGTGTGTGTGTTTGGAGGAGCTTCTGATGCGGCGTATGTGTGTGTGTGTTGGGAGGAGCCTCTGATGCGGCGTGTGTGTGTGTGTGTTGGGAGGAGCCTCTGATGCGGCGTATGTGTGTGTGTGTTTGGAGGAGCTTCTGATGCGGCGTATGTGTGTGTGTGTTGGGAGGAGCCTCTGATGCGGCGTATGTGTGTGTGTGTTTGGAGGAGCCTCTGATGCGGCGTATGTGTGTGTGTGTTTGGAGGAGCTTCTGATGCGGCGTGTGTGTGTGTGTGTTGGGAGGAGCCTCTGATGCGGCGTGTGTGTGTGTGTGTTGGGAGGAGCTTCTGATGCGGCGTATGTGTGTGTGTTGGGAGGAGCTTCTGATGCGGCGTATGTGTGTGTGTGTTTGGAGGAGCCTCTGATGCGGCGTATGTGTGTGTGTGTTTGGAGGAGCTTCTGATGCGGCGTGTGTGTGTGTGTGTTGGGAGGAGCCTCTGAGGCGGCGTGTGTGTGTGTGTGTGTTTGGAGGAGCTTCTGATGCGGCGTATGTGTGTGTGTGTTGGGAGGAGCTTCTGATGCGGCGTATGTGTGTGTGTGTGTTGGAGGAGCCTCTGATGCGGCGTGTGTGTGTGTGTGTGTTTGGAGGAGCTTCTGATGCGGCGTATGTGTGTGTGTTGGGAGGAGCCTCTGATGCGGCGTATGTGTGTGTGTGTTTGGAGGAGCTTCTGATGCGGCGTATGTGTGTGTGTGTTTGGAGGAGCCTCTGATGCGGCGTATGTGTGTGTGTGTTTGGAGGAGCTTCTGATGCGGCGTATGTGTGTGTGTGTTTGGAGGAGCTTCTGATGCGGCGTGTGTGTGTGTGTGTGTTGGGAGGAGCCTCTGATGCGGCGTGTGTGTGTGTGTGTTGGGAGGAGCCTCTGATGCGGCGTGTGTGTGTGTGTGTTGGGAGGAGCCTCTGATGCGGCGTGTGTGTGTGTGTGTGTTTGGAGGAGCTTCTGATGCGGCGTATGTGTGTGTGTGTTGAGAGGAGCCTCTGATGCGGCGTGTGTGTGTGTGTGTTGGGAGGAGCCTCTGTTGCGGCGTATGTGTGTGTGTGTTTGGAGGAGCTTCTGATGCGGTGTATGTGTGTGTGTGTTGGGAGGAGCCTCTGATGCGGCGTATGTGTGTGTGTGTTTGGAGGAGCCTCTGATGCGGCGTATGTGTGTGTGTGTTTGGAGGAGCTTCTGATGCGGCGTGTGTGTGTGTGTGTTGGGAGGAGCCTCTGATGCGGCGTGTGTGTGTGTGTGTGTGGAGGAGCTTCTGATGCGGCGTGTGTGTGTGTGTTGGGAGGAGCTTCTGATGCGGCGTATGTGTGTGTGTGTTTGGAGGAGCCTCTGATGCGGCGTATGTGTGTGTGTGTTTGGAGGAGCTTCTGATGCGGCGTGTGTGTGTGTGTGTTGGGAGGAGCCTCTGATGCGGCGTGTGTGTGTGTGTGTGTTTGGAGGAGCTTCTGATGCGGCGTATGTGTGTGTGTTGGGAGGAGCTTCTGATGCGGCGTATGTGTGTGTGTGTTTGGAGGAGCCTCTGATGCGGCGTGTGTGTGTGTGTTTGGAGGAGCTTCTGATGCGGCGTATGTGTGTGTGTTGGGAGGAGCCTCTGATGCGGCGTATGTGTGTGTGTGTTTGGAGGAGCCTCTGATGCGGCGTATATGTGTGTGTGTTTGGAGGAGCCTCTGATGCGGCGTATGTGTGTGTGTGTTTGGAGGAGCCTCTGATGCGGCGTATGTGTGTGTGTGTTTGGAGGAGCTTCTGATGCGGCGTGTGTGTGTGTGTTGGGAGGAGCCTCTGATTCGGCGTGTGTGTGTGTGTGTTGGGAGGAGCCTCTGATGCGGCGTGTGTATGTGTGTGTGTTTGGAGGAGCTTCTGATGCGGCGTATGTGTGTGTGTTGGGAGGAGCTTCTGATGCGGCGTGTGTGTGTGTGTGTTTGGAGGAGCCTCTGATGCGGCGTGTGTGTGTGTGTGTTTGGAGGAGCTTCTGATGCGGCGTGTGTGTGTGTGTGTTGGGAGGAGCCTCTGATGCGGCGTGTGTGTGTGTGTGTTTGGAGGAGCTTCTGATGCGGCGTGTGTGTGTGTGTGTGTTGGGAGGAGCCTCTGATGCGGCGTGTGTGTGTGTGTGTTTGGAGGAGCTTCTGATGCGGCGTGTGTGTGTGTGTGTTGGGAGGAGCCTCTGATGCGGCGTGTGTGTGTGTGTGTTGGGAGGAGCCTCTGATGCGGCGTGTGTGTGTGTGTGTGTTTGGAGGAGCTTCTGATGCGGCGTATGTGTGTGTGTGTTGGGAGGAGCCTCTGATGCGGCGTGTGTGTGTGTGTGTTGGGAGGAGCCTCTGTTGCGGCGTATGTGTGTGTGTGTTTGGAGGAGCTTCTGATGCGGCGTATGTGTGTGTGTGTGTTGGGAGGAGCCTCTGATGCGGCGTATGTGTGTGTGTGTTTGGAGGAGCCTCTGATGCGGCGTATGTGTGTGTGTGTTTGGAGGAGCTTCTGATGCGGCGTGTGTGTGTGTGTTGGGAGGAGCCTCTGATGCGGCGTGTGTGTGTGTGTTGGGAGGAGCTTCTGATGCGGCGTGTGTGTGTGTGTTGGGAGGAGCTTCTGATGCGGCGTATGTGTGTGTGTGTTTGGAGGAGCCTCTGATGCGGCGTATGTGTGTGTGTGTTTGGAGGAGCTTCTGATGCGGCGTGTGTGTGTGTGTGTGTTGGGAGGAGCCTCTGATGCGGCGTGTGTGTGTGTGTGTGTGTTTGGAGGAGCTTCTGATGCGGCGTATGTGTGTGTGTTGGGAGGAGCTTCTGATGCGGCGTATGTGTGTGTGTGTTTGGAGGAGCCTCTGATGCGGCGTGTGTGTGTGTGTGTTGTTTGGAGGAGCTTCTGATGCGGCGTATGTGTGTGTGTTGGGAGGAGCCTCTGATGCGGCGTCTGTGTGTGTGTTGGGAGGAGCTTCTGATGAGGCGTATGTGTGTGTGTGTTTGGAGGAGCCTCTGATGCGGCGTATGTGTGTGTGTGTTTGGAGGAGCTTCTGATGCGGCGTGTGTGTGTGTGTGTTTGGAGGAGCTTCTGATGCGGCGTGTGTGTGTGTGTGTTTGGAGGAGCCTCTGATGCGGCGTGTGTGTGTGTGTGTTTGGAGGAGCTTCTGATGCGGCGTGTGTGTGTGTGTGTTTGGAGGAGCTTCTGATGCGGCGTGTGTGTGTGTGTGTTTGGAGGAGCTTCTGATGCGGCGTGTGTGTGTGTGTGTTTGGAGGAGCTTCTGATGCGGCGTGTGTGTGTGTGTGTTTGGAGGAGCTTCTGATGCGTCGTGTGTGTGTGTGTGTTTGGAGGAGCTTCTGATGCGGCGTGTGTGTGTGTGTGTTTGGAGGAGCTTCTGATGCGGCGTGTGTGTGTGTGTGTGTTGGGAGGAAACATACATTTTTCGATGAAACGATTCTTTTAATACAATACTATTTAGTGTTGAGGCAATTTAGAGTAACTTATCGTCCTTTATTCTCTAAAGCAGTGGTCTTCAACACCGTAGCCCTGGACCGGTACCGGTACTGTAGATCAAATTTCAGGATTTAGCCTGAGCAAGTAATGGGTCACTGAGCTTGACCCATAACCCATATGACCCATCAAGTTCTTGACCCAGACCCATCATGACCCATGACCCATTGAATGTTGTTATTTTCAAGATGGCGGCCGTCGCCAAAGAAACCATTTTAAAATTTAAAAAAATCGCGCGACGACGGGTTTTTTTAGGGTCGTGCGGAGACTAAGGATGGGTCGTGGGTCAGGGAACATTGACCCATGACCCATGTGACCCATGCAATTTTGCGACCCATTTGACCCATTGACCCATGACCCATTGACCCATTACGTGCTCTGGCCCCCACTTTCTTGGAGGCCCCCAAACACATTGTAGTAGTGAGCGATTTTCATTTAGACTTAAATATTTCGGATTGACATACGATTTCTAGACTATTAAAGGGCCCCCAAATCTAAATAGCTTAGGGCCTTATCAAGTCTTAATCCGGCCCTGCTTATACATGTTCGGGGTGTGAAAAGATGACCATACAGGAAATAATAATTCTATACCTAAACATAGTGAGAGTGAGAGTGAAATAATTAATCCCTTCACTAATAATAATACATATCTGCATGTGAGTTGAAACCTTCCGCAGAGTTGTTTCCCCTGTCGCCTTCGCCAAATATTTGTAACCCATTTTGGCAACCGTCAATGTCTTTTTAAACATCTAAGATTCACAGCAGGCCCGTAGCGTGAGGGGGGAGGCAGGGGGCCAGGCCCCGTGCGTTTTGTCTGGCCCCCCTCTGCTTATTTGTTCTACTTAGTAAAATGTATTACCTGCCCTCCCCCCCCCCGCTTTTGCCTGCCCCCTGCTGTAAAATGCCTGGCCCCTGCTGTAGAATTTTCACGCTACGGGGCTGATTCACAGGCGAAGTTTTATAAGTAGTTGTCACTTTGATCTTTATGAATGTACTGCAACTCAAACGGACCAAGAAAGAACCAATGCAAACTTTTAACTAAACATTCATTAGGAAGCGTGCCTGACGACATGATAGATTTGGTTAGCAGTAGTTCATTCACGTTACAAGTTGTTAATTTTCCTCTTTATAACGTTTTTGGGCAAATTTTTCTCAGCTTCAAAGCACTGATATTTTGCTAGTGTGCAATAGTGATTCCTTGATTAGATATTAGAACCGCTGTCGAATCCCCGGTCTAAATAACGCGACGATGGTAAAAATCCTGGAAATATATTTACAACGCTTACCATTCTGATTAACAAGACAACGCTTACCATTCTCATTCACAAGACAACGCTTACCATTCTCATTAACCAGACAACGCTTACCATTCTCGTTAACAAGACAACGCTTACCATTCTCATTTAGAAGACGTTCGTTTTCTTCTTTCAATCTGCTTATCTCGAACTGGTACTGTTGCCAATTGTTACCTTCCTGCATGTCCGGCCTAGTCTCTCAGCAGTGTTCCGTATGATGTCAAGGTGTAGACAAAGTTAAATAAGCAAATGTACTCTACAAGGAAAATATAAAAGCACAGAGGCAAGTGAATTAATGATATCTGAGCCCGAGGCGGAAAAAAAAATTCCCTTTTTTTTTTTAGGAAAAATAAATACGTTGCGACGCTGTATTTAATTTAGAAAATGCTAAAAAGATAAGTACTTGGTGCCTGCAGGGCCATTGCACTATTGGCTCTGGTGGGGATGAAAGACTAATGGATATTTCAGGTCATGGCTCAAGTCCCCCTGCTATATCTTCCATGGTGACTCCGTGGCCATTGCAGTATTGGCCATGGTGGGGATGAAAGAAAGGCACCATAAAAACCGTTTCTTTAGGGATTTGTGGGATTTTAGTTCAGTTCATTCTTACAGGGACTACACACACAAAAACAGAAGATCTCTACTTCATCTCATCCCCTGATGGTCTCTATTGGCTTTATACGAAATTCTTTACTTTTCTTTTTTAAAAATATACTTTAAATATCTATAAATAAAAAAAAACAACCAATAAACAAAAAAAAATATATAAAAATGGGTATATAAATCGGCTTGGTGAGGACTCTCCTTTTATGTACATGCCGTAAAATATCTCTCTGCATAGGCTACACCCTATGATAAGCTGTAAAAAGTAATTAGCTAGTTGGACAAGGTATCCTTATAACGCGACTATTTACCTTGAAGTTAAACAGAACATCTATACGATCAAATCAAAATAAGAAATGAAAAAATTAAACTGAGTGTTGCATGTCACAGTGGTCCCCCAACCTTTTTCTCTCCGCGGACCGGGCAGCAATTGATAATTTCACCGCGGCACACTGGAAGGGGGGAGGGGGGGGGCTTGTTTATTTCTCGTCCATGGAAAGTCACACAATCAAGAGAGAAATAAATAAAAAGGAAATAATTTAAATGTTTGTTGGGCGGTCCACTAACATTCGTTCCACGGCCCGGCACCGGTCCGCGGCCGGGGGTTGGGGGACCACTGTTGTATGTATGGCACTAAGAATCAGTGCTACACACAAACTTTACTATTGGCTGCTACACATGAACTATACTATAGGCTGCTACACATTAACTATACTATACGGTTTCGATTGCATCACCAATGACCCACTTTTTAAATCACAGTTATTGACATTCTTCGGATATATACACGCCTACCACCACATCGTACAAAAACTTAACATGTTTTTTTTTTAAACAAAAAAAAACAACCATGTTTTGACCATGCCATAGACTTTTAGCGTCATTAGAATTCAATATAGTTTGGCCACATCGCCTAACGAAATCAATTGGATATATGGTCAAACAGTTTTGGATTGTACTTCTAAATAGGTCATAACGTGTTTTATGTAATTATAACCCCACAATCAACCTTAGAGACCAACTTCTCACTTTAATACAGCAGATATATTTATAACTAAGTCATTCTTATGGGTTGAGGAAAAATAAAACAAGTTTATACTTAGGCCTACGCCGTTACTGTCCTAGATAGCTGATGGCGAAAAACAATGTTTTTAATCTTAGTTTTAACCAAGAAACACAGAAAGGAGATTTATACAATATGACATAAAGATATACAATTTATATACATATATGATACAATGTGATGTATACATGTATCAACCGTACAGGAGTAATATATCAGTATTAACATCAGAGACTACCCTAGCATTACGGTTCAATGCAGCCCCGTAGCATGAAAATTCTACAGCAGGGGCCAGGCATTCTATAGCAGGGGCCAGGCAATAGCAGGGAGGGCCAGGTAATACATTTTATTAAGTAGAATAAATAAGCAGAGGGGCCACTCCACACGCTACGGGCCTGGTTCAATGCCCGGGGTCTAGGGCGTGTCAAATACAAGGCCTAGGGACGGGTAGGCTATAAATCGTATCATAACTCATTCATCTCAGGGCCTCATGAAGGTGTCGGCCCTTATTGCCAACTCTCTAAAGCCGCTACTGTTAACATTAACAAATGTCAACAATGTGTGTATTAACAGTAACAAATATCAACAATGTGTGTGTTAATATCAACAAATGTCAACAATGTGTGTGTTAACATTAACAAATGTCAACAATGTGTGTGTTAACATTAACAAATGTCAACAATGTGTGTGTTAACATTAAAAACAAAAGATCTATAGTATTACACAGAACGTCGTTTATCCGAATCAATTGGAACCGGATACGCGATTGTTCGGATAACCGATTGCGATCCATGCAGTATATGAAACCTAATCATTCAAAAAGAAGCGTGCATGACGACATGATAGATTTAGTTAGTAATAATTCATTCACGTTACAAATGGTTGGTTGTCTTCTTTATATCGTTTTAGGCAGTATTTCTCAGCTTCAAAGCACTGGTATTTTGCTAGTGTGCAATAGTGATTCCTTGATTAGATATTAGAACCGCTGTTTAATCCCTGATCTAAATAACGCGACGATGGTAAAAATCCTGGAAATATGATACAAATATTTGAAATCATGAAGTGCGGGAAACATGCTTGAAGAAAAGGCATTATAGGTGCGAAATGTCGCAATTTCACTTAATCTTGGGTAAAATAGTCACTTATTTTTCTAGTACCATTGTACATCTTTGTTTTTTAGCTGCAAGGTCTCGATTCATATACATATACATGCAGTTGACAAAAACAAAAATAATAAACTGGTCCGTATATTTGACACTCTGGATTATAAACGTTCGGATAAACGACGTTCTACTATGTTGGGTGTCATTACTCGTCTGAAGTGGATAATAACGTAAAATGGTTGCTTTACCTGTCCTGTTTTAGTTCCTTGAATGAATTAAGTTCAAGCTCCAATTTAAGAAGTTTTATAGAAGAATACACTTTTAATTTTGTGTTTACAGTCAAATTCTTTTTCAAACAGTTAAAGACGCGTGGCACAGCATGACTAAACTTGATCTTTCTAATTGACCCACAGAACACATGTGTCATTCATTCGCTTTATACAACAAAACAAATAATCTAAAACAGTTCATCTAAAGTCCTTTTCTGATACAAAAATATACAACAGCTTTTAAAAAAAAAAACCTACCAAGACAAAATTTTCTAGTTTCTATCCCATTTCAATCTTAGCCTTATTATGTTGGCCTTATTCCCCCCCACCAGTAAGTTTAAATAACGAAGAACCTATTTTTAAAATTGTTTGGGAAAATCCACTCAGAAAACAAAAATTTTCGTGTAGCCTTAGGGGCCGTCCATAAAGTACGTCACGCTATTTTTGACGATTTTTGACCCCCACTCCCCCTGTCACAAAGTGTCACAAATCTCGGGACCCCCCCCCCCCTAAAGTACGTCACACTTTCGAAAATTTTTTTTTTAATTAAGTACTAATTAAAATTGAATCGAAAACTTACATCGCACTTCACTATTAAACTGCCTTAACATATAAATATTAAAAGAACTATCAGATTATTAAATGAGTTTAATAGTAGAAAAACTAATTGTCAATAGTTGTATCAGTTATTCTTTGAAACAGTAACTCAATCAATTGAATTTGAAAAAAACAATTACAAAAATTAGATTGACAATTATATAATAAATATCATTTATCTGCTACCTATTCATTTACAATGGGTGAGGTGAACTTTGAGATAATCTTCCGATTATGCATTCTATTGACACAGGATAAGAAGTAGATTAGCGAAACTTGACCTCAACCAGTAATTAAATAATAAAAATGGAAACAAAACAATGTGACTAAAAAAAGGACTAGATTGACAAATTATGTGAGCAGCTCTGGTGCTATATTGAATATGTTTATAGTGGGCCTGTGAATTATGTTTAATTAAAAAAATATTCACTAGACATCATCCATCCATGGTGAAGTGTTCATCCATAGTTAAGACTGACATAAATCTTTCCGTATCATAGTTTCCTGGAAGGATAGTTGCAGACAGATCAACTTCATCCTCATCTAGCCACTCAATATCCTCTGAATGTGCATTTTCCATTCTGCCAATAATTGCCATGAGTTCTCTTTGCCTTCTAGCAGCGATTCTCAAAGGACGAATGCGTTTTATCTGAGTTGATTCTGGAAAATTTGGGGTTGGCACATTCTCCTAGGAGACGGGTGGTCGAGTGGTATAGAGCGCTCGACTGTCGACCGGAGGGTCCCGGGTTGGAATCTCAGTGAGAACCTTAGGACTTTTTCAGGTCCTGGTGAAAGTTCCCAAGTCCACCCAGCTTTAAATGGGTACCTGACTTTATGTTGGGGGAGTAAAGGCGGCTGGGAATTGCACACAATCCCTTCATATGCCTAGGTTATAGAAACAGATGAATTCTACACTTCATCTGCCTGCCCGATGGCCCTTTAGGGCTAAGGAAACTTTACTTTTTTACATACTCCTGCGCCCGAGCTCTGTGTTATCCTGTATATTTCTTCAACATTGTTTGTGAGGCAAAGTATAAGTGACACACTTTGCGAATTCGATCATGTATGCTGGTCTGCAAAGATGGACAATAAAGATCATATGGTTGCACTTTAAAAACTCCTGTTGGTCTTGGCATAATGTCATCAAATTTGAGAGTTTGTGCCACAAACAAACAATGAAGGAAATGTATGTGCATCTGCATCTGCTCTTTCTGAAGCTCTGAGTCCATCAGTTGTTTGGTTGATTGGGATTGGATTTGGAGGAGGAAATAATCTCGAAGGTAAAACGTTGAAAAATGAGCTCCGTACTTTGTCGCAACATTTTATGTCCTGACATTTCACAATTTGAGTGAAGTATTGGCTGGTGAGAACATGATGGTCAAACCATTCTTATCCTTTGACATCAGTCCTGCTGCATCCAATTCAGATTTCTGAGGGTTGATATATTCTGCAACTGTTGGAAATTGGTCAACAATCACATGCGACCAGATTTCAGCTAAAGTTTCACCAGCAAACTTGAAGTTTGTTCTTTCCAAATCCTCATTTATTGTTCTGCCCTGCGAATCAAAGTAAATGCCATAATGTTCATTTGGCAATATGACACCAGACAGTTCGCTGCTAAATGGAGCCATTCGATGTTCCACGCGATTATATGCACTTCTTCCTGGTGCACTGGTTGCAATATTATTTTGCAACTTCAATTACGGTAATTTTTTGTATTATAATACAAATTCCAAATTTCTTTATCAGTGATATAATTATGCAGCAGACAACAAAGAAATAGTAACACTCCCGTAAGGCTACTGATAACACAAGGCTTTGCAACAGTTTATTAGCGGTCCTAACTAGCATGAGGAATTGTGAACAACACATTGAAAAGATATGCATTTCATGCTATTTTGACATAAAACTAATTCAAGTGTTTCACAATTTTTTTTTTGAAAATTATATTTAAAACTATTAAGTTTTACTAAAAAAAATAAAAAAATTAAATTAGAAATAAAATTAAAAATATATTTTAAAAATGTGACGTCACACTTGGCCTGACCCCCCCCCCCCCTGTCACAAACTGTCACACTTTCTTATACCCCCTCCCCCCCCCCTTGGAGCGTGACGTACTTTATGGACGGCCCCTTAAGGGACTCCCAGCCGGTAATGTGTAACGACGATACGCTCCATGTACGTCAAGGTATGTCACAGGTTGTGAAGGGTGGAGGGGAGGGGGGAGTTTGAAAAAAAAAAAAAACCCAACTGGGCGTTTGGTTGTTTATTTAAAAGAAGAAAGCAAGGTCAGCCTGTGGAGTTCTGGGTCGTATTGCGAAAAAAAAAAGCTTGCTGGGTTCAAAAGCTGGCACCTACCTTGCCCCATCTCCCATGTAGACACACCCAGTTGCCCCATGTAGGGGGCCCCATTAGAGACTTTAAAATACACGTGTGCTGGAAATTGGACGCGATCAACATATTGTAAGTATTACAACAGAACAACAGCTGTTTACTACAACAGTTTACCATACGCAGAACCGTTCGTTCTATGAGGGCCATAGGCAGAACCGTAGATTTATGGCATTTGTTGATATTTATTGGGTCCGTGGCAGAGACCATTATTGATATTTATTGGGCCCAAGGTAGAGACCATAATTGATATTTATTGGGCCCAAGGCAGAGACTATTATTGATATTTATTAGGCCCAAGGCAGAGATCATTATTGATATTTATTGGGCCCAAGGCAGAGACCATAACTGATATTTATTAGGCCCAAGGCATAGACTATTATTGATATATATTGGGCCCAAGGCAGAGACTATTATTGATATTTATTGGGTCCAAGGCAGAGACCATAATTGATATGTATTGGGCCCAAGGCATAGACTATTATTGATATTTATTGGGCCCAAGGCAGAGACTATTATTGATATTTATTGGGTCCAAGGCAGAGACCATAACTGATATTTATTGGGTCCAAGGCAGAGACTATTATTGATATTTATTGGGCCCAAGACAGACCCATAATGATATTTATTGGACCCAAGGCAGAGACTATTATTGATATTTAGTGGGCCCAAGGCAGACACTATTATTGATATTTATTGGGCCCAAGGTAGAGACCATAATTGATATTTATTGGGCCCAAGGCAGAGACCATTATTGATATTTATTGGGCCCAAGGCAGAGACTATTATGATATTTATTGGGCCCAAGGCAGAGACCATAAATGATATTTATTGGGCCCAAGGTATAGACCATAAGTGATATTTATTGGGCCTAAGGCAGAAACCATAAGTGACATTTATTGGGCCCAAAGTAGAGACCATAATTGATATTTATTGGGCCCAAGGTAGAGACCATTATGGATATTTATCGGGCCAAAGGCAGTGAATCCTAGATTTATTTATTGTGTCCTAGGCATTGATGTCTTATTTTTGGAGCCCTATGTGGTGAAGATAGGGATGTTTCGGTGACCATAGATATATTGTAACCATCCCCATAAATTGGACCCTTACAGAGAGACTTGTAGAAATATTTGGGGCACTAGGTAAAAGTACTTGTCAGGACACTCTTAGAATCACGGTAAATAAATAAAAAAAATAATAATTGAAGCAATAACATTGAAGATGATGGCGGTTGTCTAATTTGTCTATCTAAAAAGGTCGCCTAATTTGACTATCTAAAAAGGTCGCCTAATTTGTCTATCTAAAAAGGTCGCCTAATTTGACTATCTAAAAAGGTCACCTAATTTGACTATCTAAAAAGGTCGCCTAATTTGACTATCTAAAAAGGTCGCCTAATTTGACTATCTATTTGACTACTGGTTTGATCAGGGCGATTGGAAAACACAGAATCTAGAAATTTTTCGATTTTACTTCCCCTTAAGAAAGGTAACCCTCAGACAGCCATTATGTCTAACCAAAACACATCACGATCTTTGCTCTCCTCCGTACATCTACAATGACGTTATCAAGTGCCCCATCAATTGGCCAAGATAATTTTTTTTTATTTTAATGTAAACATATATCATTTGGTCGTGTCTATTTATAGTTTGATACATTTCCGTTTTTTTTACAAGTGATGCAATGTGTTAAACACTCAGATCCTGATAAGCGAAGAAATATTTTAAGAATTATAATTTTGTGTGTGTGTTGATTTCGAAGTGTTGAATCATTACACTAAATCCATGCAGGCTACAAGCTACGTACGTTTTTTTTTTGTTAAAAACTATTAAAAAAATTAAAACTTGATGGATTAAGGATACGATAAGTCTACCTATTGAACGTGAAAGGACAGCCGATTGCATTGTAAATTGTTAACACACAAAACAGTTTAAATTGTTATCGCTCTCTCTCTTAATCAATTTATGGGTTTTATATATATATATATATATATATATATATATATATATATATATATATATATATAAATGTACATTTGTTTTAAAATGTAAGGATTTATCGTTTACGAGTGTTAATGAGTGAAATCAATGGACATAATAACACAGGGGGCCAGCCCCGTAGCGTGAAAATCTACTGCATGGGCCAGGCATTCTACATCAGGGGCCAGGCAATAGCATGGGGGGGGGGGCAGGTAATGCATTTTACTAAGTAGAACAAATAAGCAGGGGGAGGGGGGTCAGATAAAAAAGCAGGGGGCCCGCCCCCCGCACGATACGGGCCTGCAGGGGCCCTTTCCTAAAGATGCAAAAAAATTTATGAGGCTTAGCTGATTGATGATTTATATTGATTATATGTTAAAATTGTTAAAATGTACTGTCTTACATCTGAATAGTAAAGTTCCCTTAGCACTTAAGGGGCGTCGAGGCAGATGAAGTCTAGAATTTATCAGTTTCTATAAGCTTGGCATTGTTAAAATGTAAGGACATCAAATACATCTGAATAAAAGACGCACACACCAAGCTGTTCATCGTTGTTTATTACGTGTGGGACGCATAGGGCCACATAGTGTGTTTCAAGCCAAATCAGCAGTGTAAGATAGAAATATGTTTCATCTGTGGTTGTTTTGAAAGTTGATAAATTTTACATGCGTAATAGCAATGTGTATACTCCAGTGGTCGGTAAAGTGCAGCTCCGGAGCCGCATGTGGCTCTTTGGCTCCTTAAGTGCGGCTCTGGCATTTAGTTTTATTTAGTATACAACTTATTTAGTGTACTACTTATTTAGTGTAATAAAAGTTTACTAAGCAAGCAGATTTGGCTCCCAATTTTTTTTTTCATTTGCTGTAATGTTCATATTTGGCTCTTTAGCTGGTAAGTTTGCTGACGACTGGTATACTCTGATATTGTGGAGAACCAATGTAGTCAGAGTTTGATGACGCAATTTGGTAGGCTCCGCCCACCACAGACTCTATGGCGTCATTCCGCCATCGCGCTGTAGTTTATTCTGAGTTCTAGTGTATACGTCATTTTGGTAGAAATGACGTATACTACAACCGACTGTGGGGGGCATGTGCTTTGTTTTAGCAGTTGAGAAATTAGTCTAGTTTTGAGCATTGTAGTAAAGAAATTCTCATAGCTAATTAAGGGATTTAACCGTGTTAACTAGGATGAATGGCATTAATAGATGATTGACTTCCCTTGTATCCATAATCAAGCCTATTTCATATTGAGATCTCTGCCAGCACGTGATTATCGCGTGGTGGTAGGTCATAGTAGCGGTCCGCACGCGTGCAATGCAAAATTTTAAATAAAAATGTTAGAAAACGGTTAGTTTTAAAAACTCTGTTTTTATCGTGTTTTGTTCTAATCAATATTTAAATTCTTAACTCTTGAATTATAATAATCAATAATTATTATTAATCAATGATTATTGATAATATTCTTGACATAATAAAGAAAGCAAGACACTTAGGAGCTAAACAAAATTTGGCATGACGACAACTTTAACTATTAATTAGTTTTATTCTTCGCCCCAATACATTTTGTTTTATTGGATGACTATATATTGCTATTACTCTGTTATAAATAGATGCTGCACGCCGACCAACCAAACTTTTCTCTAGCTTAGGAAAACACTGGGAATCACAGATTAGATGTTTATAGTATCTTCTCTATAATGGGAACTATTGGTTTACGTTGTCTTCATACCTCACTACCCCCGGCAATGAATGCCACGTATATATGCTCATGTAAGTTAGATTGATTACAAAATTGATTATAGACCGACTGATTGAGTAATAGCTAGATAGATAGATAGATCGAATTATTTTTCTTTGATCATTTTCATCTCTCTTTACGGCTTTGCTGTGGACACTGAATGAAACTTATAGGTGTATCGTGAATCGCAAAAGTTTTAGAACCACTGTATAAAATATTTAATTTAGCTAAGTGTCACAATAATTCGGAACATTCGACCACTGTCTGGTTGTACAGATATGTGCTGCAGCCTAGTCTAGATAACTGATTACAAGTGTCAAGTATATGAAACTATTAGTGCAGCTGTTGCAGATGTGACCAGCAAGATGTTGTAATTATCAACAAATTATGCGATACAAATTATGCGAAATAAAATGATGATACATTTCATACCGTAGTCAGTACATGCTGTAAGTTTTTAGTCAACATGAAGAGAGATATGTTAGAGGGAATTCCCTGTAGCACGGTAACGCACCAAATGAATGGGATATAAAACGGAAGTATAAAAATAACTAGATACACTGAGGGTTATTTTGGAGGGAGATGTTTTTCTATAAAAATATGCCATATGTGTAAAGTGAATAAATAAAAGAAACCACCATCGTCATCCTCGACATTTTGTGTTAATAAAGAAAATATTAATGAAATGGTAAAAATTGTCATTTTCATTACTGGACATTTCTGTTAGACTAGTGATGTCAATCTAATTATATTTTATGTAATGAGGACATTAAATCCCGTATAATATATGCTACATTAAAATACTCTTCTAGTATTGAACTAAAGACAAGTTCATTCAGTTGTTTATCATCGTTTATTAACAGCACGCCTTGCATTGCTACAGAATTCGGGCGTGAGTCAATCATACATCAGCGGTTCTCACAGGTCACACCCTTGGCTCAACAAGTGTTGTGCAGTATCCAGCTGCTCAGGAAGAAGTGCATAGTGGACAACTTCTCAACATTGTACAGGCACCTGGGCACGTCCCTTATAAAGAGCTTGAACGTTCTGGACGAGGGGTGCTCGAAGCGGGACGATGTCAGATCCGCCGTCAGGGCCCAACCGAACGCGTTCAGCATTCCGTCGTTGTACATGAGGAACAGAGGGAAGTAGTCGCTGCAGTCTGTGTCTTCTCTGAAGTCATACCAGTAGTGTTGCCCTGTTTGAAAAAAACAAAATTACACAAAACACCGAGTTAATTGCGTGAACTCAAAAAGTTTGATAGGCTAGGAATTGTATTTATACTAAAAATAAAGGTAGCTTTGTAACAAGAAGTATACGCAGCTAACGCAAAAAAAAAAAAGAATAGCACATATGATTACTAATAAAAATCCCCATGAAGTACACAAACTGCAAAAATGTAAAAAAAAATGTTATTCTTGGACTGTTGCCGCGGTTCTAAACCGGTAGTACGCTTGCCCCAAGGGGTAACGAGAAAGGTTATGCAGGGGTGCCCAGCGAAATATAATTTTTTAAACCGCGGCATTGTGGTGTTAAACTGGACGTTCCGTTTTTCGTAGTGCTGCCATAACCTGCGTCCAGGGAATTAAGTGCATTCATTAAGCTGTTAACTGTCAATTACCGATCACAGCTTTAATGAAAGGAAGTAATTGGTTAATAACTTAATTAGTTTGACCCAATTAACCGCGGTACATATTTAGTCCGTTAAAAGAATCAGTGAATAAATGCATTAGCCCTACAGAGTTGATGAACATTTTCTTCTCAGGAGAAATAGTAAAAAAAACAAAAGCATAATTTGAATCGCCTGGATTTTTCACAGTAACGGCACTTAGACAAGGCGGTGAATTTTTGTTTTATTTTTGTTCTACTTTGGACTTGAATTGTAACTAGTACAGTCAAGATTGGGTGGACGGATGGCCTATTGTGCAGATCGCTTGAGTGACGACCTGAGAGTCCCGGGTTCGATCCTCGGTGTAAGCCATGGGAATTTTTCCAGGTGAAATGTGCTGTTAAGTTCACGAGGTGCGCCTAGCATTAAATGGGTACCTGACTTGAGGAAATAAAGGCGGCTGGGCCAACCACACAATCCTTTTAATGTCATGGCTACAGAAACAGATGAATTCTCAACTTCATCGGCCCCAATGACTTTTTAGCGAACATTACTTTTTACAGTCGTGTTTTACTTGGGTGGGGGTGTCTACTTGTTAAGTACTTGTTAAACCCGTGTTTAACAAGACAACCATTTACATTGCAGAACTGGGCTACAAACTCAATCTAAACATCATGTTCAAAATGCAAGTTAGAATGGGAACGTTATGTTAATTCTACAACTTCAATAGGGACTACTTATTGCGGCGGAAGTAGCTTTTTTTTTTACCTCCCGGGGAAGATTCCACCCTCCCCTTAGTATTTAAATCTACTGGCTATCTTCGATACAGTCAAGAGAAATAACTATGACATATTGACATTGACTACTGCCAATTCTTATAAAAGCAAAGACCATTTTCTTTCATGCAAGCCCAGTATTAGAGTATTTCTTATTTGGAATAATTAAAATTTTACTTCAAAGTTTGAAGTTCAAACAAAGTATATTCAAGTGTTGTCTATGTTAAATGTGAAACAAAGAATCGTATATTTGTTTTACCCATGGAGACAAAGCATTTCCCTTTCACCCATTTTGTACCCCGGAGACCAGACTCATTCTTGGGGAAAACCATTGTATTGGATGGATCGTTTCCCTTCTGTAAATATAGGTCAGTTCCAGTGCCTTGTTGTTCATATTCCGGTGCTGTTCTTCCTGTGGTGCAAATTGAAGCTTGTTGGTGGAACGAGAAAGAAAATATTTTACAAATGTACAATTATAATCTAAATATGGATAGTTACAGCTCTATTTCTCCATAAGATACAAAATGATACATTTGTAAGTCTACGAAATAAAGCTGAAATCGATAAACATATATGGACCGACTATTAATGACGCTATTATAATCTTTATTTTATCTTAATTTCTAAAAAAGGCTGAGAACCAGTGCTTTAGACTTACATGGCTTGACAAAGTAGGCAGTCAGGAAGTAATGACCGCCATCTTCAACAAACAGATTCGCCATTTGCTTGGAGGGGAAGCCGTTCGGCACGGTGTTTGGAACTCCGGTTTGAATGCCGGCGATGTAGCCGTTTTTGTCGAAGAGAAGCACCAACGCGTAGTCAGCGGATTTGACGTAGCGGGCCCCCCTCCAGGCTGATTTCTCATCACAACTGCTAATTTTCACAAACCTTTGTGGCGGGGGAGGGGGAGGGGCGGGGGGGGGGGAAGGCAAAAAAATGTTTAATTAAATACAATTATCATAATAGAAGAATAATAAAATAATAAAAAAAAATGAGGAATGAATCTCAAATTAATGACATCAATGGGGCATGCAAACCACATTTTTTTCAGTTTATTTTATCTTCTATTTAGGAACGGTAATTAAAAAAAAAGGGACGCGCCATACAGGGCCGACTTAATAAGTGGTATGTGTGGATGGGGGGAGGGACAGGGGGGATCCCTTTAAAACATGAGGGGGGGGGTTTGTTCTATCACACAAACCTGTCATGTGATAATTACAAATGAAACGAGGATGAAGAATAATACAAATTGCCGTTAATAATATAAAACTTGAATTAACACCAAGCACAGCTTTGTCAGATAGCTCTCATAAACATGACACCTCTCCCCCCCCCCCCATTTCCAATATGACCTATTCAACATGACCTTTTCGTACTAAGTCTTTCCTAAACTGTACACAGTAAAATGCACGTCCTCGCCTCACGAAAATTTGACCCCAACTTACACACCTGGTGGACGGATGGTCGTGCGGTAAAGCTCTCGACTGTCGACCCGAGGGTCCCTGGTTCGATCTACGGTGAGGGCGAATCTCCAGTGGTGCCTCCATAGCCATTGCACTATCGTCTATTAGTGGTTTATAGGATCTAAGAGATTTCATCTCATCCTTACAGGCGGCATCACTTTCACACATACACACACATCAGTCCCAGTCACTCTGCGATTAATCGCCCTCTAAAGATGAGATGTTTATAACATTATAGCTTATAAACTTTTATGATGCCATTCATTGCAATGGCAATCGCATCGGAGGCACCACGGGAGATTAGGTAGAGGAGTCAAGCCCACAGCCTACGGAAAGTAACAACTTCATAACAATATCAATAGAAATTAGCGGACAAAAGCAGCAGCTCTTATGTGTTTAGGAGCTCTAGGCAGTGAATTTCAGAGAAAATTGAGGACCCCTGGGAAAGTGAATGCCATGGCCCTAATAGTACATGAAATCGGTTCATATGTCTGTAGCATGAAGATTCAGCTCGCTACCAAAGTGCCTACTAGCCGCCCGAGGGACCAGGGGTGGGCTCAACCCGACCACTTGTCAGGTACACTGCTCTGAAGGTATAGAAGCCTACTATAAAATGACTTATCATTTGGTATGTACGTATGTGTGTGTGTGTGTGTGTGTGTGTGTGGGATCAGAGGGGGCTCCGGCAGATGAAAATTATTTGGGGGGGGGGCGGCACCCATTTTTTTTTGCTGACTGCACCCTTGAAACTGTGTACAAACATCATTGACATTTTTTTTTTGGCTTAAAATGGTTGATAAATGTGCGCATAACACCTCTCATACAAAACTTTGAGAAACACTGATGTAGTGCATGAAATAAATGTTGACAACCACAGTCCCTCCCCCTTCTCATACCCTCTTCCCCCCACCCCCCTCCCTCCCATTTTAGTTTTGAAATGAATAAAAAAAAACATTTGACAAGTGTCCCACACATTGCGACAGACCTGATGGGTGTTTCTCTCTCTCTCCCTCCCTCTCTCTCCCTCCCTCTCTCTCCCTCTCCCCCTCACTCTCTCCCTCTCTCTCTCTTTCACAACAACACACTCACAGCTTACCCCTTCCCAGCAGCCTCCTGTTCCGTTCTGGGCATGTCATCGAAATAGTTGGAATTGAAAGGGTTCAGTCCCCAGGTGACCTTCAGTGCGTCCCATTTACTTTGATCATCTGAAATATTTCAGTTGTTAAGTATACTATAGACATGCACGGAACACAGTGATAAACGTGGAAAGAAGGTAAGAGAGAGAGAGACAGAGAGAGAGAGAGAGAGAGACAGAGAGAGTGAGACAGAGAGAGAGAAAAACAGAGGTACAGAGAGAGAGAGACAGAGACAGAGAGAGTAATAAACAGGTAACATAGTTATACAGATATATATATATATATATATATATATATATATATATACAGTGCTTTTTTTCAGTGGGAACTCATGGGAGCTGAGTTCCCATAGCTTTTTTGGCCAGATTTGTAATAAAAAAATAATTTTTTCAAGCAGAAATGTTTTTCAGATCAAGCAGGTTATACGGTAGGCTATAACGCAAGAATACATATTAAACAATTATAC
>JAGDYQ010000004.1:12562137-12581219 GCA_021962125.1 Bulinus truncatus | reverse complement strand
GGGTACACAAATTTCATTTTAATCTTTTTTATGACAATTTACCCAGTTTGATGAATTCTTGTTTAAGGAATCATTTCCACACTTTGTATTTTTTAAAATCTTGTTAGGGAATACAATTGCTTTTTTTATATTGGGTACATGGTTCATCATTTTGAAATACGTCCGTAAACGCTGAATCTTTTCATCATTTGGCTCATCAATCATCTTATTGATTTATAAGTTGCTTTTTTTTTTTATTCAAGTGTCAATATTTTGTTCATCCTTATCTTGATTTCCTCATCTGGTTGAAACGCAAGCTACCATTTATGATTAAAATCGGCTGTTGTCCATATCCAGCTGTATTATTGTTTCACATGAGATAAATGATAAAGACAATGACAGAGATAAATGATAAAGACAATGATAGAGATAAATGATAAAGACAATGATAGAGAGTGGTTGGAGGAAAATGTGTCTTAATGAAACGCATATTTAGGGAATATTTTATTTCCTCTGCTCTGAAAACTCTGTATGCCAGCAACTTTTCAAGTCCAATTTTTATTCTTCAAAGTTTTAGGCCATTTTGTGATCTCTTGAAACTACAGATGCTCGTTCAAAATCTATTATGTGGATAGTACTTGTCTGGATGTTTCGATACAGACAGGTACATAAATATACATGTATAGACTCTTTACTTTGTTATAGTTATCTATATCACCCACTTGCTACAATCGAAATGATCCAATAAAAAATCAATTGATCAGAAATGTTTACATTTTGTAGTTGATGTTTTCTGGTTATGTTTGTTTATTTTTAGAAATATTTGAAGAAATTTATAAAATAAATTTCACAATATATCTTTGAAACTTTAAATAACGTGTCGTTTTTTAATATACATAATTTGAAACCACAGATGACTTAAAAATACATTTTTCCTTCAATCAGTTTCTATAGTAAAATTACACTTATGAATGTATTTTTAGTTTGTGAATAATGTGTACTCTAGTCTTAGGTCTATACCTTAACTTCTTCAATCTAAATTTCTTAACTTCTTCTTTCTAAAAAACTTACCTCCTCTATCTTGCAGGTCATAGCATAAAAGAGCAGCAGCTGGACTACACCTATGATGTCCGATGTGACGTCCGGCCCCTGGGGTATCACTGCCATAGAGCTGGCCGATGGAAGCCACCTTTGTCTGAGCTGGATCCTCGAAGAGCCCTCTTTAAGATTCCCAGGTTAGTAGCGTGTTGATGCCTCTTAGGTCTGCAATTATATTTTTGTCAATCTGACCTTGCTGCAGGCCTGTAGCGCAAGCAGCAATTTTTAAGGGGGCTGGGCCACCCCTCATTTTGTCTGGCCCTATCTGCTTGTTTGCTCTACTTAGTAAAATTTTCCTGCCCCCCTCCTTGCTATTGCCTGGCCCCTAATGTAGAATTTTCTCACGCTTGTGGTTGCCTTGCTGTATATTTCAAAGTACTGTGTATATAAATTGAAATGAAGAACTCAGTCTGGTGACATTGCAATCTTCAGTATGTCTCTTTTAGTGAATGTTGGTTAAACCCTTGGTCATGTTCCTGCTTAAGGCTTGAGATTATGACATGAAAGATCCCTGGTTAAAATGACAATACCTGATGGATGAGGGTCTTGACAATGTGCACAAGTACCCACCCCCTCAAAATGGGTGACTGAATTTAGGGTTGTTGAAAGGTAAAGGCAGCTGGGTGTTGTCGTAGCCACACACAATCATGCAGTAAGCCCTACTAACTGATCAGTTAAACATCTGCACCCAAGGCTCCTCAAGGTCTATTTTAGCTGGAACAGTTTAGTGTACAACCAAAGAGTGCCGCAGTTTGTTGCTGGCGGTGCAGCCCTGAACTAGTGTAATGTTGCACTAAATTATTAATACTGTCTTTGTCACATTCCTGGTATAGGTTTGAGATCACAGGGTTGAATGCATTATAGGGTATGATATGACAAGGTATCATTACATAGCGTGTGACACCTATTTGAAAACTACCAGGGATTAAATAGAAATCAATAATGGAATGGGGGGGGGGCTAAGAGGCTGCCTAATTTTCCTATCCACAAGAAAGGCTCTGATTCAGGGAAATGTGTTTTCTTTCAAGCACCCTTCAAACACATGTCTATTCCGCCCCATTTATTGTTATTTTTTTAAACATGAGTCGTGAGGATTCTGTCCCAGTCTAATCGAATGCGGCGGAGCTGGTTTTTTTTTTTGTTGTTTGATTTGTCAGTTATTTAGAGCTATTTATAGTATCCAAGTATATGTTGTACCATTGATTCTGTCCTCCCCCCATCTCAGCCAGTCATTGTTGATCTACACAATCCATTCGCCATTATAGACAATTATTTTCCTTCCCCTAATGTGCTTCTTCTATTTATTTATAATTGAACAGACTGGTGTTTTTTTTTAATATAGGATAATGCTTTTTTTTTTTAAAAATATATAATTCCGTATATCGTTCATTCATTTTATTGTCTTTTTTTTTTAGGAATAATCACTCAGTAAAGTATACACGAAACAATACATCATCACATGCCTCAGTTTCTTTTTTTTTTTTAAAGAAACAGCACATATACCATATAATTGTACTGTCAACTAACTCTTTGTTCTGTTTCATTTTTTGTGTGTCTGTATTTTCTTACTTCTTTTCACTGTTCCTGTATCCAGTTGTTGTTTTTGTTTCAATAGCGAACCCGCTGTTTGGGGAAAATAAGGTGAGGTGAATGGTTGGTATTTAGCTACTCCCAGGTATTTAGCTACCCCCAGAGCCGTTCTTAGGTCTACATCTATAAATTATATCCAAGCTGGTAGCTCGAATCAAATATTGTTTCGGAAAGAACCCCAATGGGGTAAATGGAGGGTGGGATTGGGGGGGGGGCGGTTCCCCTTAAGCGGCACTTTTTTTGCACACACAGACGGGGGGGGGGCGTCATCAGCCGTAGTTTTTTTTTTTTGTTTTGTTTGCCAGTGAACAGGTAATGTTTTTTGCAACTCGACTTTCCCCGGGGTGTCACAAAGCGCTATACGGTGACCCCCCCCCCAACCCACCAGTCCCCATGACTAGATCATTGACTGTCGAAGAATAGCCTAACGCACTTTTGCGTCATTGATTGATTTGTTTTAAAAAAAAAAAAAAAACAACAAAAAAAAACAAGTTTGCGATTTGAAAAAACCTATAACAAAAGATCGCTCTATATGCAGCAGCATCGAATACTGTTGTTACCTCTGTGATGAGCTGTAATTAGATACAGGCGATACTCAATGTGCACGCGCGTAGTTTACTGTATTATATACGCTGCGTGCGCCGCTTGATTATGCTCAGCTGCCACACCGATCTCTTTCATTACGAGCGATCACTACTAATCGCAGCGCCGCCGTCTTCCTTCTTTCATTTCCGACAAACTCGAAATAATATCGATTTCCCCCCTGTTTCTCTCTCTCTCTCTCTCTCTCTCTCTCTCTCTCTGCTCTTCACCCCCCCCCATTTAAAAAAAGACCTGGGTATTCTTCAAGATCTTTATGTTTGTTCTTTGTTAGAATTGATTCTTTTCACCTGTTCTCGATACTCGCCAATACGTTCCAGTTTTACTACTGGCGAGTATTCGATCTCAGTTGACTGGAAACATTAAGATGGGGTTGGTGGTGGAGTAAAAGGGTGGGAAGATGGGGGGGGGCTGAGGCCTTTGATTTACTGAAGTGAGCTATTTTTCATTGTCTCCTGCTCTCTATTACCCTTTCGATCACCTCCCCCACCCCCACCCATCGTGACTAAACCATCCGTGGCGTAGCGAGGGGGGGCATCATGCCCCGGGCGCTACTCACAAAGCGGGGTGCTAACTGTTCCACAAAACATATAATATTATATGGTTTTCGAATTGAAGGGGGGGGGCGCAAAAAAAAGGTATTGTGCCCCGGGTGCGAGTTAGCTACGCCACTGAAATCAATCCACTTCAAATGACCAGATGATTGACTTGGATTTTAACAGCCTTTCGTGTTAATATGGCGGCGACCGTCCGTACCAAAAAAAAAAAAAAGGCTCGCACCCAGCCCGTAATGCTATCTATCTGTGACGCCCTGTGCCAGCTACTTTTTTTCATGTTTTTTTTCGTCCCAGTGTGAAAAGTGCGAAAAAACATTTAACAGCGCCCTTTCGACGACGCGCCTTAAAGTTCGGCGAGTCTTTTGCGGCCCCGCACAGCCTGCATTACTTTTTCCTGCGTTACTTGCCTGCAACCACTTTGAAAGTCTTGTGTTTTATTTTACGTTCATGGGAAAAAAATCGCTTTGCTCTTCTTCAGAGGGAATCTTGTAGCCCGACTGCCGACTTTACTACAGGCCTTGAGCGGTCTCTGTGTGACGTCATAGGGTGAAGTTGTTTTTTACTGAAATTTTCTTTTTTTTTTTACATTATGGCCATGCACATGTCATGTAATGTCATTTAACATAGGATTTCATGGGTGACTGCACTTAAAGGGGGAGCCTGGAGGGTCATCGTGGGGGGGGGGGGTAAAGGGGAGAATATTGTAAAACCTGGTCTAATAAACTTGTGTGCTATATCTCATATACTTGAGGGAATTCATTGCAGGCGTGTTCCGTGAATGATTGAGATGGAGATAACGGGTTCAAGTCTTGTATCTCTGATTGTGTGTGGTGGGGGTATCTTCAGTATTGACAGTTGGTCGGTTATGATAAGATAGCCGGTCTGGGCCACAGTCCAGGTCTTATCGCAGGTTGGTGAGTGAGCGCAGACAGAGTAGGTTGAGTCCACACTGTGATGTTTGATGAGTCTAGGTGAAGGTCATCACATGTGGATTGGGAGGGGGGGGGGAGGTAGAGGGGCGCATATGTTGTCCTCAACACAAAGTTTCGTGAATCTGGGTGCGGGTCTTGTCATACTTGTTGTGGAGGGGAATGGAGGGACGGACGGTGTGTTTTGTACCAGAAGATCCCGAGACTGTTGAGGTCACATAAAGAGCCTGCAGCGCGGAGGGGGGGGGGTCTGTGTTGTCTAGTATAATTGATCTTTATGGTCAAATTTTTTTTTATTATTGTCTTTGTGTACATGGAGATTTAAAGAAGTAAAAAAAGAAATATGCCAACATACGACAGTCTTGTAACTCTTCATCTGATGCCAACATACGACAGTCATGTAACTCTTCATTTGATGCCAACATACGACAGTCTTGTAACTCTTCATTTGATGGCAACATACGACAGTCTTGTAACTCTTCATTTGATGCCAACATACGACAGTCATGTAACTCTTCATTTGATGCCAACATACGACAGTCTTGTAACTCTTCATTTGATGGCAACATACGACAGTCTTGTAACTCTTCATTTGATGCCAACATACGACAGTCTTGTAACTCTTCATTTGATGCCAACATACGACAGTCTTGTAACTCTTTATTTGATGCCAACATACGACAGTCTTGTAACTCTTCATTTGATGGCAACATACGACAGTCTTGTAACTCTTTATTTGATGCCAACATACGACAGTCTTGTAACTTTTCATTTGATGCCAACATACGACAGTCTTGTAATTCTTCACTTGATGCCAACATACGACAGTCTTGTAACTCTTCATTTGATGCCAACATACGACAGTCTTGTAACTCTTCATTTGATGCCAACATACGACAGTCTTGTAACTCTTCATTTGATGCCAACATACGACAGTCTTGTAACTCTTCATTTGATGGAATATTTGTACATTTTCAACCCATTCTTTTCTAGTTATAGATCACAATTTATTGTTAATCTGTAGGATTGTTTAGGGTTAGGGACATACTGTATGCCCTCCTTCACTAACTCCCCTTCCCCCTCTGATCGTTTCCCCCAAAGGTTATCCATTGTGTTTCACTCAGTCAATGTGTAATTAAAAATCCTGTATATCAGTAACATACTTATTTTAGCTTGGGGATAACACTGATCGAAAAAGTAACACAAATGCCGCGTGACGTTCACCTGGTCTCGTTCACGGCGTTTTGGTTGTGCTACCTGGGGTAACCTTAACATGTCTAGTACAGATATAATGTGTTCATGTTGAACATTTACCAGACAAAACCAACTGATTAGCACCATCACACTTTGTGAAATGATACTTGTGTGTTTTCTTCTTTTTTAACTGTCTGCAAGGGTGTGCTCTGCTACCACGCCATTGTGTTACCAATTGGATTTGCTCAACACCCTCTTCCAGCCTTCCCAGCTCCTTCAAGTTTTAAGCTGAGGTTGTCACGAAAATGTCAACGTGATGTGTCCTTGTAAATTCTCACCGCTGTGGAGGCTAAAACAAAAGTTGAGAGACAGGTTGATATTTTGTGACGGTAAAGACTTATGTGGCAGAGGGCGCTCTCCTGTCCACGTCACTTTTGGACTACAGTTAACTGTTGAATATTCATCAATATTAGTTAGTAAATAGATATTTCAAAATATTAAAATTAAAACAACAACATAAAAAAAATCGCTGACCCCATCACTCATGGCCAGGCCCGGATTCAGACTTGAAAAGGCCCTAAGCTATTTGAGGTATAGGGGCCCCTTTATTATAAGTCCAGATATTATATGTCAGAGTGCCAAATATTAAAATACTAGTGGTAAAGCCTGTTGAAGCTGGCTGAACGAAATCCGACAGAAGGGATAACAAAGAAATATACGAAATACTGCAATAGAAAAGAACATGTGACCTTTATTGCCATGAACAGAATACGATATGAACCGCATACACCGCACGATATGAAAACTACCTACGAGGGAGACACACGGTTACAACGCATACACTACCTGCGAGGGAGACACACGGTTACAAGCATACACCGGTTACAACGCATACACCGCACGATATTGAAACTGCCTGAGGGATACACACGGGTTAGACGATTATGTATTTAAGGATATATGACAATGGATAATTTGGACAATTTTTTGGGCCCTCCCCCAGAAAGTGGGGCCCTAAGCTATAGCTTGTGTAGCTTATACGTAAATCATGCACTGCTGATGACCACCTAATGTTCTCAGGCATGGTTTTTTTTTTAATCAAATGCGGTCCATATCGTATGGGAGGGTGGGGGGGGGGAGGCTCTACCTAAGGGTCACGGGTCCGCCTCTTGGTGAGAACCAAGGGATATATAAGGCCAGGCCCTGGTGAAAAGTTGAAAGTCACCCAAGAGTACCCAGCTTTAAAATGTGTACCTGGCTTTAGTTCGGGGGGGAAATAAAGGTGGCTGGGTTGTTGTGGTAGCCACGTCATCTTTGAATATATTGTGGCTTCAGAAACAGAAGAGTTCTACATTTCATCTGCCCCGATGGCCCTTAAGGGCTAAGGGAATTTTACTCTTTTTTAAAAAAAAAAACTTCTTAATTCAAACGGTACATTGCTAGTACGGATGGTCGTTGGGTAGAGCGCTCGACGACGTCTGAAGGGTCCTTACTGTTCACGCCATACATTCCCACAGTATGCCGTGAATACATAAATACATATGAAATCTGATTTCGTCAGTCCCAACGGTCGGTCCTCATAGTCTTATTGCAGGGGGGGGGGGGGGCGAGCGAACATTCTGAACCGCGGGCCACGGTGCGTCCCATAATTTACCAGTAAAGGCAGGTCCAAGAGCATACAGAGGGTGGAATTATAGGAACCGATGTAAAATTTAAATCTTAAGCGTCCTAAATGTGAAAGAGCGGAGGGTAGAGGAGCGCGGGCCGGATCGAACGGCTTTTGTTGGGCCTTTATGTGGCCCGCGCCGTAGTTTTGCACCCCCTCCCCCCCTCGTCTTACTTAAGGAAAGACTTGTATGTTTGTTTCGCTGTCAGGCGATGTGCATATTTTGTTATCATGCGCAGTGATCTGGCCCGTAAAAGCGCGCCTAATGTATTATTGTCCTTGCGCGACCAGTGTGAGCGCCGTTACCTCCCCCCCCACCCCCGCGGTCTCCGCCCACACCAACCAACTTTTTTTTTTTTTTGTAATCAACATATAATAGACGTACCCGCCCTTGTTGTGTTGAACTGTTACCCTGACGCATTCTTCATAGTTCAGGTGACTGCCTCATGAGGAGAAAAAAACTTTTTTTGTTGTTGTTTGTTTTGCTCATTCAATATTCAGGATTATTGGGTGGTTGCTGTTTGTTGTCACCGAGTGTGGCCTGAGTGTTGGAATACAGGAGGAGGGGTGGGGGGTGGGGAAGGCAGCTGCGCGTACAGCCAAAATAAAAATAAAAAAAATAGTGGCGAAATGTTTCACTGAGAGAACATAACTTTCCTTTCACGGAGAAATAATTGATCTCACCTGTTATAGACACATAACATTCAGATCTATCGGGCTATGGGGGGGGGGAGGGGGGAACACTATCGCTCAGAGAAGGGCTTTGCTGTCAGTTCGGCTTCCAGGAGGACATCAATTTATTTATTTTATTTCAAACTAAACGTTACCGCTTTTTGTTTTATGAACATTCGGCTCAACCAGAACTCCCGAGTCTTTTTTTTTTTTAGATCAAGCGTCGAATACAGTGGACTCTCTACTGTTCGGATCGTGAAGATCCGGCTTACGTACTACCTGGCTAAGATTAAAAAAAACGTATCGGTAATAAGTTGATAATGAAAATGAAGGATGATTTTTTTTAAACTAACGCCCCCTTTTTGACAATGGGAAATGAGTATTTATAGAGCATCGACTCATGGGGTGAACGGACTTAAGATCCGGCAAGTCCTAGAGCGGCCGTCCAAAACTGACCCGTGGTGGAAGCTCAGGCGTGTCGAGCAGGCGGTAATTGCCCAGTTCCGAACTGGGCACTGTCCTATTGGCGCGTACTTTGGGAGGTTGAGGCCCAATGTCGACAACCTTTGCAGACACTGCAGGGAAGTGGAGGAAACCGTAGATCATTTGCTTTTCGAGTGCCCCGGACTGGCGGACCACAGGGTGGACCAGTCCGGAAGCCTGCTGGCCATCGGGCTCTATGGCAGTCTCCAGATGTTGAGAGACACAGCAGGTCTGATCTCACGGGCTCTAAGAGACTAAGTCTCAGCCCGCAGATAAAACTGAGAGAGTTCAGAGAGAGAGAGAGAGCATCTACTTTTTTTGCCCCCAAAACAAACGATCACACATTTAGTGCTCATGAGCATGGGCGTATTCATGGGGGGGGGGGGAAAGGGGGGGGCATTTGCTCCTCCCCCCTTACATTTAAAAAAAAATGTCATTTTTTGGTGGAGCTGCTTGTTTTTTTTTAGCTCTCTGTACTATTCGGCATGACCTTGCGCCAACACTAGGCCGGACAGTAGGGAGAGAGAGAGAGAGAGAGAGAGAGAGAGTCCACAGTATGTTGGTTTGATTCTCCCCATGCATATTGTCCAACTTTGAGTCTAACAGTACAGCAGCCTCCACCCCCACCCCACCCCCACCCCTTTCCGTTGTTTGTCTGTTGATAAAGAAGATAATCAAATGAACACGAATGCACGAGAATTCTAAATGTGTTTTGCCATGGCAGTGACTGGTCATTATCTTGACTGCGATTGACTGATGTCCGCATTGACATGTCTAATAAATATGTGCTACTAGTGCACTATTTCGAAATAAACATTTTAGCTCATTGTATTACACTCGCCCGTTTCCAGCCCCCCCCCCCCACCCCTCCAGCCATTAACATTCGCCCATCTCTTACTAAATTTTTTTTTAGTTTGTTTGTTTACTAAATTATGGAAAGTAATTTCACATGTATCTTTTAGCGGCTTGAACAATTGGCATTGTGCAATAATGAAAATGTCCCGCCCCCCCCCTCTCCACCTCCCTGTCACCATCCCCATGTCTCCCTCTCTCTCCCCTCTCTCCCCTCCCCTCTCCACCTCCCTGTCCCTATACCCATGTCTCCCTCTCTTTCCTCTCTGTCTCTCTCTCTCTACCTCTCTCCCACTCCCACCACCATCCCTCATTAATCTGTTCTTTTTCACTTCAACGATTGCTGCAGGTTTTTCAGCGATTTTTTTTTTAAAAATCAAACCATAGATCACATGCAATATCTTCCCTTCAGTCCTCACCCTCACTCCCCTCCCCACCCCATACTTCCCCCACCCCTTTCCCTCCCAACTCCTTCCTGCTCCGATGCAGTGCTCTTCAAGCTACAACCACGGACCGCAGCGAAAAATCAATGAAATCACTTCAGTAGAATGGCCCAAGCCACTCTCACGGAATACTAAACATTCTCTTGTGTTTGCTATTTGATTCAAGTTATCTTTATTCTGGTATTTTTTGTGGGGGGAGGGGGGAAGACACACACACACACACACACACACACACACACATGCAATGGTGTGCTTTACACATAGATTTATTTATGACATCCCGGACATTTTAAGCGGAACAAAGTAGTTTTTAACAAAGCTGTTTATTTAACAAAGCTGTATTTAATTTTTTTTTTGTGTGTGTCTATTCTCATGTAGGCTGTGTGAGTTTAACAAAATGTAAATATTCTCCCCCCTCCTTTCCCCCCACCTCCCGTTTATCAACTGCACGTACACTGCTGACTGTTTTTTTTAGATCCGCCCGCCTGTTTATTATTATTAAATCGCATTGTGGCGGGTAGCGTTCAATGCAGTTCAATAATAACGTCATGTCATTCCGCCGTAACGCGATTATTGTAGCTTACCGGTCGCCCATCGCATACTGGAAAAGTACGCTAAAAGAGTTTCACTTGTCTGCTCATGCTTTTTATTCACGTGATTGGGAGTGTTCATTGAGGCGTGGCGACCTTTCTTTTTTTTATATCGATGGCGATTTCATAATTGACCTTTAGTGTTTTTTTTTTTTACAGGTGGACATAGTGATGATTTTTTATTCGGAATACACTCTTGTATTCAAACATTAATGATCAGAGTATACTTTTTCTAAACTTAATAGGTCATTATTTTTCTTTAAATAACTTATATATATATATATATATATATATATATATGTATATATATATATATATATATATATATATATATGTATATATATATATATATATATATATATATATATATATATATATATATATATAAGCCTTTTGACTTCAGAAATACACATACATATGTATAAATATACTGTTCAGATTTGTTTTATCAATATAAATTTCTTTCTGTGTATAATATCCCTATTGAACGTGACTTGGTGTTCATATTTCACGTATCAAAAACTCATTTATTCCTCCCCTCCCCGTCCCTTCCTACTGTGTGTTATAGGGTAATGCTTTGACGGACACATAGTTTGTTTAAATCAGTTGTGTGTGTGTGTTACATAAGGAACCCGGAATGCACATTGAAAAAAACAACAATATAAACAACTCACCGTCTTACTGTTCATATCTCGTTATACCTAACATCACGGTTGTTTTGCTATTTTTTAAACTACATTTTCTTCTATGATTTCGTACTCCTGCACTGGACTATTGACCGACTGACTCGTCCTCAGGATTAATTGCAGAGAGCATTTTGTGATGATTCTGTAAAGGCAGGTAGGTCACCTTGAGCTCTTTATGAATGATACATATAAAAGCCGATTTGGGCTCTACGTTAAATCGAAAGTAAATAATTAAGACAACAGTATTCCAGTTTAAAATACAATAATGAAAAAAAATCGGATCTGCCCGATACCAAAAAAAAATAACCTAGCCTACCGATCAAGCCTAAAGGGATATAACCCTATGCGAAGGTTTTGCAGGTTACAGCCAGTAATATATAAAGCTAACAGCCCATATAATGTTTTATGATAACAGATTTTTTTTTTTAAATGATCAATAAACCCTGCAAGCGGTGAACGAAAAACAGCATGAGCGATTTTTCTATGAGAAGGGGAGATCAGGGAGATTTACTGATTTATGATGTGAGTTAATGCCCTTCACCGCGGGGTGTCGTCACGTGAACAAATTTGTGTGGTCTGTTCTCAGTGGGGCTGTAACGCTATCAAATTAGCACGTGTTTCGCACCAGGTGTGAAAACGTTGTTCCCGCCTGGTGTTGAACACGAAATTCTTTAAGTTAATACCACCAATTTATTTGTGATTTATTTCATGGCCCGTGGGCCGCAGTTGGCCCCCATCCCTGTGCTAGACCTGACTTCATTTGAACGCTTAATGTCTCGTCTCTTTTATTCTCACAATGTTAACCCTCCCCCCCCCCCAAATCAGGCGTTTGTCAAAACTCCCCCTCCCCGACCCAATCAGGCGTTTGTCAAAACTCCCCCTCCCCGACCCAATCAGGCGTTTGTCAAAACTCCCCCTCCCCGACCCAATCAGGCGTTTGTCAAAACTCCCCCTCCCCGACCCAATCAGGCGTTTATGTCAAAACTCCCCAAAGAAGCTGTTTAAAAAGGGGATCTTTGCTGTTTAAAAGGGGGATCTTTGCTGTTTAAAAAGTGGATCTTTGCTGTTTAAAAAGGGGATCTTTGGTGTTAAAAATAGGGATCTTTGTGGTTTAAAAAGGGGATCTTCGCTGTTTAAAAAGGGGATCTTTGCTTATTAAAAATGGGATTTTTGCTGTTTATGTACTTAAAAAGACATATCCTACAGTTCTCTAGTTTTTATTATATTGTAGTTGTTGTATGTGTGTGAGTATGTGAAATGATTGAGTGCTGTCTAGCATCATAATGACAGAGAGGTCTTGTCATTAAGTACATGATGAAGAGCATCGTTTTGTTAATGGCGGATCCGTGACCGGAGATAATTAGCCCGCGTTTAGCTAATTCGTTTCACTTCTAGCACTAGTACTGCTACTACACTCTTTGTTCACGGGGTGTGACGCGCTGATGGACCCAACCTTTTGTTTTTTTTTTAGACCCGTCCACCACTAGGGACTAATGTCGGGTCCGGCAGAGGATCATTAGTATGTCACTCAGCTGTCAACACGGCGTTGATTGAAGAAACACAAGCCAGGCCAGTGGTATAGCCACTCGGTAGAGGTATCAGTGAAAAGGAAATCAAGCCTTACTTGTCACCACATTGATGTGTATTTACACGATTTAGTGGATGCAACCAAAATTTGTGACTTTTTTTTTTTTGCAGCGCCCCGACCACGGAGGCACCACGGGTGACATGGAGGAAAACTTTAAACCAGGACCTGAAACATTCCTTTTGGTTCTCACCCGCAGGCCCATCGACAGAAATTTCGATTCGGGCCCCTGGGCAGGTCTGTCGCGGCCCCCCCGTGCTGATAATAATATTTTCAAAAAGTTGATTGGCCAGCTCAGTCCGGGCCCCTAAAACTCGCCGGGCCCCTGGGCATTTGCCCCCCCCTTCCTTTCATATGGACTCTTTGTTTTTCTTTAGATTGTCACTTTATTTATACCTAGTTGTACCCTGCAAAACCTTTGCATAGAGTTATATCCCCTTAGGCTTGATCGGTAGTCTAGGTTATTTTTTTGGTTTCGGGCAGATCCGATTTTTTCATGATTTGTATTTTAAACTGGAACACTGTTGTATTAATTCTTTACTTTCGATTTAACGCAGATCCCACATTGCTATTATTTTATCAGATATTTAAAAAAAAAAACTTCGATTGTGAAAATACGCAGTCGCATCTCGTTGGTTAAAATCCAGGTCGTTGCTGAAAGGGAATTCATCTTCGCTGACGAACTATATTGTACAGGCATGTAAAGATAATTATTTTTCCAATACACCTACATAAACCACCTTCCCAATATAGACCTGAATGTGGCGCGCGTGTCTCTGTATAGGTGTGCGTATTCAATGTGCATGTTCGGGTGCACGCTATGACGAGATAATGATTATTACTATTGTAATCCCTCGTTTAAGGGGGTCTTCCTCTACTCCACTATTTTTTTTTATATTATTATTATTATTAATATAGCGATTTCAGACAGTCCAATCGATCACACGATGCCTTGACTCGGCACGACGCTAGAGGGGCGACTTAATGAAGCCACTTGAAGTGGGGAAAGGGGGGGGGGGAAGACAGGGTGTCACTAATGAACCGTTTCGGAATTTGTTAAATCATCTCTCGGAAGCAGCGGGGGGGGGGGTGTCTTCTTTGCTGTAACAATGTTGGCTAGTTTGTTCGATACAGAAACGTGTGCGCTAAAAATAGATCCCCCCCCCACTTCCCCCACCCCCTCCTCAACACCATTTATCGCTTAATTGTGTAGATTTGAAATAATTACAACCTACGCTGACGTCCGGGATAAAAACGGTCTGTAATACTCACACCAGCACACACACATATACGTGTGTCTAAACAGTCTTGGGACTGGGTCTGGGCGTGAGGCGCGATTCTGGATGTTTTTTTTTTAATCCAGATTTAGATATTTTTTTTTGTTGAGAAATATATATGTTAGTTATTTATATTGGATTCTTCGCTGTATAATTACCCTAGTATGATCTGAATATTTTTTTTCAAATATTTTCTGGATAAGTCATCAAGATATTAGTTGGCAACACGGGTTTACACACCCCCTCCCCCCCTCTCCCCCCCACTCCCCATCGGGTATTCCCGTCTCGATCTCAAGTTCCTCTTTCTTTTTTTTTTTTACATTTGGTAAACAAACAAAATAAACGAATAAAAATAAATTGACTTTAGTTGACTGACAGACTTGAATTTTAACTGACTTTAGTTGGCTGACAGACTTGAATTTTAACTGACTTAAGTTGGCTGACAGACTTGAAGTTTAACATTTGTGACCATTCACTTACAACGTAAGGCTTTTTTTTCCCTGGATTTTTGCACCACGAGGAACTTTTTTTTATTTTACCATTCCTTATATTTGCGTGTCGTCACACTTCGCCCCGGCCCCCCCCCCTTCCCCCCCCCCTCACCTCTCAAAAGCTTTACCAAATAAGCGAACGATCCCATTTTTTTTCCATATTTAATTAATTTTTTTCTTCTATTCCATTTGTTGGTAATTATTGAAGATGGCTGTGAACAATTCAATTAGTAGTGTACAAGGAAACTTATTCTTCTGCGGTTCAAAACGGCGCACGTTTTTTTTTTGTAATGCACCACGTAACAATCACTATGATTGATTTTTCCCCCATTTCTTTCGCTTTTCTTCTTAGACAGTTTTTAGGTTAAAGGTCTTTCTATAGTGTACTTAGAGCTATATTTAAGTTTGGTCATCCTAGTGTAATATGGAAACTTGTACTTTAACACGTGTTATATTTTCATATGTACGTGTCATAGATACATTGAGACACATGCTATGATACCTACTTACATCGGGGCATGTTATATATACATTCATCGTGAGACATGTTATACATACATTCATCGTGAGACATGTTATATGTATACATTCATCGTGAGACATGTTATACATACATTCATCGTGAGACATGTTATATATACATTCATCGTGAGACATGTTATACATACATTCATCGTGAGACATGTTATATGTATACATTCATTATGAGACATGTTATTTATACATTCATCGTGAGACATATTATATATACATTCATCATGAGACATGTTATTTATACATTCATCGTCAGACATGTTATATGTATACATTCATCATGAGCCATGTTATATATACATTCATCATGAGACATGTTATACATACATTCATCGTGAGACATGTTATATGTATAAATTCATCATGAGACATGTTATATATACATTTATCATGAGACATGTTATATATACATTCATCATGAGACATGTTATATATACATTCATCATGAGACATGTTATATACACATTCATCGTGAGACGTGTAAAATATACATTCATCATGAGATATGTTATATATACATTCTCGTGAGACATGTTATACATACATTCATCGTGAGACATGTTATATGTATAAATTCATCATGAGATATGTTATATATACATTCATCATGAGATATGTTATAAATACATTCATCGTGAGACATGTTATATATACATTCATCGTGAGACATGTTATATACACATTCATCATGAGCCATGTTATATATACATTCATCATGAGATATGTTATGTATACATTCGTCGTGAGACATGTTATACATACATTCATCGTGCGACATGTTATATGTATACATTCATCATGAGATATGTTATAAATACATTCATCGTGAGACATGTTATATATACATTCATCGTGAGACATTATTGAGACATGTTATATACATACATTCATCGTGAGACATGTTATATGTATACATTCATCGTGAGACACGTTATATCTTTGTATCTTGTCTCAAGACCAGCTTCTAATCTGTACACGGGTTAAATGTCCCCTTCTCTCTCTCTGGATTCAATCTTGATGCCAACTGCTCATCGTGATAAATAGGTTTATGGATCGCTGCATCTCATGCCGCCATGACAACCAAATAGCCGCGGGGTGGGGTGGGGGGTGGCTTAATTTACTGGAGAACTTTGCTTTATTTCAAATCTTATCTCTGAATTAAAATTTAAATCGCGCATTCAGAGAGATAAATAACTAGAACTGGTAACTTGGTGGGATGAAAAAAAAAATAACAAAAAATAAGATATGAGGCGCCGTGTTATATTTGTAGCGGAGAATAAATACACCCTCACACACGTACGCACACACACACAGACCATGATGTTTTTAAAAACAAGCAATTAAGCCTGTTCCATTCTGGACACAGGACGTGTTAGCGCATTTTCGTATTATGTATCAGTACGTATGCTATCTTTCAGTAAATATTTGTAAATTTTGGAAATGTTTACAAATTCAATTGTGCAATGCATATATTTGTAAAAAAAATTATAATGACGTTTCTTTATATTTAAAAAAAATTATTGTCTCTTAAATCTAACTACAAGTGGTTTGTGGTTACTGAAATAGGACTCATAATTGAAAACATTCTAAATTATAGTCATTTAATCGTCCGAAAACTCCGTCAATAGTTGCATAGCTCTGATACTTTCAATTAAACTCAGAACACAAGCTTACTATTTCATTTGATGAGTTTCTTAATAAATCTTGGTGAAACTACGTGCTGCAGTATTTCGCACCAAATGAACGGGTTATTGTACGTACAAGGTGTATATATAATATATAAGCCCCTTAAGAGCCCTGAAGCCCGGCCCTCAGAGGTCCTATCGCGAAATGAACTTTTGATGTACACATGGCAGGCCAAGATCTACAAAATGATATATGCATCATGGGTCTAGGACTTATAGTTGCTGAGATATAGCGCTCCTTTATTAATATAGCTTATATAGTAAAAAACGGTACTAAGGCCCCTTTTACGGCCCTGAGAGGTCAGATCGCGAAATGGAAAAAAGTTATTTCTTGGCAGGCCAAGACCTACAAAATGATATATACATCATGGGTCTAGGACTTATGGTTGTTGAGATCTAGGGTGATGACGGACGGACAGACAGACAGACAAAACGGGGACAATAGAGCATTTTTTTTTCGAAAATGCTCAAAAAAAAATATTTTGAATGTGGCGGATGCGGCGAAATGGTGCCATAGGCCTTTATTTGATATCAATTTGATACGTTTGCATGTGAAAACAAATATTGATGTTTGACATTCACGCAGAAAGCTAGAGAGAAAACAAAACAACAAGAGTGAAGCGATAAATTACAGACGGAATCTAAAATGCGTAAATTACCGTAAATTGTCATCTCTGTTTGTACCGCTGGTAAGGGGCAGTAACTTTTTTTTTTCATAAACATCAGAGTTGTCTTTTAATGTGTGCCCGGGCAGTGTTGCCAGAATAGCGGATTTTCAAGTTGGCCGGGGGGGGGGGCGGTGTTAATCAGGCTATCGGTGGGTTTGTGGCGGGCTCAACTTTTCATGTTACGTAAATTAGAAAAATCTACAGACAGGAATCAATTTTAAGGTTTATCTTCTTTTTTTTCTAGCTTGAGTTTCAGCAGTTTACTTTAAAAAAAATCTGACAACACGGATGTGATTCTCGGACATTGTTTCAATTTAGTTTTTACCTAACAAGACCACCGCAAAGGTGGTACATTTGTACATTTAATTGATAGTGTCACTTAATTAATACAGTGTCACTTTAGCTGATACGGTGTCACTTTGTTACAATATCTTTTTTTTTAATTAATACCGCGTCATTTAATTGGTGCAGGGTCGTGCTGTACTTATAGATCGGCGCACTGTGTTGCGGCCAGAGAGTATTGGCGTGCTTATCAAATGCTGATGTGTAAATGACACCATCATTTGTTTAGAAGAAATCATGAAATGAGTTAGTGGTCAAGCGTGTATGTGTGTGTTGTCGAGCTAGTGGTCAAGCTTGTATGTGGGTGTTGTCGAGCTAGTGGTCAAGCTTGTATGTGTGTGTTGTCGAGCTAGTGGTTAAGCTTGTATGTGTGTTGTCGAGCTAGTGGTCAAGCTTGTATGTGTTTGTTGTCGAGCTAGTGGTCAAGCTTGTATGTGTGTGTCTTGTCGAGCTAGTGGTCAAGCTTGTATCTGTGTGTTTGTGTGTTGTCGGTTTATTTTTTTTTTTGCTGACCTCACACAAATTTTTGACTGTTAACGAACATCAGTGGCTCTCATCCATTGAACATCGTGAGCCTGCTCATACAGAGATGTATGTAGCCATGTATCGTCTCGTGAATGTTTTGTGTGTTTAGTTTAGTCTGCTCATACAGAGATGTATGTAGCCATGTATCGTCTCGTGAATGTTTTGTGTGTTTAGTTAAATGTTCATTTGAATTGAATACGTTTCTTTCCTCTGCATGCCATCTTCACGTCTTTTGTAACAAAGTATAGATACATTCAAACTATGTATAATTTAAAAAAATTAGGTGAATTAAACTATAAATGAAGTAAACTATAAATGAAATAAACTAGAAATGAATTAAACTATACATGAAGTAAACTCTACATGAAGTAAACTCTACATGAATTAAACTATAAATGAAGTGAGCTATAAATGAAGTAAGCTATAAATGAAGTAAACTATACATGAAGTAAACTATAGATGAAGTTAACTATAGATGAATTATTTTCTTTCTATTTTTTCTCTCTCTCTCTCGCTGTACGATCATTTAAGACACTGTCGTGTTTGTGCTAAACATCGATTCCGAGAGGAACTAATGAATACATGACTGTGTTTTGTTTTGTTTTGTTTTTCTTTGTGATTCCTCCATTCTGTTTT
>JAGDYQ010000004.1:12549637-12559637 GCA_021962125.1 Bulinus truncatus | reverse complement strand
TGTTTTTTTTATTTTGCTGATCGACTTGGGAAAAAAAAGAAATCTCTTCATCTGATTGGTTAACCACGGGATTGTGCACTCCACGCGGGGGAAGTAATCCCACAAAACATTATCCGAAAGGGAGTTAATGGACCTGTCAATAAATTACCCGCAGTGATATCATCTGTTTAAATTGCAGTTAGGGTTAATTGGCATTGTGCAGGTTGACCGCTCCCCCCCGCCCGTCTACATATGATCCCACCACCCCCCAGGCTGTGATTGAATGTGTGCTGTGGGTAGGTGAATTAAAAAAAAAAAAAATTAAACTGTTGATTGATACATTCAGTTGAAAATACCCAGGGTATTTTGATCGTATCTTTCATTTCCTGTAACGCATGGCTAGTTAGCTATACTTAGCCCCTCTCAAGTCATATGTACATGCAGTGCTTTTTTTCAGTGGGAACTCATGGGAGCTGAGTTTCCATAGCTTTTTTGGCCAGATTTGTAATAAAAAAAAATAACATGAGAAAACTCTGGAAGTTGTTTTAAAGCCTAATACGGTACCAGTATCATAATACAGTAGAATACATTTTTCCACATAAACTATATAGTCAGGTCGGTTTTTATTATAAATAAACTCTTTGAGTTACTAATTTTCTGGCATAAAAACGTTTATTTCTTTAAATATCCATTACAATAAAATTTGTGTTCAGTGGAAAATTCAATTATAGACTATTATAGTATTTTCTGACATAAGTTAAAAAACAGATGTGAAATGAGTTCCCAAACATTTTTCGCTAGAAAAAAAGCACTGTGTACATGTATACATTTGAAACTTCTTTTGAACTGTCGGTGCTGTTGTCTTATTAGTGAAATCTCGCGGCCACCGTCTGTTGTCATGGTAATTAGATGCCGTGAAAAATCTTTTACAAAAGAGCGAACTATTTTCTCTTGGCTACGCAACATGCCGATCATGGGTTTCAGTTATCACCCTTTGAAATGACACCATTACTAACCCTTTCATGTTATCACCCTTTGAAATGACACCATTACTAACCCTTTCATGTTATCACCCTGTGAAATGATACCATTACTCGACCCTTTCATGTTATCACCCTCTATGAAATGACACTATCTCTAGACCTCTTTCATGTTATCATCCTATGAAATGACACCATTACTTCCACCCTTTTCATGTTACCACCCTATGAAATTACACCATTACTCACCCTTTCATGTTATCACTCCTATGAAATGACACCATTACTCACCTCTTTCATGTTATCACCCTATGAAATGACGCCATTACTCACCCCTTTTCAAGTGTTATCACCCTATGAAATGACACCATTACTCACCCCTTTCATGTTATCACCCTATGAAATGACACCATTACTTCACCCTTAAATGTTTCCGCGAGAGTACACACACACAAAAAAAGTACTACAGAGATGACTTTCTCTGTTCGTTTTTCACTTTACGTGCCAAATGACATGGCATCCGTGTTGTGTGATTCCTTCTCCCAAGACGGTCAACCAGAATGACACACAGAATGCAGATAAGTTGCCTGGGCTGATTTAAAATATAACAGACCCTTTTGTTTGAACTCAATCACGGATTTTTATTTGTTGAACGAGGGGGGGGGAGGGTTAAATCGTTATCCGTCTTAGAAAGTTGGTTCATCAGTTCTGGCACGACGTCTTCTGTGAGGTCTCTTTATGACATGGTGGTTTTATACTTTGATCAACTGTGGGAATCCGTCATACTGGTCACTTTCGCCAGATCAAGGGCGAGCTACGGCCAAGGTCGAGCTAAACACCGCCATCGTAATTTATACGATGTGTATTCCGATGGCAGTGGAGCCACGGCCAAGTGCGTTTGCCAGACAACTGTCGAGCTACGGCTGTTTGATCTGGCCCGCGCATTTTATTTTAGCAATATTCAGTTGATATTAATTCATATAAAATCTCAAACCATGAGCTCTACGCCCTGCACTTCAGTATATTCATTGTCTAATTTATGAACGCCCTTCTCTGCCAAATTTATGAACGTGGCCCTTCTCTGCCAAATTTATGAACGCCCTTCTCTGCCAAATTTATGAACGCCCTTCTCTGCCAAATTTATGAACGCCCTTCTCTGCCAAATTTATGAACGCCCTTCTCTGCCAAATTTATGAACGCCCTTCTCTGCCAAATTTATGAACGCCCTTCTTTGCCAAATTTATGAGCCCCCCCCTCCCCAAAGCTAAGACAATCAAATTTTTTTAAATCCTAAGGCAAAAAGACCACCTGTCGGGGACACATTAAACATTATATTTAATAGAAATTAATTCTTAAAAGACCCCCCCACCCCCTTTTGCGGCCCAGGATAGTCACCTGGATTGCCTAGCAATAATATTATATAACTTTATCATTGTTAATATTACATTACATCACTGTTAATATTACATTACATCATTGTTAATATTACATTACATCACTGTTAATACTACATTACATCACTGTTAATACTACATTACATCACTGTTAATACTACATTACATCACTGTTAATACTACATT
Source organism: Bulinus truncatus (assembly GCA_021962125.1). Taxonomy (NCBI): domain Eukaryota; kingdom Metazoa; phylum Mollusca; class Gastropoda; family Planorbidae; genus Bulinus; species Bulinus truncatus. The sequence goes on along the minus strand of JAGDYQ010000004.1, from coordinate 12,557,098 downwards.
ACATCACTGTTAATACTACATTACATCACTGTTAATACTACATTACATCACTGTTAATACTACATTACATCACTGTTAATGCTACATTACATCACTGTTAATGCTACATTACATCACTGTTAATGCTACATTACATCACTGTTAATACTACATTACATCACTGTTAATACTACATTACATCACTGTTAATACTACATTACATCACTGTTAATACTACATTACATCACTGTTAATACTACATTACATCACTGTTAATACTACATTACATCACTGTTAATGCTACATTACATCACTGTTAATGCTACATTACATCACTGTTAATGCTACATTACATCACTGTTAATGCTACATTACATCACTGTTAATGCTACATTACATCACTGTTAATGCTACATTACATCACTGTTAATACTACATTACATCACTGTTAATACTACATTACATCACTGTTAATACTACATTACATCACTGTTAATACTACAGTACATCACTGTTTATACTACATTACATCACTGTTAATACTACATTACATCACTGTTACTTCTACATTACATCACTGTTAATGCTACATTACATCACTGTTAATGCTACATTACATCAACTGTAATGCGCTGCTTTTTAGTTCGTTTACTGAATGTGTCCCGCCCCCCCCCTCCCGTCTCTTCAATGTGATGCAGTTATTGTTGTTGTTTTTTTTTTTTTTAAATCGGTTCGTGTTGCCCATGGCAACAGTTCTGTGCTGCTGACGGAGTAAACAATTCTTGTACATGTTGATTTACCGGATTATATGGTGCGCATACCTACACAACCTGGTGGTGACCAGTTGGCACACATGCAATAGTTCTGATTGAATTATTAAATGCGAATGCAATATGGATTTTTTAAAAAGCAATACAGCCATTACTATTATTACTAATAATATATATATATATATATACATTTACATATGCTTTTATTAAAATAATTTCTAAAGTAGATAAAATAACACATTCCTGGATCCAGTGCTTCTCAAATTGTGGGTCGTACATAAAAATTTAAATTTATCATAAACTGATCGATTCTCTATTTATGACTAATTGTAACTCTATAATATTACTAAGCTATACGTTTGTAAATCACAGAGTAAAAGGGGAAATCTATATATGTAGACAAGTTGTGGGGGCTTTTATTTCCCTTTTTTTTAAGTAGTTTCTCTTTTGAATGTGGGTCTTGAAAACAAAAGCTTTCGTCAAAGTGGTTCGCGGAAAAAATGTGAGAAACCCCTCAATTAGATCATTACAAATGTCCATATAAACCATAATTAATGAAAACATATTAGCGTGGTCACCCATGTAGGCCATGTCTTCCTTTATTGCTTATCTATCACTGAATGTTAACACACCTTTCTTTATCCAGTATATTGCATATCAGACACTCTAGTATATTGTGTTCAGTCACTCCAGTATATTGTGTTCAGTCACTCCAGTATATTGTGTTCAGTCCTTTCCAGTATATTGTGTTCAGCCACGCGTTTAATGCTAGAAGTGATAATTTTTTTTGTTGTCATTAACGGTAGCCCTGACCTAAGCGGGCGGTTCTGTAACTGTAGCCTGCAGCCTCAATGGTTTTGCCTGATCAGCTCGTTGAGAGAAGTGTTTCACATGGTGATCAGGTCATGACTGGCAGTGCACCTTCAATACCAGCATGGCCTTTGAAAGTATGTTTTCTTTGCTATGGGATGCACTTAAATGGCCCCATGACTGGGTGCACCTTCTATACCAGCATGACCTTTGAAAGTATGTTTTCTTTTTTCATGGGGTGCTCTCCAAATGACCTCATGACTGAGGTGCACCTTTTCTATACCAGCATGACCTTAGAAAGTATTTCTTTTTTCATGGGGTGCTCTCAATGACCTCATGACCAGGTGCACCTTCTCTATACCAGCATGACCTTTGAAAGTATGTTTTCTTTTTTCTTATGGGATGCACTCTTAAAATGACCTCATGACTGGTGCACCTTCTCTATACCAGCGTGACCTTCGGAAGTATGTTTCCTTGTCATGGGATGCTCTCTTAATGACTACAGATATGGACCATAAATAAAAAAAAAACCCTATAAACCTCCCTGCTCAATGGGCATCTAGCGTGCTGTCTTGGATTTACATTGTGACCTTTGACACGTTCCCGGATCTAGTAAATAATGCATGGATTGGTGACATATGTCAATGGCATGCTGGGGGAGGAGGAGGGTGAGAGCATCGGTTGAAAGGGCTCGGGGGTAAAAGAGAAGACGGGCTGTATGATATTAAAAAAAAAACATGGGGGGGGGGGTTAAAAATGAAATAACTACTTGATTTTAAAAAAAAACAGCGTTCGTGTATAAAAAAAAAATTAGGGGACGGGTGTAGAGCGCTTGACTGTCGACCGGAGAGTCCCGGGTTCGAATCTCAGTGAGACCCTTGGGATTTTTTTCAGGTCCTGGTGAAAGTCCCCAAGTCCACCCAGCTTTAAATGGGTACCTGACTTAATGTTGGGGGAAGTAAAGGCGGCTGGGCGTTATGCAAACCACACAACCCCTTCATATGCCGAGGTTATAGAAACAGATGAATTCTACACTTCATCTGCCCTAATGGCCCGTTAGGGTTAAGGGAACTTTACTATAAAAAAAATTAGAACGTGTATAAAAAAAATAAAATTTTATTCTCAGTGCGTGTAAAGAAACATGGAATTGCGTGTATCAGAAAATATTATATAACTATCACTAAACTTACATGTTTTGAAACTAGTTGCACGATTTAAAAAAAATTAAAATAAAAAAAGAATATCTGTGTTGTCCTTACTTAATACCATGATTGGACTGATCATTGGTCCGTCTTGTCAGACCAGGTCCCTGTTTTTGACCAGTCAACCCTAATCATTTGGTTCACTCTGCTCTTTCACTTCAATGGAATTTTTTTTTTTGTTATTTCACGTAGACACCCCAAACCCATCTGCTCTTGGTCCGCGGCCCTTTCGTCAAATTTAAGAAAACCCCATCGTGACCCCAGAGGCGTAGCGAGTGGTGGCAAGGGGGGAGGCGGGCATCATGCCCGGGGCGCCACCCACACAAAGGGGCGCCAAATGATATTTGGTGAAATTACATTGTGTACTGGTGGGGTCATTCACTTAATACGTTACGCTTTTTTTTTTATATCTTTAAGCTCCCCCCTCCCCGCCTACCCTTCCGCGTAACGCATCTTTTACCAGCCTTCATCATTGGTGTCACACTTCGCCGCCCCCTCCCCCACGACCCCCCCCCCCCCCGGGCGTTACCGTTTATCGTATGTGGCTCTGATCAGAAATCTTTATAAACAATAAAACACACATTTAGAGGCTAAAGACTAAATTCAGGAAGATCATGTTCATAGCCTCGTTCTCACTAAATATATGAAAGTGACAAAGAACTTTATTGGTGGGGGGGGGGTGGTCTTAAAAAATAAGAAAATGTACTTCATGTAGCGGTTATACTTTCAATGTACTTCATGTAGCGGTTATACTTTCAATGTACTTCATGTAGCGGTTATACTTTCAATTTACTTCATGTAGCGGTTATACTTTCAAGGCACTTCATGTAGCGGTTATACTTTCAATGCACTTCATGTAGCGGTTATACTTTCAATGTACTTCACATGTAGCGGTTATACTTTCCAATGCACTTCATGTAGCGGTTATACTCTTCAATGCACTTCATGTAGCGGTTATACTTTCAATGTACTTCATGTAGCGGTTATACTTTCAATGCACTTCACGTAAAGGTTATTCTTTCAATGCACTTCCTTATGTAGCGGTTATACTTTCACGTACTTCATGTAGCGGTTATACTCTTCAACAGTACTTCATGTAGTTGTTATTCTTTCAATGCACTTCATGTAGCGGTTATACTTTCAATGCACTTCATGTAGCGGTTATACTTTCAATGCACTTCATGTAGCGGTTATACTCTTCAATGCACTTCTTTGTGCGGTTTATACTTTCACTGCATTTCATGTAGCGGTTATACTTTCAATGCAATTTGCGAAGCGGTTATACTTTCAATGCACTTCATGTAGCGGTTATACTTTCAATGCACCTAATGCTTTTTGGTTACCCTTTCAAATGCACCTAATGTAGCGGTTATACCTTCAATGCACTTCATGTAGCGGTTATACTTTCACCTTAAATTTATGTAAAGGTTATACTTTCAATGCACTTCATGTAAAGGTTGTTTCTTCATTTTAATTTTATGTAAAGGTTGTTCTTTCAATGCACTTCATGTGGCGGTTATACTTTCAATGCACTTCATGTGGCGGTTATACTTTCAATGCACTTCATGTAAAGGTTATGCTTCCAATGCACTTGCGGTAAGCGCGTTATTTCTTCAATGCACTTCATGTAAGTGTTACACTTTCTTTAACGCATTTCATGTAAAGCGGTTATACTCTTCAAATGCACTTCATGTAGCGGTTACACTTTCAATGCACTTCATGGGCGGTTACACTTTCAATGCACTTCCATAAAGTGGTTACACTTCCAATGCACTTCATGTAGCGGTTATACTTTCAATGCACTTCATGTAGCGTTTATACTTTCAATGCACTTCATGTAGTTGTTAAGACCTTCAATGCACTTCATGTATAATTATATTTTCATTGGACAACAAATTTTGCTTTTTTTCCTCTCATTAATCCATCTTTCTTAACAGAAGTCCGGCGCCCAAGCTAGCCCAATTCTGAAAGATGGTCATCAGAGTTAAATGACTTCATCTTGCAAAGTAAGTATGACAGACCAATCTTAGGTAATCATAGTAAATGGATGTAGCTATTTACATCGGAGGGCTGGCTGTACAATGTCAGCAGAAAAATAAATACTTCAACAGTAAATAAAAAAAAACATAAAACAAATATCTTCTAGAAAGTAAAAGATGGCCGGAAAAAAAACGTCAATATTGGAAATGTCGGCTGAAAATGTCAATATTTAAAATGTCAATATTAAAAATGTCAATAGTATTAACGTCACGACAAAAAATAAGCAGGATAATTTTTATCTGTATGCATCAGTAAATGCGCAAAAAAAAAAAAATCGTTATCCTGAGAGATAGCTGAAGCCGTATGCCGATTTTGCTGGCCATTGTTGACTATAAATGAGCATTGAAAAAGGCGGCACCCCGCCCCCCCCCAAGAAGGCTCCCAGCCCCTCTTTTTGTTTCCTTAACATTAACTTGGGTGCAGCCCATGGTTGGGCTTTTGAAAAAAAATATTAACACAAGGCTGCTACATGGCAGATTAGAGTTAACCATTTTGAGGGCCATGGCATAACAAAGCGGTTGTGAGTCTAGCACAAATAACATCCCAATGCTTCATATATTTACATGCCCGTAGTGTGGGGGAGGGGGGCTGGTGGGGGCCGGGCCCCTCACGTTTTGTATGGCCCCTGCTTATTTGTTGTACTTAGTAAAATACACAACCTGCCCCCCCGCTATTGCCTGCCCCACTAAGAATGTTCATGCTACTTTACTATGTATATATATATATATATATATATATATATATATATATATATATATATATATATATATATATATATATATTAAAAGTGATTGGGAGCCAACCTAAGATTTTGTACGAAGAAAGAAAATCTTTAAGATCATGCTGTTGATTTTCTGGAGAGCTCGTATTGCACAGAAGTCTTGATAAACATGTAGCAGTTGAACCTTTTGTGAAAATACTTACTGACAACTTATTTGGCTGTATTAGGTAGCATTTCTAATGTTATTGTAACACTGTATGTTGGCATCTCTAAGAACAGAATCCCTGGACCAGATATTATAATAAGTCTTAATTAAGAGAAAACAAATGAAAAAAATAACAACAAAATGCAACAAAATGTTTATATAATTCTAAAAATGTTCCCATAGAACTATTTTGAATTATTCCTTTGTCATGTTTATTGTTACATCGCCGCTTTGAAATTACGGACTCACTAAGTTTCTTGTTCAGTTCTTTTATCTGATGTTTGTTTTATTTTAATTTTTGGCAGGATGTTTAATCAAAGACTTGGAGCAAAGACCATATGCAGCTGATCTCCTGTCCCACCCTTCCTGCAGATAGTTCCCTGATAAATTCTTGAGGTAAACCTGTGTGTGTGTCTTTGTGTGTGCGTGTTGTATGAAGTAATGCCGAGTGTTGTTGTTTGCATTGGGTTTTGCCGACTCTTATGCAAACATTTTTCTTTCTAATTTTGACCTACTTTACTTGCCCTCAAACATTATCACTGTAATATTATACAGCTGATATTTTTTTTTCTAAATTGTAGTTAGGAAAAAATTATGTTTTTTAAGCATGTAATATAAAAAAAAGTAGCATTCAGTGAATAATACATATATTTTGAAATATTATATACAGTGGATTCCGCTAATTGGGACACTGCTTAATTGGGACAGCCGCTTATTTGGGACAAATCTCAAAGAAACCAAACCAAGAAGCCAATAGTAATTTGTGGTTTAATTGGGACAAAAAGCCTCGGTCCGATGTAACCAATTAAGTGGAATCGACTATATATTTTTCATTTTTCCTACATTAGTTTTAAAAAATCTTTGGATAAATTATGTTTTAGGAATTGGAATGTTTAAATTTATGTGACCTGTTGTAAAAACATGGACTATGCTGAACTTTGTTTTCCCATTTAAGTTTTGAAAGAATGATTGTTCCATATTTATGCTAAAAGTTTGAACTGTTGAGGCATTCATGCTACTTACATTGATTGTAAAGTTGTATTGTTAAACTGGACCCATCATACATGCATTCTCAGATTTTTTCATACTGTTAAACATTGAACTTGAAATACATCTGTAGGGAAAAAATTTTTACTGTTCAACAATTTGGGCTTTTAGTGTCATTGAAATTTCAATTTACAGTTAGCTTTATATATTTTAAAAAAATTCATTAACCCTTTCACCTGCTCTCTCCCTGTCTTTCCCTGTCACTATCATCTCTTCCTGTCACCCTGTGTTTCCATGTCACCATCTTTTTCCCTGTCACCCTGTCTTTCAGCTGTCACCATCTCTCTTCCTGTCACCCTGTCTTTCCATGTCACCATCTCTTCTCCTGTCACCCCGTCTTCCCATGTCATCATCTCATCTTCCCTGTCACCCTGTCTTTCGCTAAGTCACCATCTCTTCTCCTGTCACCCCGCTCTTCCATGTCACCATCTCTTCTCCTGTCACCCTGTTCTTTCCATGTCACCATCTCTCTCTTCCTGCCACCAATGTTTTTCCATGTCACCGTCTCTCTACCTGTCACCCTGTCTTTCTGCTGTCACCATCTCTCTTCCTGTCACCCTGTCTTTCCATGTCACCATCTCTCTTCCTTGTCACCATGTTTTTCCCAGCGTCATCTTTCTACCTGTCACCCTGTCTTTCACAGCAGCTCATCATCTCTTCCTGTCACCCTGTCTTTCCAAGTGTCAA
>JAGDYQ010000004.1:12515678-12549137 GCA_021962125.1 Bulinus truncatus | reverse complement strand
AAGATAAAGGGGCATGAATCATTAGTGTCATTACATAATGAACAGGGGCATGAATCATTAGTGTCATTACATAATGAGCAGGGGCATGAATCATTAGTGTCATTACATAATGAACAGGGGCATGAATCATTAGTGTCATTACATAATGAACAGGGGCATGAATCATTAGTGTCATTACATAAGGATCAGGGGCATGAATCATTAGTGTCATTACATAATGAACAGGGGCACGAATCAATAGTGTCATTACATAATGAACAGGGGCATGAATCATTAGTGTCATTACATAATGGGATTAAACAGAAACTTTGTTGAGATCTGGGAGCGCACTGCTTTCAAGGGACTCAATTGACACAATAATAACCTCTTGTCTAGTGCAGCTCACTCGAAGCCCCAGTGCACTACTGCCTGGAGAGTAATTACAGAAATAAGGAAGTCTCGGCAAATTGATGCAGCTATTGATCCAGTGGCATCACTTCTACAGCACCCTCCGAACAACAGTGGAGTTAGGCCAATTACAACAGCTTAACGCTTATTAAACAAAAATTTTGAAGCAATTCGGTACATGTAAAAGTTTTATTGACAGGAAAAGAAAAGAAGATAAGTACAGATTTTTAAATATAAACTGTAAGTTTCTTGACTTAGATACATTAAATATATATATATATATATATAGGTTGTAATTTGTATTATGAAGTTACAATTTTTTTTGTTATTTTTTCTATCTGCACTCAAAACTGTAGACTACTGTAATTACTGCAATAACTCAGATAGTTTGAGAGAGAGAGAGAGCTACACATTTGTGCTAATAAATTAAAGGAGGAAAAAAAAATGTTTTACTGTAATCATAGATATATATATATATATATATATATAAATGATAATTAGATGCTTGAAAGAAATCTGCAGTAAAATACATATTGATCTAATGAAAAATTTTCAAAAATTTTTAAAAACTATGCTGCCTATCTGTTTGAAATATTTGTGTGTGTGTGTAGCAAACATGTGGTCTGGAATACACCATTACTGGCCCACTTGGATACACTGTACCTGTACAGCCAAGCTATTACTGAGGGGGGGGGGATTAAACATCCTGGTTAACGTAGCGAATCTGTGGAAATGACAGGCAAGGCCTGAGTCGATGGTAGACAGAAAGGAATTTTTATTTTTTATGATTTCTAAAAAAAAAAAAAAAACGTTGCCCCCTCCTCCCCCCTCCCCCCCACCCCAATCAATCAGGTGTTAACCTTTATTCTGTTGAAATGACAATCATTACCTGTTCATTGGATGCACGTGGATTGAAAATGATAACAAACAAATAATCATAGCTACCTTTCAATACGTAGTAAATTATTGATGGTCAATTGATTCTCTACATCCTAACAAATGGATAGCGAAATGGGTTTATCGGCATAAGGGGGGGGGGGGAGAACAGACAGTTTTTGACGCAGCAGTGAGTAAATATAAACAGCAGCCCAGAGATCTCGGTTAAGTGGAAGGCTACACGTTCAAAACTTTTTTTAGTTAACGACAGGGTCGTCGGATCTGTGGAGGGATGTTATTGGCCAGGGTCTCTTTTTCACAGGGACTCGTCTGCACACAAGAATCCAAGGTTGCTGTACGATGATGTCTATACATTTGATAAATACAGAATCATTCTTTTCATAATTATCACTGACAGGCTGTTAGCCTGACCAGCTTACTAGCCCATCTATGGTCATGTCGAACCTCAGCTTTAATGCAGATGTAGAATGTTCAAAACTTTTTCTAGTTAGAACAGGGTCGGATATGTAGAGGGGGAAGTTCTTGCCTGGTCTGCACACAAGACTCCCAAGGTTGATGTACAATGATGTTTATACATTTGACAAATATAGCATCATTCTTTATGAATTATCAGACAGGTTGACCTCATCTTTAATGTAGATACAGAATTAAAAACTGTAAAAATAAAAAACCTAATCCTTTCAGGATAGAACTCTTAAAATGTAATATATATATAGAGAGAGAGTGATTTATACATATAATTATACATGTAATCAATTTATATGTTTTCTAAGGGACTGCTTTTTAAAATGTATCAATTAAAGAGTCAGAAAATATAAAAAAAATTTTACTGATTTTTTTTTTCGGGGAAGTTATTCACAATTGGTCAGTGTCACATAAATAATTATTTATAATGACATAAATTAAAAACCATGATCAAAATAAAAAAAATGAGATAAGGTGAAACTCACTTCATCTGTGTAGATGGGCAGATATAAAAAAGGGTTCACGGCCAGCAAAATGTCACCAATGTAGGTGTAGATCTCATCTTGGTTGTATCTGTTGTGCAGCTGGTTTACAATTGTTTCCTAGGATCAAAAAAAAAAAATGTTAAAAATTACAGAATGAAATAAAAAGAGGAAAAAAAAATCATATGTATATAAAGACACAGAACTCAACATGATGCTCAGACTACAGATACAGAATTCTACTTCAACTGCACATGATAATTTATTCTAGGCTCCATTGCTCCTTTTAAGGAATCTATTAAAAATATTTTCTGTCTAATGTCTGTCTGCTATACATCAAAAGTAAGAATACTGTTTTCCTGATTAAATATTAATGGCCTCTTGTGTGTGTCTCCATTTGAAAAATGTTTTTAAAAAAAAATAATTCTCATAACATAAAATAAACAGACTATGTTATACCTGTACCCAAGAGTACTGCAACCCGTACCCAAAGGTATTGCAACCTATACCCAAAGGTATTGCAACCTGTAGCCAAGGGTACTGCAACCCGTACCAAAAGGTATTGCAACCCGTACCCAAGGGTATTGTAACCTATACCCAAAGGTATTGCAACCTGTACCCAAGGGTACTGCAACCCGTACCCAAAGGTATTGCAACCTGCACCCAAAGGTATTGCAACCTGTACCCAAAGGTATTGCAACCTGTACCAAAAGGTATTGCGACCTGTACCTAAAGGTATCGCAACCTGTACCCAAAGGTATTGCAGAGTCCAGCTAGTATATTATAAATATTGATGACAATTTTTTTTTTGAAGAAGAAGTGACCAATAACAAACAAGATGGAATTTAGATCTAATAATTTGCTTTTTTTTAAAATATTGCCACAGACATTTAGTTTATATACAGTCTAAGTCAACATTTCAAACAGATTTTCTGCTTTTTTTCTAAAACACCTAGTTATTAATTTATTAAAGGACTCAAAAGTAGTAAAAGAAAATTGAAGGCTGGCAATTCAAACTCATCCAATGACTTGAAAATGTGAACTTACTTTTTTTTTTTCTGCAACTGAGGTGGGCATAAAAATACACTAAAAGTAGCCTTAAATATAGACATACCACTAGCAAAAGATAAATATGCTAACATATTGCCAATAGACTTTAAAAATAGATGTATCACAGCCTACCTCATCTAGGACTTCTAACATTGCCAAGTTGTCTACAGTGGCTGACACTTCCCTCTTGGACTTTCTGTTGGACTTGAACTGTCCGTGTTTGGTGGTGACGTCTGGCTGTGACACTTTCCTCTCCATGGTGGAGGTGATGCTGACCAACTTGGACTTGAGCTGGAGGCCAGGGAGCAAATTCAGAGAGTTGGTGACAGGGACGATGAAATTTCAGAGAGTTGGTGACAGCAAGAGAGATGGTGACATGGAAAGACAGGGTGACAGGGAGAGAGATGGTGACATGGAAAGACAGGGTGACAGGAAGATAGATGGTGACATGGAAAGACAGGGTGACAGGAAGATAGATGGTGACATGGAAAGACAGGGTGACAGGAAGATAGATGGTGACATGGAAAGACAGGGTGACAGGAAGAGAGATGGTGACAGGGAAAGACAGGGTAACAGGGAGAGAGCAGGTGACAGGGTTAATGAATTTTTTTTAAAATATATAAAGCTAACTGTACATTGAAATTTCAATGACACTAAAAGCCCAATTGTTGAAAGTAAAATTTTTTCCCTACAGATGTATTTCAAGTTCAATGTTTAACAGTACAAAAATCTGAGAATACATGTATGACAGGCACAGTTTAACAAATACAACTTTACAATCAATGTAAGTAGCATGAATGCCTCAACAGTTCAAACTTTTAGCATAAATATGGAACAATCATTCTTTCAAAACTTAAATGGAAAACAAAGTTCAGCCATAGCCTACGTTTTTACAACAGGTCACACACATTTAAACATTCAATTCCTAAACATAATTTATCAAAAAGATTTTTTTTTAAAACTAATTTAGGAAAAAATATAAAAAAAATACAATATTTCAAAATATATGCATTATTCACTTAAGCATGTAATAAAAAAAAGTAGCATTAATAAGCTTAATTTTTTTTTTTCAAAAGGCAATTTAGAAAAAAAAAATAGCCGTATAATATTACAGTCGTAATGTTTGAGGGCAAGTAAAGTGGGTCAAAATGAGAAAGAAAAAATGTTTGCATAGAGTCGGCAAAACCCAATGCAAACAACAACATGGCATAACTTCATACAACACACACACACACACATAGGTTTACCTCAGAGGTATCCCGGGGAACTATCTGCAGGAAGGGGTGGGACAGGAGATCAGCTGCATATGGTCTTTGCTCAAAGTCTTTGATTAAACATCTGCCAAAATAAAAAAATAAAACAAAGTCAGATAAAAGAACTGAACTGAAAACTTTGTGAGTCCGTAATTTCAAAGCAGCGATGTAACAATAAACATGACAAAGGAATAATTCAAAATAGTTCACAGGAACATTTTTAGAATAGAAAGTAAACATTTTGTTGTTATTTTGTTGTTATTTTTTGTTCATTTGTTTTCTCTTAATTAAGTTTATTATAATATCTGGTCAAGTGATTCTATACTTAGAGATGCCAACATACAGTGTTACAATAACATTAGTGCTGTTAACTAATACAGCCAAAAAAGTTGACAGTAAGTATTTTCCTAAAAGGTTCAACAGCTACATGTTTATCAGACTTCTGTGCAATGCAGGCTCTCCAGAAAATCAACAGCATGATCTTAAAGATTTTCTTTCTTCGCACAAAATCTTAGGTTGGCTCAAAATGCTTTTTGCATATATATATATATATATATATATATATATATATATATATATATATACACACACACACATACAGTCCCGCAGCGTGAAAATTCTACAGCAGGGGCCAGGCAATAGCGGGGGGGGGGGGGAGGTAATACATTTTACTAAGTAGAACAAATAAGCAGAGGGGGGCCATACAAAACGCAGAGGAGACCCGCCCCCTGCCCCCTCCCCCCACCCCGCACACTATGGGCCTGTAAATATATGAAGCATTGGGATGTTGTGCTAGACTCACAATTCTTTATTATGCCATGGCCCTCAAAGTAATTAACTCTAATCAGCCATGTAGCAGCCTTGTGATCATATTTAACAAAAAAAAAAATGAACCAACCAAGGGGCTGCACCCAAGTTAATGTTAAGGAAACAAAAGAGGGCTTGGAGCCTTTGGGCGGGGGGCGGGGGGGTCAACTTTTTTAATGCTCATTATAGTCAACAATGGCCAGCAATAATAGCATACGGCTTAAATATCTCTTTCAAACATACATCAGGATAACGATTTTTTTTTTGCTCATTTATTGCGATTAAAAATTATCCCCGCTTACTTTTAAAATGTTGACGTTTATACTATTGACATTTTAAATATTGATATTTTTACTATTGACATTTTTACTATTGACATTTTTAATATTGGCATTTTTAATATTGACATTTTTACTATTGACGTTTTTTTCCGGCCAACTTTTTCTAGAAGATATTTGTTTTATGTTGTTTCTTTTTTTTAATTACTGTTGAAATTTGTGTTTTACCTGCTGACATTGTACAGCCAGCCAGCTACATCCATTTACTATGATTACCTGATTGGTCTGTGCTACTTACTTTGCGATGAAGTCATTTAACTCTGATGACCATCTTTCAGGGTGACGCAACTTGGGCGCCGGACTTCTGTTAGGATACATAGATCGATGAGAGAAAAAAAAATTAAAATGATGCATCCATTGAAAGTATAACCGCTATATGAAGTACATTTTATTTTTTAAGACCCCCCCCCCCCGAAACCAATAAAGTACTTTGTAACTTTCATATATTTAGTGAGAACGAGGCAATGAACATGATCTTCCTGAATTTAGTCTTTAGCCTCTAAAAATGTGTGTATTATTGTTTATAAAGATTTCTCATCAGAGCTACATACAATAAACGGTAACGCCCGGGGGGTGGGGCGTGGGGGAGGGGGCGACGAAATGTGACACCAATGATGAAGGCTGGTAAAAGATGCGTTACGCGGGAGGGTATGCGGGGAGGGGGGGGCTTTAAAGATATAAAAAAAGCGTTACGTAATAAGTGAATGACCCCCACCAGTACACAATGGAATTTCACCAAATACCATTTGGCGCCCCTTTGTGGGTAGCGCCCGGGGCATGATGCCCTTCCCCCTTGCAACCACTCGCTACGCCTTTGGGGTCACGATGGGGGTTTTCTTAAATTTGACGAAAGGGCCGCGGACCAAGAGCAGATGGGTTTGGGGTGTCTACGTGAAATAACAAACAAACAAAATTCCATTGAAGTGAAAGAGGAGTGAACCAAATGATTAGGGTTGACTGGTCAAAAACAGGGGCCTGGTCTGACAAGACGGACCAATGGTCAGTCCAATCATGGTATTAAGTAAGAACAACATAGATATTGTTTTTTTTATTTTTTAAATCGTGCAACTAATTTCAAAACATGTAGTTTTAGTGATAGTTATATACTATTTTCTGATACACGCAATTCCATGTTTCTTTACACGCGCTGAGAATAAAAATTCTAATTTTTTATACACGTTCTAATTTTTTTTTTCAAATCAAGTAGTTATTTAATTTTTTTAACCCCCCCCCCCCGTGCTGTTTTAACATCATACACCCGTCTTCTCTTTTACCCCCGAGCCCTTTCAAACAGAAGCTCTCACCCTCCTCCTTCCCAGCATGCCACTGACATATGTCACCAATCCATGCATTATTTACTAGATCCGGGAACATGTCAAAGGTCACGATGTAAATCCAAGATAGCACGCCAGATGCCCGTTGAGCGGGGAGGCTTATAGGTTTTTTTTTATTTATGGTCCATATCTGTAGTCAATAAGAGAGCATCCCATGACAAGGAAAACATACGTCCAGAGGTCATGCTGGTATAGAGAAGGTGCACCCAGTCATGAAGTCATTAAGAGAGCATCCCATGACAAGGAAAACATACGTCCAGAGGTCATGCTGGTATAGAGAAGGTGCACCCAGTCATAAGGTCATTAAGAGAGCATCCCATGACAAAGAAAACATACTTCATAAGGTGCTTTTTAAAAAATCCATATTGCATTTGCATTTAATAATTCAATCAAAGCTATGCATGTGTGCCAACTCCTCGTCACCACCAGGTTGTGTAGGTATGCGCACCATATAATCCGGTAAATCAACATGTGCGAGACTTGTTTACCCCGTCATCAGCACTGAACTGTTGCCATGGGCAACACGAACCGATTTAAAAAAAAACAATAATAACCGCATCACATTGAAGAGACGGGGGGGGGGACACATTCAGTAAACGAACTAAAAAGCAGCGCATAACAATGATGCAATGTAGTATTCACAATGATGTAATGTAGTATTCACAATGATGTAATGTGATATTAACAATGATACAGTTGTGTAATAATATTATTGCTAGGCAATCCAGGTGACTATCCTGGGCCGCAAAGGGGGTGGGGTCTTTTACCTTAGGATTGTCTCAGCTTTGAGGGGGGGGGGGCTCATAAATTTGGCAAAGAAGGGCGCTCATAAATTTGGCAGAGAAGGGCGTTCATAAATTTGGCAGAGAAGGGCGTTCATAAATTTGACAGAGAAGGGCGCTCATAAATTTGACAGAGAAGGGCGCTCATAAATTTGGCAGAGAAGGGCGTTCATAAATTTGGCAGAGAAGGGCGTTCATAAATTTATCAGAGAAGGGCGCTCATAAATTTGACAGAGAATGGCGTTCATAAGTTTGACAGAGAAGGACGCTCATAAATTTGGCAGAGAAAGGCGTTCATAAATTTGGCAGAGAAGGGAGTTCATAAATTTGACAGAGGATGGCGCTCATAAATTTAACAGAGAAGGGCGTTCATAAATTAGACAGTGAATATACTGAAGTGCAGGGCGTAGAGCTCATGGGTCGAGATTTTATATGAACTAACTAGTTGCAAGTACCCGGCATTGCCCGGGTTTAAAATAAGGTTTTCTGTTTACCGTCTGTTTTCTCCCTACCCCTTCTCTCCCTTTCTCTCTCCCTTTCCCTTCCTCCCTTTCTCCCTCCCTCCCTCCTTCTCCCTCCCTCTCCCTCGCTCTCTCTCCCTCCCACCCTCCCTCTCCCATCTCCCCTCTCCCCTTCGTTCTCTCCCCCCTGTCCACCCCCCTCCCTCCCTCTCTCCCCTTCCTCCTTCCCTCTCTCCCTCCCTGCCCCCTCTCTCTTTTTATCTCTTCCTCCTATTTCTCTCATCCTCTCTCCCTCTTCACCTCTCTCCCTCTTCCTCCCTCCCTCTTTCCCTCTCTCCCTCCCTGCCCCCTCACTCTTTATCTCTATCTCCCTCCCTCTCTCCCACCCTCTCTCTCCCGTCCTCTCTCCCTCCTTTCTCCCTCCCTCCCCTTTCCACCTCTCTCTCCCTCCTCCTCTCTCCCCCTTCCTCCCTCCCTCATTCCCTCTCTCTCCATCCCTGCCCCCCGTTATTTATCGATTTGGTGAACTTTCAGCATTTTGGTCAAATTAACGCATTTAGGTATTGCGTTAAGAATTTTAATCGCAAATTTTTTTTGACGCGTTAATTGCAAATTAACGCAGTTTAATCAGCAGCCCTAATATATATATATATATATATATATATATATATATATATATATATATATATATATATATATATGTATATATATATATATATATATATATATATATATATATATATATATATATATATATATATATATATATATATATATGTATATATATATATATATATATATATATATATATATATATATATATATATATATATATACTACTATTATTATGGCTTCACACTTCTTCTAAAATCCTTCTTCATTCGTTTACCTTCCTCAAACTGTACAAATCAGAGAGCATGAAAAAACATCAACAATTCTTTGCATCACAAAGGCACAATACAGCACCAGCGCGCAAGTTCTATTCGATCATCGGGAAATGACGTCACAGAGGAATTTTATTTATGGCGCCGTCGAGATTACTTTAATATAGTAAAATACTAAAATAAAAATAAATTAATTACAATTAAACTACCCATCGAGATGAAACGAAACCTGTCCTATAACCTTCCCCATGTAATTATGTGTATGTGTAACAAATTTCACGTTATTTGTTTGTCTGGATCTTGAGGTATAAGGGAACAGACAGACAGACAGACAACGAATGCGTCTTATAAGTATAGAGATATCAACTAAATATTACTAAAACAAAATGCGCGGGCCAGATCAAACAGCCGTAGCTCGACGTTGTCTGGCAAACGCACTTTGCCGTGGCTCCACTGCCATCGTAATACACATCGTATAATTACGATGGCAGTGTTTAGCTAGACATTGTCTGGCAAACGTACTTGGACGTAGCTATCGCCCCCCTTGTCTGGCGAAAGAGACCAGTATGACGGAGTCCACAGTTGATCAAAGTATAAAACACCATGTCATAAAAGAGACCTCACAGAAGAGACGTCGTAGAACTGGTGAATCAACTTTCTAAAACTGACAGCTAACGACTTAACCCCCCCCCCCCACCCCTCTCTCGTTGAACAAATAAAAATGAGTATTGAGTTCAAACAAAAGGGTCTGTTGTATTTTAAATCAGCCAGGCTACTTATCTGCATTCTGTGTGTCATTCAGGTTGACAGTCTTGGAGAACGAATCATACAACACGGATGCCATGTCATTGGCACGTAGAGGATAAACGAACAGAGAAAGTCATCTCTGTAGTATTTTTTTTTTGTGTGTACTCTCGCGGAAACATTTAAGGGTGAGTAATGGTGTCATTTCAAATGGTGATAACATGAAAGGGTGAGTAATGGTGTCATTTCATAGGGTGATAACATGAAAGGGTGAGTAATGGTGTCATTTCATAGGGTGATAACATGTAAGGGTGAGTAATGGTGCCATTTCAAAGGGTGATAACTGGAAACCCATGATCGGCATTTTGAAAAATAGTTCGCTCTTTTATAAAAGATTTTTCACGGCATCTAGTTACCATGACAACAGACGGTGGCCGCGAGATTTCACTAACAGCAGACAAAACAACGGCACCGACAGTTCAAAAGAAGTTTCAATTGTATACATGTACATATGACTTTAGAGGGGGCTAAGTATAACTAACTGGCCATGCGTTACAGGAAATGAAAGATACGATCAAAATACCTTGGGCATTTTCAACGGAATGTATCAATCAACAGTTTAATTTTTTTTTTAAATTCACCTACACAGCACACATTCATTCACAGCCCGGGGGTGGGGGGGGGGGAGATCATATGTAGACGGGGGAAGGAGAGCGGTCAACCTGCACAATGCCAATTAACCCTAACTGCAATTTAAACAGATGATATCACTGCGGGTAATTTATTGACAGGTCCATTAACTCCCTTCGGATTATGTTTTGTGGGATTACCCCCCCCCCCCCCCCCCCGTGGAGTGCACAATCCCGTGGTTAACCAATCAGATGAAGAGATTTCATTTTTTTCCCAAGTCGATCAGCAAAATAAAAAAAAAACATGTGTTCCTATACAGGCATCGGATCTATTTGTATATCAAACTAAGCCTCCGTGCACAAGTGTATCTCATTTCTTGTTTATTCATTTCAGATTGATTGTAAAATAATTGATTACAGTACACTGGACTATATGTCTTTAAATAAGTTCAATAGGTAGCAATACGTAAATAAATATTATATACATACTAGCTGTACCCCACAAAGCCTTTGCAGGAAGATAGACTTGTTTAGCCATTGCCGAACCTAGGATTTTGGGGCCCTGCATTTTGACATTCGATACCATGACATGAGATTATGTACTTAATATTTAATGTAAAAAATCATTTTGGGGGCTCCCCTAAAGCAGGAGCCCGGTGGGACTTTCGATTTTGGACCCCTTCCCCCTTCAAACCCTAGTTACGCCTCTGTGTTAATTTTTTTTTTAAGTTATGCAATAATTAAAAATCTAATTAGTTGTTGTTTCTTTTTCTTATAACATTCTAAAAGATAAATTATTTCAATTTTTTAAAAATGTCAAAGAGATCTAATTAGTTACTTTTCATTAAAACAACTAAAAGGATACATTCTGGTACAAAAAACAATAAAAATAAATGTCATTGGGAGAAATCGAACCCGGAGAGTCTGCATAAAAGTGAACATTGTCCAAGCTGCATAACCAAATTTAGATGCAATTTTAATGTAGTATAAGAAAAATATTGCTCGGTTATGTTTTCATTGCCTTTTGACCTAGTTTTTTAGGCCTATATTGTTATGTTGTAATTAAGAAATAATTCAAAGCCGTATTTATTTTAAAAAATAAATATTATAAAAGCTGAGAACTTAATTAGTATAGAAATTTGCAGAATTTCTTTTTTAAAATATTATATTGACTTTATTTACGAAATTAGATACGAAAATGCGGTCAATAGTCTTATTGTCGCCGACGTCGGAGATTTTCGATTATTACTATTGTTTACGTCTGACGATGTTAAAATGCTCTGTTGTAATAAAAACTACAATGATTTGAATGATATTATATGCTAATTATTAATTTTTGATATTGGGGACTTTTACATTTCATAATTAAAAGCACAGAAACTATTGAAAACTGTAGATAATATCAAAAAGAAAAATTGAATCGAGACACTGGAGATGACGCCATTTTGAATTCTTGTTTTCCGCTTTCGATTTAACGCACACTGGAAATGAATAATATTATATATGATATATATATATATATATCAAGAAGGTCGCCAACACTTGTATAATTTAAATATAAATTATCATTGCTACATATATGTAAAAGTGGGTGCTCATCAACATATGCATCTAGCAGAGAGAGAGAGAGAGAGAGAGAGAGAGAGAGAGAGAGAGAGAGAGAGAGAGAGAGAGAGAGAGAGAGAGAATATTTATTTACTTGCTGCTACCTATTAAAACTTACCATTTTAAAAAAATAAGCTTTTATTAAAAAAATACATCAAAAGTAAACAATTAATGATATCACATAAATATTTAAAGAAATTATCATCACTAAAAGCGTGGGTGATTACAATGCAGTGAATGCACTGCGCTAAATTCGTCTTTATATAAGTGTAAGAAGAAGCAATAAATTATAAATAAATAAATAATCTATGTAACAGGCGAGCACCAAACGCTTCTATTCTGTATGATAACGGAGCCCAACAGGTATGTTTGCCTTGTGCTATTATAATATCTCAGAATTTTTTGCTGCGTATGACACCCCCCCCACAAAGAACTAAAGACTGTCCTGCATTAAATCGTATCACAGTTCGTTCATAGGACCCCTAAAGAACTAAAGACGGTCCAGCATTGGATCGTATCACAGTTCGTTCATAGGACCCCCAAAGAACTAAAGACGGTCCTGCATTGTATCGTATCACAGTTCGTTCATAAGATCCCCCAAAGAACTAAAGACGGTCCTGCATTGGATCGTAGCACAGTTCGATCAAAGGAACTCCCCCCCCCTAAAGAACTAAAGACGGCCCTGCATTAAATCGTATCACAGTTTATTCATAGGACCCCCGAAGAACTAAAGACGGTCCTGCATTGGAACGTATCACAGTTCGTTCATAGGACACCCCCAAAGAACTAAAGACGGTCCTGCATTGGATCGTAGCACAGTTCGTTCATAAGATCCCCAAAGAACTAAACACGGTCCTGCATTGGATCGTATCACAGTTCGTTCATAGGACCCCCTCCCAAAGAACCAAAGACGGTCCTGCATTAGATCGTATCACAGTTCGCCGTGTCTGAATCTAATTAGTAACTAAATGGTGGCGAATTTATACATTTCAATCTGGCTAGTGGATAGAACAAACAAAAAAAATTAATAATAATCCAAACGGTTGAAATCAAAACAAAACGACTCGTTACCTTCATTGATGGGGAAAACTTCTTGTTGCACTTTGACAACTGGGCACTGTGTGTAGTCGCACTCTGTGTGTAGTCGCAGAACTACATAAAATATATCGACTTGCAGCGATTGATTTCAAGGTGGGGGAATTATTGACAGGGGTGTAACGAGGGGTGGGGTGGGGGGGCGGGTAGAAGAGAGAACCCAATCACTGCTACATCAGTTTGATTGTGCGTGGCCGTCTCTCTCTCTCTCTCTCTCACACACTCACACACACACACACATTGGAACAACGTACACACGTGGGACTGACTCTTACGTGTTAGTGCATAACATGTAGAGGGGATAACATTCACACTATTTAGTAAACCATCAACCGGTCTAAAAGAAAAACAAAACAATACAGAATGGAGGAATCAAGGAGAAAAACAAAACAAAACAGAACAAAAAACACAGTGATGTATTCATTAGTTCTGCTCGGAATCGATGTTTAGCACAAACACGACAGTGTCTTAAATGATCGTACAGCGAGAGAGAGAAAAAATAGAAAGATAATAATTCATCTATAGTTTACTTCATGTATAGTTTGCTTCATTTATAGTTTACTTCATTTATAGCTTACTTCATTTATAGCTCACTTCATTTATAGCTCACTTCATTTATAGTTTAATTCATTTATAGTTTAATTCATGTAGAGTTTACTTCATGTATAGTTTAATTCATTTATAGTTTACTTCATTTATAGTTTACTTCATTTATAGTTTAATTCACCTAATGTTTTAAATTATACATAGTTTGAATGTATCTATACTTTGTTACAAAAGACGTGAAGATGGCATGCAGAGGAAAGAAACGTATTCAATTCAAATGAACATTTAACTTAACTAAACACACAAAACATTCACGAGACGATACATGGCTACATACATCTCTGTATGAGCAGACTCACGATGTTCAATGGATGAGAGCCACTGATGTTCGTTAACAGTCAAAAATTTGTGTGAGGTCAGCAAAAAAAAATAAAACGACAACACACAAACATACACATACAAGCTTGACCACTAGCTCGACAACACACACACATACAAGCTTGACCACCAGCTCGATAACACACACATGCAAGCTTGACCACTAGCTCGAGAACACACACATACAAGCTTGAACACTAGCTCGACAACACACACATACAAGCTTGACCACTAGCTCGACAACACACACATACAAGCTTGAACACTAGCTCGACAACACACACATACACGCTTGACCACTAACTCATTTCATGATTTCTTCTAAACAAATGATGGTGTCATTTACACATCAGCATTTGATAAGCACGCCAATACTCTCTGGCCGCAACACAGTGCGCCGTTCTAGAAGTACAGCACGACCCTGCACCAATTAAGTGACGCGGTATTAATTAAAAAAAGATATTGTAACAAAGTGACACCGTATCAGCTAAAGTGACACTGTATTAATTAAGTGACACTATCAATTAAATGTACGAATGTTATTATCTGTAATTTATCTCTTCACTCTTGTTGTTTTTGTTTTTTTTTTCTCCTCTAGCTATCTGCGTGAATGTCAAACATCAATATTTGTTTTCACATGCAAACGTATCAAATTGATATTTAATAAAGGCCTATGGCACCATTTCGCCGCATCCGCCACATTCAAAAAAATTTTTTTTTAAAAACATCATGGTCTGTGTGTGTGTGTGTGTGTGTGTACGTGTGTGTGTGCGTACGTGTGTGAGGGTGTGTGTACGTGTGTGAGGGTGTATTTATTATCCGCTACAAATATAACACGGCGCCTCATATCTTATTTTTTGTTATTTTTGTTTTCATCCCACCAAGTTACCAGTTCTAGTTATGTATCTCTCCGAATGCGCGATTTGCACATTAAATTTTAATTCAGAGATAAGATTTGAAATGAAGCAGAGTTCTCCAGTAAATTAAGCCAACCCCCTGCCCCCCCACCCCACCCCGCGGCTATTTGGTTGTCATGGCGGCATGAGATGCAGCGATCCATAAACCTATTTATCACGACGAGCAGTTGGCATCAAGATTGAATCCAGAGAGAGAGAGAGAGAGAGAGAGAGAAGGGGACATTTAACCCGTGTGTAGATTAGAAGCTGGTCTTGAGACAAGATACAAAGATATAACGTGTCTCACGATGAATGTATGCATATAACATGTCTCAATAAAGTCTCACGATGAATGTATATATAACATGTCTCACGATCAATGTATTTATAACATATCTCATGATGAATGTATGTATAACATGTCTCATGATGAATGTATATATAACATATCTCATGATGAATGTATGTATAACATGTCTCACGATGAACGTATATATAACATATCTCATGATGAATGTATGTATAACATGTCTCATGATGAATGTATGTATAACATGCCCCGATGTAACTAGGTATCATAGCATGTGTCTCAATGTATGTATGACACGTACGTATGAAAATATAACATGTGTTAAAGTAATAGTTTCCATATTACACTAGTATGACCAAACTTAAATATAGCTCTAAGTACACTATAGAAAGACCTTTTCCTTAAAACTGTCTAAGAAGAAAAGCGAAAGAAATGGGGAAAAATCAAAAATAGTGGTTGTCACGTGGTGCATTACAAAAAAAAAAACGTGTGCCGTTTTGAACCGCAGAAGAACAAGTTTCATTGTACACTACTAATTGAATTGTTCACAGCTATCTTTAATACTTACCAACAAATAGAATAGAGAAAAAAAAAATTAATTAAATATGGACAAATGAAAATGGGATCGTTCGCTTATTTCGTAACGCTTTTGAGGGGTGGGGGGGGAGAGGAGGGAAAGGGGGGCGGGGCGAAGTGTGACGACACGCAATGATAAGGAATGGTAAAATAAAAATAGAGTTCCTAGTGGTGCAAAAAACAAAGAAAAAAAAAGCCTTACGTTGTAAGTGAATGGTCACAAATGTTAAAATTCAAGTCTGTTTGCCAACTAAAGTCAGTTAAAATTCAAGTCTGTCTGCCTACTAAAGTCAGTTAAAATTCAAGTCTGTCTGCCAACTAAAGTCAGTTAAAATTCAAGTCTGTTTGCCAACTAAAGTCAGTTAAAATTCAAGTCTGTCAGCCAACTAAAGTCAGTTAAAATTCAAGTCTGCCAACTAAAGTCAGTTAAAATTCAAGTATGTCTCCTTCCTGAAGGAGCTGGATGCTGAACCTACCATGGATGAACTCAGTAAAGCCATTGATGCCCTGAACAGTGGTAAATCGCCGGGTGAGGATGGCATCCCGCCTGAAATCATCAAATGCGGAAAACCTGCCCTATTAGAGCCACTCCATGAGCTCCTCTGCCTATGTTGGAAGGAAGGCAGAGTTCCGCAAGACATGCGCAACGCCAAGATAGTCACCCTGTACAAGAATAAGGGGGATCGCAGTGACTGTAACAACTACAGGGGTATTTCATTGCTGAGCATTGTAGGCAAAGCCTTTGCACGCGTGGTCCTCAACCGTCTTCAGGTTCTCGCAAACCGCGTGTACCCCGAATCACAATGCGGCTTCCGACAAGAGAGATCCACTGTCGACATGATATTCTCAGTGCGTCAGCTCCAGGAGAAGTGCAGAGAACAGCAGATGCCGCTGTACATCGCCTTCATCGACCTAACCAAGGCGTTTGACTTAGTAAGCAGAAGCGGCCTGTTCCTGTTACTGAAGAAGATCGGATGTCCACCTCAGTTGCTCAACATTATAACCTCCTTTCATGATAATATGCAGGGAGTCGTCAGCTACGATGGGGACACTTCAGAACCCTTTACAATCAAAAGCGGAGTCAAACAGGGCTGTGTTCTAGCGCCTACACTATTCGGCATATTTTTCTCTATGATGCTGAATTTTGCATTTAAAGACTCTACAGAAGGTGTCTACCTACATACCAGAAGTGATGGGAAGCTGCTGAACATGGCCCGCCTAAGAACAAAAACCAAGATCCGCACTATCCTTATCAGAGACATGCTGTTCGCTGATGACGCAGCCCTGACAGCACACACAGAGGAACACCTACAGCTCCTGATGGATCGCTTAGCTCAAGCATGCATAGAATTCGGACTGACCATCAGTATCAAGAAAACCAACATCATGGGTCAAGGCATCCCAGCTCCACCCTCAATCACCATCGACAACGAAGTTCTGGAGGTCACCGACAAATTCACATATTTGGGCTCCACCATCACCAGCAGTCTGTCCCTGGATGACGAGATCGACAAAAGGCTTGCCAAAGCAACCAGTGTCATGGCCAGACTAAGCAAACGAGTATGGACTAATAAACATTTGACACTGAACACCAAGCTCAAGGTATACCAAGCATGTATTCTCAGCACTCTTTTATATGGCAGCGAAACCTGGACTACCTATACCAAACAGGAAAATCGACTCGAGAGCTTCCACCTCCGCTGTCTCCGTAGCATCTTTGGCATCAGATGGCAGGACAAAATCACCAACACTGCCGTACTCAAACAAGCCAGCTCACTGAGCATGCATCTCCTTCTGTGCCAAAGACGTCTACGCTGGCTGGGTCATGTGCATCGAATGCAAGATGGACGCATACCAAAGGACATCCTATATGGAGAGCTCGCCACCGGGCATCGCCCCGCTGGTCGCCCGCAACTGCGATTCAAGGATGTCTGCAAACGCGACCTCAAACTGACCGGCATCAGCCTCGACAATTGGGAACAGCTCGCCGACGACCGGAGTGGGTGGCGTCAGGCTGTCCACAAAGGCATCCTTAATGGTGAACAAGTAAGGAACCAACAGCAGGAGTCCAAAAGACAGAGAAGGAAGACCGCACGACAGAAACAGGCCCTCGGTCCCCCACCCAGCTTCACTTGTGGCCACTGCGGAAGAGTCTGCCAGTCCAGGATCGGTCTGCTGAGTCACTCAAGAACCTGCTATCAAAAAAAAAACGACTAGATGACTAACCAGAGCGCTACCATCATCTTTCGAGATGGACGGTTTGCCTACTATGTCTGCCAACTAAAGTCAGTTAAAATTCAAGTCTGTCTGCCAACTAAAGTCAGTTAAAATTCAAGTCTGTCTGCCAACTTAAGTCAGTTAAAATTCAAGTCTGTCAGCCAAACTAAAGTAAATTTATTTTTTATTCATTTATTTTGTTTGCTTACCAAATGTAAAAAAAAAAGAGGAACTTGAGATCGAGTCGGGAATACCCGATAGGGGGGGGGAATAGGGGGGAAGGGTTAACCTGGGCTGCCAACTATTATCTTGATGAATTATCCAGAAAATATTTGAAAAAAAAATATCCAGATTATACTAATTATACAGCGAAGAATCCAATATAAATAACAAACATAAAGCTATATATATATATATATATATATATATATATATATATTTATCAAAAAAAAATATCTAGATCTGGATTAAAAAAACAAACATCCAGAATGGTGCCTCACATCCAGACCCAGTTTCCAGACTTTTTAGACACATGTATGTGAGTGTGTGGGGTGTGTGTGTGTGTGTGTGTGTGCTGGTGTGAGTAAGACAGACTGTTTTATTTTTATCACGGACGTCAGCGTAGGTTGTAATTATTTCAAATCTACACAATTAAGCGATAAATAATGTCTCTGTGTATCGAACAACAAACTAGCGCACACTGTGCGCGCAAAGAAGACAACCCCCCCACCACCACCACCTCCGCTGCTTCCGGGAGATGATTTAACAAAGTCCGAAACGGTTCATTAATGACACCCTGGTCCCCCCCCCCTCCTTTCCCACTTCAAGTGGCTTCATTAAGTCGCCCCTCTAGCGTCGTGCCGAGTCAAGGCATCGTGTGATCGATTGGACTGTCTGAAATCGCTATATTAATAGTTGTAATATAAAAAAAAAAAATAGTGGAGTAGAGGAAGACCCTTAAATGAGGGATTACAATAGTAATAATCATTATCTCTTCATAACGTGCACCCGAACATGCACATTGATTACGCACACCTATACAGAGACACGCGCGCCACATTCAGGTCTATAATGGGAAGGTGGTTTATGTAGGTGTATTGGAAAATGATTATTTTTACATGCCTGTGCAATATAGTTCGTCAGCGAAGATGAATTCCCTTTAAGCAACGACCTGGATTTTAACCAACGAGATGGGACTTCGTATTTTCACAATCGACGTTTTTTTGAAAATCTAATAAAATAACAGCGATGTGGGTTCTGCTTTAAATAGAAAGTAAAGAATTAATACAACAGTGTTCCAGTTTAAAATACAAATCATGAAAAAATCGGATCTGCCCGAAACCAAAAAATAACCTAGCCTACCGATCAAGCCTAAGGGGATATAACTCTATGCAAAGGTTTTGCAGGGTACAACTAGTTATAAAAACAAGCAATTAAGCCTGTTCCATTCTGGACAAAGGACGTGTTAGCGCATTTTCATGTTATGTATCAGTACGTTTGTTAGCTTTCAGTAAATATTTGTAAATTTTGGAAATGTTTATAAATTCAATTGTGTAATGCATATATCTGTAAAAAAAATATTATAAAGACGTTTCTTTATATTTGAAAAAAAAATTATTTTTTCTTAAATCTAACTACAAGTGGTTTGTGGTTACTGAAATAGGACTCATAATTGAAAACATTCGAAATTGTAGTCATTTAATCGTCCGAAAACTCCGTCAATTGTTGCATAGCTCTGATACTTTCAATTAAACTCAGAACACAAGCTCACTATTTCATTTGATGAGTTTCTTAATAAATCTTGGTGAAACTACGTGCTGCAGTATTTCGCACCAAATGAACGGGTTATTGAACGTACAAGGTGTATATATAATATATAAGCCCCTTAGGAGCCCTGAAGCCCGGCCCTCAGAGGTCCTATCGCGAAATGAACTTTTGCTGCACACATGGCAGGCCAAGACCTACAAAATGATATATACATCATGGGTCTAGGACTCATGGTTGTTGAGATCTAGGGTGATGACAGACAGACAGACAAAACGGGGACAGTAGAGCATTTTTTTTTCGAAAAAGCTCTAAAAAGTGACAATCTAAAGAAAAACAAAGTAATTTGCGACATTCTAGAGTCCATATGAAAGGTGGGAGGGGGGGTGTTGAATGATAATGTTATAGGAGACTAAGACACCGTGGAGTATAAACGTAAAGCCGTGACTTGGCCAATAAGCTTTACTTTTCCAAAATATTAATTCCCAGCTCGACTGTCGACCTGAGAGTTCCGGGTGCGATCTGCGGGTGAGCAGTGCCGCCGAGAGGGGGGAGGGCAAATGCCCAAGGGCCCGGCGAGTTTTAGGGGCACGGACTGAGCTGGCCAATCAACTTTTGAAAATATTATTATCAGCACGGGGGGGGGGGGCCGCGACAGACCTGCCCGAAATTTCTGTCGGTGGGCCTGCGGGTGAGAACCAAAAGGAATGTTCAGGTCCTGGTTTAAAGTTTCCTCCATGTCTCCCGTGGTGCCTCCGTGGTCGGGGCGCTGCCAAAAAAAAAGTCCCAAATTTTGTTTGTATCGACTAAATCGTGTAAATACACATCAATGTGGTGACAAGTAAAGCTTGATTTCCTTTTCATTGATATCTCTACTGAGTAGCTATACCGTTGGCCTGGCTTGTGTTGCTTCAATCAACACCGTGTTGAGAGCTGAGTGACATATTAATGATCCTCTGCCGGACCCGACATTAGACCCTAGTAAAAAAAAAGTTGGGTCCATCAGCGCGTCACACCCCATGAACAAGAGTGTAGTAGCTAGAAGTGAAACGAATTAACTAAACGCGGCTAATTATCTCCAGTCACAGATCCGCCATTAACAAAAACGATGCTCTTCATCATGTACTTTATGACAAGACCTCTCTGTCATTATGATGCTAGACAACACTCAATCATTTTACATACTCACACACATACAACAACTACAATATAATAAAAACTAGAGAACCGTAGGATATGTCTTTTTAAGTACATAAACAGCAAAAATCCCATTTTTAAACAGCATAAATCCCATTTTTAAACAGCAAAGATCCACCTTTTAAACAGCAAAGATCCACCTTTTAAACAGCAAAGATCCACCTTTTAAACAGCAAAGATCCACCTTTTAAACAGCAAAGATCCACCTTTTAAACAGCGAAGATCCCCTTTTTAAACAGCTTATTTGGGGGAGGGGAGTTTTGACATAAAAGCCTGATTGGGGGAGGGGGAAAGGTTAAGCGTTCAAATGAAGTCAGGTCTAGCACAGGGATGGGGGCTAACTGCGGCCCACGGGCCATGAAATAAATCAAAATAAATTGGTGGTATTAACTTAAATAATTTCATGTTTAACACCAGGCGGGAACAACGTTTTCACACCTGGTGCGAAACACGAGCTAATTTGATAGCGTTAAAGCACCACTGAGAACAGACCAAACAATTTGTTCACGTGACGACGCCCCGCAGTTAAGGGCATTAACTCATATCATAAATCAGTAAATTTCCCTGATCTCCCTTTCTCATAGAAAAATCGCTCATGCTGCTTTTCGTTCACCGCTTGCAGGGTTTATTGATCATTTAAAAAAAAAAATCTGTTATCATAAAACATTATATGGGCTGTTAGCTTTATATATTACTGGCTGTACCCTGCAAAACCTTCGCATAGAGTTTTATCCCTTTTAGGCTTGATCGGTAGGCTAGGTTATTTTTTGGTATCGGGCAGATCCGATTTTTTCATGATTGTATTTTAAACTGGAATACTGTTGTATTAATTCTTTACTTTCGATTTAACGCAGAGCCCAAATCGCTTTTATATGTATCATTCTTAAGAGCTCAAGGTGACCTACCTGCCTTTACAGAATCATCACAAAATGCTCTCTGCAATTAATCCTAAGGACGGTCAGTCGGTCAATAGTCCAGTGCAGGAGCACGAAATCATAGAAGAAAATGTAGTTTAAAAAATAGCAAAACAACCGTGATGTTAGGTATGACGAGATATGAACAGTAAGATTGTGAGTTGTTTATATTGTTTTTTCAATGTGCATTCCGGGTTCCTTATGTAACACACACACACACACACAACTGATTTAAGCAAACTCTGTGTGTCCGTCAAAGCATTACCTTATACCACACATTTGAAAGGGTAGGGGAGGGGAGGAAGGAGGAATAAATGAGTTTTTACGATAAGTGAAATATGAACACCAAGTCACGTTCAATTGGGATAGTATACACAGAAAGAAATTAATATTGATAAAACAAAGCAGAACAATATATGTATATATGTATATATGTATATATATATATATATATATATATATATATATATATATATATAAGTTATTTAAAGAAAAAAGTGACCTATTAAATTTAGATAAATATATACTGATCACTAATACAAGAGTGTATTCCCAAAAAAAAAAAATCACTATGTCCACCTGTAATAAAAAAAAACACCAAAGGCCTATTATGAAATCACCAGTGATATATATATATATATATATATATATATATAAAGGGTCGCCACGCCTCAATGAACACTCCCAATCACGTGAATAACAAGCATGAGCAGACAAGTGAAACTCTTTTAGCGCACTTTTTCAGTATGCGATGGGCGCTCGGTAAGCTACCATTAATCGCGTTACGGCGGAATGATATAACGTCAGTCCGTGTTATTATTGAACTGCATTGAACGCTACCCGCCACAATGCGATTTGATAATAAACAAGCGGGTGGATCTAAAAACAGTCAGCAGTGTACGTGCAGTTGATAAACGGGAGGGAGAGGGGGGAGTTAGAGGGGGGGGGGGGGATATTTACATTTTGTTAAGCTCACACAGCCTATTTGTGAATAGACCACACAAAAAAAAAATTAAAAACAGCTTTTGTTTAATAAACAGCTTTGTTAAAAACTACTTTGTTCCGCTTAAAATGTACGGAATGTTATAAATAAATCTATGTGTAAAGCACACCATTGCAAGTGTGTGTGTGTGCCCCCCCCCTAATGTACCAGAATAAAGATAACTTGAATCAAAATAGCAAACACAAGAGAATGTTTAGTATTCCGTGAGAGTGGCTTGGGCCATTCTACTGAAGTGATTTCATTGATTTTTCGCTGCGGTCCGTGGTTGTAGCTTGAAGAGCACTGCATCGGAGCAGGAAGGAGTTGGGAGGGAAAGGGGTGGTGTAGTAGGGGGTTGGGGGGGGGGGCAGTGAGGGTGAGGAGGGAAGGGAAGATGCATGTGATCTATGGTTTGAAAAAAAAAATCGCTGAAAACCTGCAGCCATCATTGAAGTGAAAAAGAACAGATTAATGAGGGATGGAGGTGGGAGTGGGAGAGAGGTAGAGATGGACAGGGAGGGGAGAGAGAGGGAGGGGAGACAGGGAGAGGCAGACATGGGGATAGGGACAGGGAGGTGGAGAGGGGCAGGGGAGACAGGGAGAGGAGTCAGGGAGGGGAGAGAGGTAGAGAGAGACAGGGAGGGGAGAGAGATAGGGAAAGACAGGGAGGGGAGAGAGAGAGGGAGGGGAGACAGGGAGAGGCAGACATGGGGATAGGGACAGGGAGGTGGAGAGGCGCAGGGGAGACAGGGAGAGGAGAGAGGTAGAGAGAGACAGGAGGGGAGAGAGACAGTGAAAGACAAGGGGGGAGAGAGACAGTGAAAGACAGGGAGGGGAGAGAGACAGTGAAAGACAGGGAGGGGAAGAGAGAGAGGGAGGGGAGACAGGGAGAGGAAGACATGGGGATAGGGACAGGGAGGTGAAGAGATGGGTGAGGGGGGGGGGCATTTTCATTATTGTACGATTCCAATTATTCCAGCCGCTAAAAGATACATGTGAAATTACTTTCCATAGTTTTGTAAACAAACAAACAAACAAAGATTTAGTAAGAGATGGGCGAATTTTAATGGCTGGAGAAAGGGGGGGGGAAGCTAGAAACGGGCGAGTGTAATACAATAAGATAAAAATGTTTATTTCGAAATAGTGCACTAGTGGCACATATTTATTAGACATGTCAATGCGGAGATCAATCAATCGCAGTCAAGATAATGACCAGTCACTGCCATGGCAAAACACATTTAGAATTCTCGTACATTCATGTTCATTTAATTTATCTTCTTTATCACAGGCAATAAACGGAAAGGGGGGGGGGTGGAGGCTGATGTACTGTTAGACTCAAAGTTAGACAATATGCATGGGGAGAATCAAACCAACATACTGTGGACTCTCTCTCTCTCTCTCTCTCTCTCTCTCCCTACTATCCGGCCTAGTGTTGGCGCAAGGTCATGCCGAATATTATAGAGAGCTAAAAAAAAAACAAGCAGCTCCACCAAAAAATCCCTGGCTGCTTAAACATTGCTCAAAAAAGTAAAAACAGTGTCGCTGTCGCAATGGAAGCGGCACACACTGTGAGGTCAGTGACACTCATGAGCACTAAATGTGTGATCGTTTGTTTTTTTTTTTTTTTTTGGGGGGGGGTGGGGGGGAAGTCGAGGCTCTATAAATACTCATTTCCCATTGTGAAAATGGGACGGATGGCCGAGTGGTGTAGATGCTCGACTGTCAACCTGACAGTCCTCGGTTCGATCCTCGGTGAGAACCATGGGAATTTTTTCCAGGTGAAATGTGTTTCAAAGTCGTCCCACAAGTCCACCCAGCTTTAAATGGGTACCTGACTTTAAGTTGGAGAAGTAAAGGCGGCTGGGCGTTGTGCTAACCACACAATCCTTTCATATGCCGAGGTTATAGAAACAGGTGAATTCTACACTTCATCTGCCCCGATGGCCTTTTAGGGGTAAGGGAACTTTACTACTATTACTTACTATTGTCAAAAGGGGGCGTTAGTTTAAAAAAAACCATCCTTCATTTTCATTCTCAATTTATTACCGATGTTTTTTTTTAAATCTTGGCCAGGTAGTACGTAAGCCGGATCTTCGCGATCCGAATAGTAGAGTGTCCACTGTATTCGACGCTTGATCTAAAAAAAAAATAAGACTCGGAGTTCTAGTTGAGCCGAATGTTCATAAAACAAAAAGCGGTAACGTTTAGTTTAAAATAAAATAAATAAATTGATGTCCTCCTGGAAGCCTTCTCTGAGCGATAGTGTGCCCGCCACACCCTCCCCATCGGCCCATAGCCCGATAGATCTGAATGTTATGTGTCTATAACAGGTGAGATCAATTATTTCCCCGTGAAAGGAAAGTTATGTTCTCTCAGTGAAACATTTCGCCACTATTTTTTTTTGTTTGCTGTACGCGCAGCTGCCTTCCCCCCCCCCCCAACACTAAGGCCACACGAACAACAACCACCACCCAATAATGCTGAATACTGAATGAGCAAAACAAACAACAACAAAAAAAGTTTTTTTTTTCCTCCTAAGGCAGTGTCCTGAACTATGAAGAATGTGTCAGGGTAACAGTTCAACACAACAAGGGCGGGTATGTCTATTATTTGTTGATTACAAAAAAAAAAAAACCTTGGTTGGTGTGGGCGGAGACCGCGGGGGGGGGGGGGTAACGGCGCTCACGATGGTCGCGCTAGGGCAACAAGTACGTTAGGCGCGCTTTTTACGGGCCAGATCACTGCGCATGACAGCAAAATGTGCACATCGCCTGACAGCGAAACAAACATACAAGTCTTGGGTGACTTTTCAACTTTCACCAGGGCCTGGCCTTATATATATCCCTTGGTTCTCACCAAGAGGCGGACCCGTGACCCTTAGGTAGAGCCTTCCCCCATCCCCCACTCTCCCATACGGTATGGACCGCATTTGATTTTTTAAAAAAACCAATGCCCGAGA
The DNA here is from genome assembly GCA_021962125.1 of Bulinus truncatus. Classification (NCBI taxonomy): domain Eukaryota; kingdom Metazoa; phylum Mollusca; class Gastropoda; family Planorbidae; genus Bulinus; species Bulinus truncatus. Next base: position 12,523,185 of record JAGDYQ010000004.1, on the reverse strand, counting down.
ACATTAAGTGGCCATCAGCAGTGCAGGATTTACGTATAAGCTACACAAGCTATAGCTTACGAACCCCACTTTCTGGGGGAGGGCCCAAAAAATTGTCCAAATTATCCATTGTCATATATCCTTACATACATAATCGTCTAACCCGTGTGTATCCCTCAGGTAGTTTCAATATCGTGCGGTGTATGCGTTGTAACCGGTGTATGCTTGTAACCGTGTGTCTCCCTCGCAGGTAGTGTATGCGTTGTAACCGTGTGTCTCCCTCGTAGGTAGTTTTCATATCGTGCGGTGTATGCGGTTCATATCGTATTTTGTTCATGGCAATAAAGGTCACATGTTCTTTTCTATTGCAATATTTCGTATATTTCTTTGTTTGGGGAGGGCCCAAAAAACTGTCCAAATTATCCATTGTCATATATCCTTAAATACATAATCGTCTAACCCGTGTGTAGCCCTCAGGTAGTTTTAATATCATGCGGTGTATGCGTTGTAACGTAACCGGTGTAACCGGATTTTGTTCAGCCAGCTTCAGCAGGCTTTTCCACTAGTATTTTAATATTTGGCACTCTGACATATAATATCTGGACTTATAATAAAGGAGCCCCTATACCTCAAATAGCTTAGGGCCTTTTCAAGTCTAAATTCGGACCTGGCCATGAGTGACGGGTCAGCGATTTTTTTATGTTGTTGTTTTAATTTTAATATTTTGAAATATCTATTTACTAACGAATATTGATAAATATTCAACAGTTAACTGTAGTCCAAAAGTGATGTGGACAGGAGAGTGCTCTGCCACATAAGCCTTTACCGTCACAAAATATCAACCTGTCTCTCAACTTATGTTTTATTTTAGCCTCCACAGCGGTGAGAACACAAGGACACATCACGTTGGCATTTTCGTGACAACCTCAGCTTAAAACTTGAAGGAGCTGGGAAGGGAGGGGGGAAGGGGGTGTTGACAAATCCAATTGGTAACACAATGGCGTGTGGCGAAGGCACGCCCTTGAATGTTAAAACAAAAAAAAGAAAAAGAAAACACACAAGTCTCTGTAAACACAAGTATCAGTACACAAGTGTCATGGTGTTAGTCGTTGGTTTTATCCTGGTAAATGACTAATATGAACACATTACATCTGTACTAGACAGGTAAAGTTTACCCCAGGTAGCACAACAAACGAACGAGACCAGGTGAACGTCACACGCATTTGTAATACTTTCAATCAGTGTTTCCCCAAGCTCTGATTGTACGTTACTGATATACAGATTTTTAGCTACACATTAACTGAGTGAAACATAATCGATAACCTTTGGGGGGAAAAGGATCAGTGGGGGGAGGGGAATTAGTGAAGGGCATACAGTAAGTCCCTAACCCTAAACAATCCTACAGACTAACAATAAATTGTGATCTATAAATAGAGAAGAATGGGTTGAAAATGTACAAAAATTGCATCAAATGAAGAGTTACAAGACTGTCGTGTGTTGGCATCAAATGAAGAGTTACAAGACTGTCGTATGTTGGCATCAAATGAAGAGTTAGTTACAAGACTGTCATATGTTGGCATCAAATGAAGAGTTACAAGACTGTCGATCAATAATACTAGTTACAACAGACCCTCCCCCCCCCCCCCGGGGCTGCAGGCTCTTTATGTGGCCTCGACAGTCGCTGGATCTAATGGTACAAAACACCCCCCACCCCTCAATTCCCCCTCCACAACAAGTATGACAAGACCCGCCCCAGATTCACGAAGCTTTGTGTTTAGGACAACATACTCCATCCATCCGCCCCCCCCCCCAATACAACTGTAATGACCTTCACCTAGACTCATCAAACATCACAGTGTTGACTCAACCTACCCTGTCCTACGCTCACACCTCCCTGCCTGCGATAAGACCTGGAGGACAGTGGCAGACCGGCTGTCTATCATAACTGACAACTGTCAATACTGAGCCCACCCCATACACACACACAATCGGAGATACAAGACTTGAACCCGTTATCTCCATCTCTATTATTTACGTACGCCTGCAATGAATTTCCTCAAGTATGAGATAGCACACAAGTTTATTAGACCAGGTTTTACAATATTCTCCCCGCCCCCCCCCCGAGGACCTATTCAGGCGCCACTTCAAGTGTAGTCACCCATGAAACCCTATTTTAATGACATTACATGACATGTGCATGGCCATCAAGTAAAAAAATAAAATTTCAGTAAGAAACCACTTCACCCCTATGACGTCACACAGAGAACGCTCTAAGGCCTGTAGTAAAGTCGGCAGTCAACCACAAGATTCCACTCTGAAGATGAGCGAAACGATTTTTTTTCTTTAACATAAAATACAACACAAGACTTTAAAAGTGGTTGCAAGCAGTAACGCAGGTAAAAGTAATGCGGGTTGTGCGGCCGCAAAGGGCGCCAAACTAGCAAGGCGCGTCGAAAGGGCGCTGTTAAAAGTTTTCGAACTTTTCACATTGGGAGGAGGGCGCCAAAAAAAAAAAAGTAACTCGCACAGGGCGCTACAATAGATAGCTACGGCCCTGGGTGCGAGCCTTTTTTTTTTAACTCGTTGTAAACTAACAACAACTTTTTGTTTTGGTACGGACGGTCGCCGCCATATTAACACGAAAGCCCGTTAAAATTCAAGTCGATCATCTGGTCAACTGAAGTGGGGTGGTTTCGATGGCGTAGCGAGCTAACTCGCGCCCGGGGCACAATACCTTTTATGTGCCCCCCCCCTTCAATTCGAAAACCATTTAATATTATATGTTTTGCGGACCATTTGGCGACCCTTTGAGAGTGGCGACCTTTTGAGAGTAGCGCCCAGGGCATGATGCCCCCTCGCTACGCCACGGGGGGGGGGGTTAGTCACGGTGGGGAAGGTGATCGAGGGAGTAATAGGGAGCAGAGACAATGAAAAATAGCGCACTTCAGTAAATCAAGGCCTCGACCCCCCCCCCCTTTTCCCTTTCCAAGCCTCAACCACCCCCCCCCCCATCTTAATGTTTCCAGTCAGCTGAGATCGAATACTCGCCGGTAGTATAAAACTCGAACGTAATGGCGAGTATCGAGAACAGGTGAAATGAATCGATTCTAACAAAGAACAAACAAAAGAATCGTGAAATACTTAGGTCGTTCGTTTTTTTTTTAAATTGGGGAGGGGGGGGGGAGAGAGAGAGAAACAGGGGGAAATCGATATTATTTCGAGTTTGTCGGAAATGAAAAGGAAGACGGCGGCGCTGCGATTAGAAGTGATCGCTCGAAATGAAAGAGATCGGTGTGGCAGCTGGGCGCAGCGTATATAATACAGTAAACTACGCGCGTGCCACATTGAGTATCGCCTGCATCTAATTACAGCTCATTACAGAGGTAACAACAGTATTCGAAGCTGCTGCATATAGCGATCTTTTGTTATTGTTTTTTTTTTTTTTTTCAAAATCGCAAACTTGGGTTTTTTTTTTGTTTGTTTGCTTTTTTTAAACAAATCAATCAATGACGCAAAAGTGCGATAGGCTATTTCTTCGACAGTCAATGATCTAGTCATGGGGGACTGGTGGGTTGGGGGGGGGGGCACCGTATAGCGCTTTGTGACACCCAGGGGGGGGGGTCGGGTTACAAAAAACGTTACCCTGTTCACTGGCAAAAAAAAAACAAAAAAAAAAATAACTACGGCTGATGACGCCCCACCCCCCCCACCCGTCTGTGGGTGCAAAAAAAGTGCCGCTTAAGGGGAACCGCCCCCCCCCCCATTTACCCCATTGGGGTTCTTTCCGAAACAATATTTGATTCGAGCTACCAGCTTGGATAAAATTTATAGATCTAGACCTAAGAAGGGCTATGGGAGTAGCTAAATACCTACCATTCACATCACCTTATTTTCCCCAAACAGTGGTTCGCTATTTAAACAAAAACAACTGGATACAGGGACAGTGAAAGGAAGTAAGAAAATACACACAAAAAATGAAACAGATCAAACAGATAGTTGACAGTACAATTATATGGTATATGCTGTTACTTTACTGAGTGATTATTCCTAAAAAAAAAAAAAAAAACAATAAAATGAATGAATGATATACGGAATTATATTTTTTTTTAAAAAAGCATTATCCTATTTAAAAAAAAAAAAAAAAAAACAGTCTGTTCAATTATAAATAAACAGAAGAAGCACATGGGCGTGGGGGGGGGAAGAAAAATAATTGTCTATAATGGCAGATAGTTGTGTAGATCATCAATGACTGGCTGATGAGATGGGGGGGGGGTCAGAATCAATGGTACAACTATACTTGGATACTATAAATAGCTCTAAATCACTGACAAATCAAATAACGAAAAAAAAAAAAACCAGCTCCGCCGCATTCGATTAGACTGAGACAACATCCTCACGACTCATGTTTAGAAATAACAATAAATGGAGCGGAATAGAAATGTGTTTGAAGGGTGCTTGAAAGAAAACACATTTCCCTGAATCAGAGCCTTTCTTGTGGATAGGAAAATCAGGCAGCCTCTTAGCCACCACCCCCCCCCATTCCATTATTGATTTCTATTTAATCCTGGTAGTTTTCAATAGGTGTCACATAAGCTATGTAATGATACCTTGTCACATCATACCCTATGTAATGATACCTTGTCATATCATACCCTAAAATGCATTCAACCCTGTGATCTCAAACCTATACCGGAATATGACAAGATAATAGTACTCTGCATGTTACACTAGTTTCAGGGCTGCACTGCCAGCAACAAACTGTAACACTCTTTAGTTGTACACTAACTGTTCCAGCTAAAAGAGACCTTGAGGTGCCATGGGTGCAGATGTTTAATTGATCAGTTAGTAGGGCTTACTGCATGATTGTGTGTGGCTACGACAACAGCCAGCTGCCTTTACTTTCAACAACTACATTCAGGCACCCATTTTAAGGGGTGGGTACTTGTGCACATTGTCAAGACCCTCATCCATCAGGGATTGTCATTCTAACCAGGGATCTTTCATGTCATAATCTCAAACCTTTAAGCAGGAACATGACCAAGGGTTAACCAACATTCACTAAGCGAGACATACTGGAAGATTGCAATGTCACCAGACTGAGTTCTTCATTCCAATTTATACACAGTACTTTGAAATATACAGCAAGGCAACCCCGTAGCGTGAAAATTCTACAGCAGGGGCCTGACAATAGCGGGGGGGGGGGGCGGCAGGAAAATTTTACTAAGTAGAGCAAACAAGCAGACGGGGGCCAGACAAAATGCAGGGGTGACCCAGCCCCCCTGGCCCAACCGCACGCTACGGTCCTGCAGCAAGGTCAGATTGACAAAACTAAAATTGCAGACCTAAGAGGCATCAACCGCTACTAACCTGGGAATCTTAAAGAGGGCTCTTCGAGGATCCAGCTCAGACAAAGGTGGCTTCCCGTCGGCCAGCTCTATGGCAGTGATACCCAGAGACCAGACGTCACATCGGACATCATAGGTGTATTCCAGCTGCTGCTCACATGCTATGACCTGTAAGATAGAAGAGGTAAGTTGTTTAGCAAGAAGAAGTTAAGAAATTTAGATTGAAGAAGTTAAGGTATGAACCTGAGACTAGAGTACACATTATTCACAAACTAAAATACATTAATACATGTAGTTTACTTATAGAACTGATTGAAGGGAAAATGTATTTTTTTAAGTCATCTGTGGTTTCAAATTATGTATATTAAAAAACTAGACATTATTTAATTTTTCAAAAATATTGTGAAGTTTATTTTATTCATTTCTTTAAATATTTCTAAAACAAACAAATATCCAACCAGAAGACATCAACTACGAAATGTAAAACATTTGCGGTCTATTGATTTTTTATTGTAGCAAGTGGACGATATAGATAACTATAACAAAGTAAAGAGTCTATACATGTATTATGTACCTATCTGTATCTAAACATCCAGACAAGTACTATCCACAAAATAGATTTTGCACGAGCATCTATGATTTCAAGAGATCACAAAATGCACTAGGTAAAACTTTGAAGAATATAAAATTGGACTTGAAAGTTGCTGGCATGCAGAGTTTTCAGAGCAGAGCAAACAAGTATTCCCTAATGTACGTTTCATTAAGACACATTTTCACTCCAACCGCTCTCTATCATTGTCTTTATCATTTATCTCACGCGAAACAATAATACAGCTGGATATGGACAACAACTGATTTTAATCATAAATGTTCTTTACGTTTCAAGCAGGTGAGGAAATCAAGGTAAGAAGGTAAGGATGAACAAAATATTGACACTTGAATAAAAAAAAAGCAACTTATAAATCAATAAGATGATTGATGAGTGTAACGCTGTATTTTATTTGTTTATATTGTTTGTATAATTTCTGTGGCGATTCTCTTCTTCTTCTTCTTCTTCGGAGGCGTTTACAGCGTGTATAGTTCACTTTTACTAACATTCAATTAACAAGGTAGCCGAGCCAATAATGATTAATATACTTTATTTCTACATCACATGAAAGATGAATAATACAACAAATCAAATCTCCTATTAACAACTATTGTCCTCTTCTCAATCGTCCTCTCTGCCCACTGCTCCCTAACTGTTTCTCCACTTCTCTCCGTCTGACCATCTGTCTCTATCTCCGTGTCTCTAACCTGCTCTCTACCTGCTCTCTGCCTCTAACCCTCTGTCTCCTCTAAAAACTCACTTACATCCCATTATATGTGGTGATGATTTATCACGTGCCCCAAAGCCCCTGAACTTTTGATTGGCTCCCAAACCCCCTTTCTAACTCATCTACATATTAATGACTCTTATTCCAGCCTAGGGATTGGTGCGGCTAAAAACTCACTGTGGGCTAGTATTTCTTTGTCTCCCTAATTACATCTATCGTCACCTATATCTAGAGGTCACCGACCTGTGCTGACAGACTAATTCTACCTAAAACAAAGATATAACGTTGTACTTCTAGTTATCAAAACATATGACTGTATCCTGGGCCCATGAATTTGACAGTGGTTCTAAAATTGTATAGACCTATCTAAAGCTATTGTTACAATGAGCCAATGATGAAAAGATTAAACGTTTCGAACAAAATTTCAAAATGATGAATAATATGCCCAATATAAAAAAGCAATTGTATTCCCTAACAAGATTTTAAAAAATACAAAGTGTTTAAATGATTCCTTAAACAAGAATTCATCAAAACTGGGTATATTGTCCTAAAAAAAAAAAGATAAAAATGAAATTTTTGTACCCAAAATATAAGATTGCATAGTTTAATCCTTGTGATGGGTGACTAGGGGTGGCCAGATTTTTGTGCTATGGGTTACAGATTTATCTCCTGGCGTGTCCATTCACCTACACTTGTGTCTTCTGTGGTACCTCCAAGGCCACTGCACTATCAGCGATAGTGGGTAATATTAAAAAAAAGAGCACAGCAAAAAATAACCTGTTATTGGTTATAGGAGGAATGGAATCTAAAGGATAAAACACCTTTTGCCTTTAAGGGAATCGAAAAAAAAACCTAGTAATTAAGTCC